>CM069906.1:93735753-94039745 GCA_036172215.1 Camellia granthamiana
AGTGAACATGATGTCTTGAACTGTTCAGCCGTTTGTGTAAACCAAGACAATAGAACTCACACAATATATCCCCAGACACAGTTTAGTTCTCATTATTGTGTTCATTTTGGCCCTGAACAACCTGGTCTTTCATGAGTGCTTTAGAGAATTGTAGCCCTTCACAAATCTCATAGAACCGACCCAGTTTACACTCACATGGGTGATTCTTATGAAGAGTATCCTGCCATACTCCACTAGGTTTACCTAGATATAAGAATCATTAAAAGTATTACTTAACCTAAACCGCTGCAGTCATCATTTATTTCATCATAGAAATTGGTAGGAGTTTGACTCCCCAATGATCCTTCTGAGTCATTCACAACTCGGTTGTCCCTTTGAACCTAGATCTTGGGATCTCCAGTCAACTAGGTTGGGTTGCCGTTGTGGTAACTCTTTTTTATAGGCTTGAGTCTCATTCCCCTCGATGAATTTTCAACTAACTCTCTTGCTAACCCTTTGGTTAGTGGATCCGCTATGTTGTCTTTAGACTTCACATATTCAATGGAAATAATTCCATTAGAGAGTAGTTGTCTTACGGTGTTATGCTGACGATGAATGTGTCGTGACTTACCGTTGTACATATGATCTTGTGCTCTACCTATTACTGATTGACTATCGCAATGTATGCATATAGCAGGCACCAATTTTGGCCATATTGGAATATCTTCAAGGAAGCGGTGAAGCCATTCTATCTCTGTCCCTGCTTTGTCTAAAGTTATGAACTCTGATTCCATAGTAGACCTAGCAATGCAAGTCTGTTTGGAAGATTTCCAAGATACAGCCGCCCCACCAAAAGTAAAGATATACCCACTGGTGGACTTCGAGTCTTTAGTATCCAATATCCAATTTGCAGCACAGTATCCTTCAAGTACTGTTGGATATCTAGTATAATTAAACCCAATGTTATGAGTAAATCAGAGATATCTAAGAACCCTTATAATTGCTTTCCAGTGTTCTACTCCTGGATTACTTGTATATTTACTTAATTTATTTACTGCATAAGCTATATCTGGGCGAGTGCAGTTCATTAAGTACATTAAGCTTCCAATAATTTGGGCATACTCTAATTGAGAAATACTTTCCTGTACATTCTTAGAAAGATACAAATTAACATCTACAGGTATTTTAGCAAGATGATCATCATCTTTGCTGAATTTGTCAAGTATTTTCTCAATGTAATGAGATTGTGACAAAGCATATCCTTCTGATGTTTTGGTAATTTTCATACCAAGAATTACATCAGCAATGCCTATGTCTTTCATGTCAAAATGTTTATTCAACATTTTCTTGGTAATTTTAATCATGTCATTATTACTACTTATGATGAGCATATCATCTACATAAAGGCATACAATGACATAACCTTTATCTGTGTTTTTAATATAAACACATTTGTCACATTCATTAATTTTAAATCCATTTGACATCATTGCCTTGTCAAATTTCTCATACCGTTGCTTTAGTGCTTGTTTTAAACCATATAATGATTTAACCAATTTACATACTTTCTTTTCTTTTCTTGGAACTGAAAAATTTTATGGTTGTTCCATGTAAATTTCTTCATCTAACTCACCATTTAAGAAAGCGGTTTTCACATCCATTTGATGAATTTCTAGATTGTATAGAGATGCAATGGCAATTAGCATTCTAATGGATGTTATTCTAGTAACCGGTAAGTACGTGTCAAAGTAATCAAGACCTTTTTTTTTGTCTATACCCTTTGACCACAAGTCTTGCCTTGTATTTGTCAATTGATCCATTCGCTTTCATATTTCTTTTGAAAATCCACTTATATCCAAAAGGTTTACAACTTGGTGGTAAGTCCACTAATTCCCAAGTGTGATTTTGCAAGATGGATTCAACTTCATTATTGACAGCTTCTTTCCATAAAGGAGCCTCAGGACTGGACATAGCCTCTTTGAAAGTTAAAGGCTCATTTTCTAACAAAAATGTTAGAAAATTTGAACCAAAAGATTTTGAGGTTTTAGCACGTTTACTACGCCTAAGTTCCTCTTCCTCATTTTGATTTAACTCTTGTTCTTGATCATGTTCTTGATCCTGACTAGTAATAACATCATGAGATCTTTTATTGTTACTAGTCTCTTGTCCAGTCTTATTTGGAAATACATGTTCAAAGAAAGATGCATTTCGAGATTCAATAGTAGTATTTACATGCATTTCAGAATGTTCTGATTTATGAATCAAAAACCGATATGCACTACTATTCTTGGCATAACCAATGAAAATGCAATCAATGGTTTTAGGACCTATCTTAGTCTTTTTAGGATTAGGAATAGCCACTTTAGCCAAACACCCCCACACTTTTAAGTATTTGTAGGATGGTACTCTTTCATGCCACAATTCTTAAGGTGTTTGATTCACTTTCTTTCGGGGTCCTTTATTAAGTATATAATTAACATAAAGTATTGCTTTCCCCCCACAAGTTCTGAAGTAATCCAGAACTTATTAACATGGCATTCATCATTTCTTTTAAAATCCTATTTTTTCTTTCAGCAATTTCATTTTGCTGAGGTGAGTAAGGAGCGGTGGTTTGATGAATTATTTCATGTTCTTTACAAAATTCACCAAAAGGTGATTCATATTCATCACCTCTATCACTTCTTAGTTTTTTGATTTTCTTACCAAGTTGATTTTCAATTTCATTCTTATATTGAATGAAAGTTTTCAAAGCTTCATTTTTTGTTCGAATTAAATAACCATAACTACATCTAATATAGTCATCTATAAAAGTGATAAAATATTTTTTTCCACCTCTGGTTTGAATTGATTTAAAATCACAAATGTCACTATGAATTAATTCAAGTGGTTCCGTACTTCTTTCAATTGAATGAAAAGGAGTTTTGGATAACTTTGCCTCAATGCAAATTTCACATTTATGATTTGAATCAATGTCAAATTTAGGTAAACATTCCATATTAATTAATCTACGCAAAGATCCATAATTAACATGTCCTAGTCTACCATGACATAAATTTGAAGACTCTAGCAAGTAAGAAGAAGATGCATTTTTTAATAACTGAGAGTACAACGGTCATTACATTTAACTTGAAAAGGCCATCAGACATGTAATCTTTTCCTACATAAATCCCATTCTTAGTAAGTACAAATTTATCACTCTCAAATACTAGTCTAAACCCATTCTTACTCAACAAAGATCTGGAAACAAGATTCTTGCGAATCTCCGGGACATGCAGCACATTGTTGAGAGTGAGTTCCTTTCCAGATGTCATCTTGAGAACAATCTTCCCTTGTCCTTCAACTTTGGAAGTTGAGGAGTTACCCATAAAAAGTTGTTCACCATTTTCCACTGTAGAATAAGATGTGAACATCTTTTTGTCGGCACAGATATGGCGAGTAGCACTAGTGTCCATCTACCATTCTTTAGGATTTCCGACAAGATTTGTCTCAGAAACAACTGCAGAAAGATTGATGTCGTCTACACCATTGGAAATATTGTCCACTTAGGTCATGTGGGCTTGAACAGGCTTCTTCCTTATTTTTCTTTTGCTTTTGCTTTTACTTTTGCTACGGCAATCTCTGGCCTGATGTCCCTCTTTGTCACAAATGTGACATTTGCCATTAAACTTGTACTTCTTATTTTCCCCCCCTTTAGAGCCTTGTGATAAACTTTCTTCAGAAGACTTTCGTTTCTTGGTTTTTGAAGCATGTTCCACCACATTTGCCTTAGACTCCATAGGATGCTTACCAACCAACTTTTTAGAATTGCGGTTGTTCTCCTAAATCCTCAAATGCACAATTAATTCTTCCAAAGACATTTCTTTGCGCTTGTATTTGAGGTAGTTCTTGAATTCCTTCCAGCCTTGTGGTAATTTCTCAATTAAGGCTGCAACTTGGAAGGATTCACTAAGAGACATGCCTTCTGCGTGAATGTCATGCAGAATGAGTTGGAGATCTTAAACTTGGCTGATCACAGTTTTAGAATCAACCATTACAAAGTCCAGGAATTTGCTAACCACAAATTTCACTGAGCCGACATCTTCCGTTTTGTACTTTTTCTCCAACGACTCCCAAAGTTCCTTTGCTGCCTTGATAGGACTGTAGACGTTGTATAATGTGTTATCAAGTCCGTTCAAGATGTAATTCTGGCAAAGGAAATCGGAATGTTTCCAGGCATCAACCGCAGCAACCATTTGCCGGTCGATTTCATCATCTTTCAAAATAGGAGTATCCTCACGGAGAAAACAAGCCAGGTTCAGAGTTGTAAGATAGAACAACATTTTCTGTTGCCATCTTTTAAAATCAGTTCATGAGAACTTTTCTAGTTTCTCACCGTGATTTACCGGTACTGTCACAACAGGAGAGGGGGTTGGTGTAATTGCAGCCACCACAGTAGTACTTGTTTGGGCATTAGTTTCAGTAGCCATCAATTCTAAATTATAAAACAAAATTATATTTAGAATTTATACTACACAGAAAATTAATCCAAATTCACAGAATTAAATTCTGTAAAAATAAAAGAAACAAGAATGTAATTTTTATTTTCCAATTAATTTGGAAATAAAATAAAATTTATTTAACAAAATTAATTCCACATAGAAAATTAAATTTCTGTAACACTTCAATAATTAAAAACCTAATTTATTTTTAATTAAAGAACACTCAAAAAATAATTTTTAAAAACCAAAATTAATTTCTGACAAAATTTCACAAATAAATATTCTGAATTGTTAATGACACCAGTATATTACTACTAGTTGTCAAAGAAAATAGACAGTATATTACTACTAGTTGTCAAAGAAAATAGACAGTATATTACTACTATCTGTCAAATAGAATATAATCACTATTTGTTTTTCTAACCAGAATACTATTTTGTAAATCCATAGAAAATAATTTTCTTAAAAGAAAAAATAGAAAGAGAAACAAATGAAAAATTCTATAAACAGAATAATTCGAATCTGTCTTAAGATTGTTGGAACAATCTTCTGTGTATGTAAAATAAATTGAAACTAATTCAAACAAAATAAAATAAGAAACTTACATAATTTATTTTGTCGAACCAAATGAAAAATGAAAGACTAAGTCGAGTGTGTGACACTCTGTCCTTAAGACAGATTCGCCTCGCTACGGTACTTACGGTTGAGTGGCGTCTATCTCCCAGAATACAATGATCTTCACAAATTTGTAGTAGCACTTCAAACAAATTTGTACAGCAAACCAAACCTATTTTCTATACTTTATTTATTTTATTCTAAAACTAATATGAAGAATAATGCAACTTGGAGCAAAATTTAGAACAGCAAAAACTGAAATTTTAGACTGTTTTTTCATCCCCAACACTGCTGGAATGATCTGTATTTATAGGCAAAATTCACAGCTCCGAACATGTGATGTTTGGACTGAACAGGTGCAAACTACTGTCAATAGATACTGTTTTGAAATTCAAACAGATTTAGAGCAGTTATATAACTGAATCTGTCTGTTGCTTCTTGGAACAATTTTTTCACACAGTTTGAAAAATGTAGTCGTTGCTGGAACAGTTTTAAACTATTGAAACAGTTTGTTTTAAAACTGTTGGAACAGTTTTGGAAGAGAAACAACTTTAGGAAAACAAAAATTTGAATTTAAATTTCAAATTGAAATTGAAATTGGAAAAAATTCCAATAAATTTTGTCCAAAAAATTAATATTAGAACCGACCTCCACACCCGCGCCCGGACAGACGGCGGTGCACATGTGTAGTGGTTTTTAGCCAAGGTTCTATTTGTCCATAACTCTTCCCTTCTACAAACTTTGGGTGTCCCTTGGGGCCTAACCTAAGTGTTGTAGTATAGAGCTTAAATACACAAAAAAGTTCTCTTAAAGTTTCAATGTGGGACAATCCATTTCAAGGAAATTCACATTTACTACCTTAAATTTCCTATTCTACGAACCCGAAAACGACGTCAACTTCCAATTCACTCATAAATGGTTTTGACGAACCGTCTTCACTGTGTGACTTGCCATGCGGCGAGGAACACGTCACCTCTTCGGACCCGTTCCAAAAGATATTCGGGATCCACTCAATTTTAAACTCAAAGATGGCTCAAAATAAATCATATAAAACCCAATTTTTCAACAATTTTTTCACTAAAATTATAATTGTCAAACGGGACTTAAGATTTATCTTTTATTTGTTTGAAGATGGAATTATCCACGGTTAATTGTTTTGTACAAGCGCGGTTGGAGCGGGTGAAAGCGTTGTTTAACTATAGAGGATCACAATCATGAAAATTATCTTATCCAATGTCTGACGCCCGCACGTTATGTCGGAGTAATGAAGTAGTACGAAATAATGGGGACTGTCAATATCCAAAAAAATTATTTGGCGGTTCATGGCATTCCGAAGTTTGGCAACATAACCTAAGGCAGCAGTGCACTTGATAAAGGTAAGAGCCCATGTCTTAAGTTTGAGATTACTTTGGCCAATGTTTTGAGTTTAGCACAATTGGTTAGCATGTTAAATATCAAATTGTTGTTGGATGTAGCGCAGTGGGAGGCCCGGCCTTAGAGATTTTTGGGGATTAAAAGTCAATAATCAATTAATAAATTTTTGGGATCTTTTATTTGTTTTTCATTGAATGAAAAAAAATAAAAATAAAAGATAAAAAATTTGTGTCAAAATTGCAAAAAATACTTAGTATTACATTACAACAATTAATAAGTGTCGCTTGATTCTCGCTTTTCTTGCATTTTTAAAAGCAAATAAATTAATCATACTTGTATAATCTATTTTTTTGCAAAATCATTTTCAATGGATAACAATACTAATTATTTTAAATGGGCCTTTCAATTTTTTAATGGGTCAATTTATTTTAAGTTAGTTTGAGTCTTCCTTAATTTTTTTTTTGATTTAAAATATACCTAATATATTACAATAAACTATAATAGGAGGACCCTTTTTTGGATCTATTTTCAATGGATAACAATGTTAATTTTTTTGAATGGGCCTTTCAATTTTTTAATAGATGAATTTATTTTAAGTTAGTTTTGACCTTTTTTAATTTTTTTTTAAACTTAAAACATACATAATATATTACACTAAACCATAATAGAAAGGGGCCCCTTATTTGAGTTTATTTTGAGGGGCCCTAGGCCATGGCCTTGTTGGTCCATGCCCAGGGCCGACACTAGCAGTGGGTTAGAAGGTTAAATCTCAAGTTGTTGTTATTACAATATTTAGTGTGGGTTCGATATTGTCCTACTACGCGAGTCCTGATTTCAGCGAAACTTGTCTTGAGTGGTTAGAACCAGGGGAGCTTCTATTTACACACCCTCTTTACACTCTCTACACATCTCCCCTCTCTACACTCTCCACACACCTCCTTCATTAAGTGTGTGTGGAGAGGGGGTTGTGTGTGTGTATATAGAAGCTCCCTAGAACCAGTTATCAGGTTATAGTTTCTTACTCAAAACGGACAATATGACCCCTTAGTAATCTTTGCAAGGAGTGCTGCCTTAGATCTGTAAGAGAGTAGAAGGATTTTCCTGTAACAAAAAAAAAAAAAAAAAAAAAAAATTGGCAACATCAAATTGCGGCCTATTTTGGCAACACGTTTAAAAACTAATTTTCTGACTTTTTATCTATTTTTATCACATCACTTCTTTACTTTTTTATACTTTAAAAAAAAAATTTTAAAAATCAACTTTTAACATACTTCCCAAAATAGGCATAGGTTGACTTGTAATTTGACTTTTTTTTAGGCTTAGGTTGATTTGTAATTTGGCTTCTTTTTTTTTTTTATTTTATTTGTTAAAGCTGGCTAAAAAGTTATATTTGATAAGATAGTTGTTTTTTTTTTATAGTTGATTTTATGTTTGTGGGAGAAAAAATAAAATTATTATTATTTGAATATGACATTTTGTTATTGACTATTTTAACTTATTTTTGTCTTTATTAACTATTTTAACACAAAAAAAAAAAAAAAATATTAAATCCACTTCTCAAATGGAAAATTTACCCATAAATCCCATATGAGAGAATCCATTTAGTCATAAGAGTTTTCTCATGAACCAATTAGTTCTTTTTTGTTGTTAAAAGTTATATTTATTTGATTTGGTACCATTTGACTTTAAGTGAACTAGTGGTAACCCGTGCTATGCCCGGCATATTAAAAAAGTAATCATATTAAAATAATATAAATAGTTAAATTTTTGTATGCAAATTATGAAAAGAAAGAAAATTGAAATTTACAAAGTCTCACAATCTTATCACAATTTATTTATTATTTTTTAATTTATCAAAAATTTAATTATGTAACTTTTAACCTCCCTGGCTAGAATTGCAAATTTAGGGAAATTCAACCCAAACAACTTAAGTCGAGCTTAAAATTTTTAAAGATTAAACAAAATAGTTTTTAATTAAGTGAGAACTTATGCAAAAATTTAAAAATTCAAATTAAATTTGAGTGGACTCTAGTAGAAACACCAAATAACCTAATCAACTAAAACAAAATTATATATATAAATATATAAATTATTTGCTTTTTTTTAAAAATAATAAATAAAATTAATTAAAAATTTAATAGCAATGAACAAAAGAAAAAGCAATATATTTAACATTTTCAATAGAATTTTTCTTAAAAATATTTAAAAAATACACCTTTTATAGAGGGATCGTCGAATAAAGAGTTGTTTGAGGAGTGTCATATTAGCTTTTTTTTTTTTTTATCTTTTTTGGGTCACATCACATTTTTACTTTTGTATACATTTTTTCGTAAAAAGTAAAAAAGTATAGTGAATTATCTTTTTTGGTTCACATCACATTTTTACTTTTGTATACATTTTTTTCGTAAAAAATAAAAAAGTATACTGAATTATCTTTTTTAGATCACATCACATCTCTACTTTTCTATATATTTTTCATGAAAAGTAAAAATGTACACTTAATTTTTTTTTTTATCACATCATATCTCTACTTTTCTATACATATTTTCATAAAAAAGTAAAAAAAATACTTATTTAACACTTCCCAAACTACCACTAAGATATTAAAAAAATTTACATTTTATAATGGCATAAATAATTTAAATATGATTTTTTAGAAATTATTTTTAATTTTAAAATTACAATAAAATATTAAATAGAATAAAGACAAATTTCTTGCAAAATAAAAGTACTTGAATAAAAAAAGGTATGAAGAAAATTTAATATGGTATTGTCATTTAATCAGAAAATAATTTTAGATGAACAATAAATTATCACCTATAACCTTTTTTTTTTTAAAAAATAAAAAAGTTTAACAAAGTATCACTTTTAGCCTCTGTTTGGGAAGCAAGACTTGGACTAAAATAGCCATATAAGACAAAATATGCTATTTTAGCTCAACAAGATTAAATATTACATCCAACCCATAATCATTACATTTTTTCTCTCACAAAAAAAGTCAAAAAAGCCAAAAGCCTTTTACAAACCAGGCTTTTTAGCCTCAGACTAAAATAACCAAAAAAGCCAAAACGCAACCCACTTCCCAAACGGAGGCTTAATAAAAATTAAAAAAAAATTACGTTTCTTTCTAATTTATTTTAGCAAAAGTAGCGAAAGATATCTTTATTATTTATTTTAATTTTTTTAATTGACAATTGAGATAACAAAAATAATAAAAAATAAATTAACCAAATCCACCATATTTAGTAAGTGCTAAAAAAGTTACACATGTATTTAAAATAAATTATATTTGGATCAATAATATTATGACATATTGTTATGACACATGTGAATATTGATATCATTGTAATTGTAGTAATACAATTTGAAGAAGAATTTAAATTTGAAATTTTATTTTATAATTTAATAAATGATGCAAAATTTAAGGAATGAATATTGATCTCATTCCAATTATCGTAACATAATTTAAGTAATAATCCAAATTTGAAATTTTATTTTAAGAATGTAAAATTAATTTATAGACCAATCATATTGTAACACGTAACAAAAAATTAAACAAAATAAAAAAAATGAGAAAAAAGGAATTACAACTTTCAACCTTAATGAAATGACAATATTTTGCAATTATAATGCTATATAGATATATAGAGACAGATAAATCATGGAATAGATCATTATTTAAAACTTATGTATAACGGGATAAATCATTATAATTTTAAATTTAAATTAATTAGATGCTTTCCATATTTAGTGCCCCTTAAATTTAAATTTTAAAATGGATTAGTATACTTTCTAATTTTTTTATTTTATATATTTGATATATTTTCCATTTGAAAGTCATAGATCAAGAAATACTAATATATATATATATTGGCTTGAATGAGAGCTATAATTATTTAAAATCAAAAAATTAGAAATTTTAGTTTAAGATATTGGAGCTCTCACCAGACATGTGATTATATACTTTTTATGATTCATTTTTCTAATTTTGTAATTCATTTTTTTGATAGAAATGGAAAGATGAGATATGGAAAATTCTTTTTTGAGGAATTGTTGGCTGAAGTGTTAGTTGTCGAACGTGAAAATTATATTTTTGTAGTATGATTTTTTGGTGTTATATTAGAGAGTTACATTAGAGTGCTACATTTAGAAAAAAATATATTAGGAAGATTTTGTGTGTTACATTGATTGGAGTGTTACGTTTGGAAAAATACAGTAATTTTTTTTTTAGAATGTTACGTTGTTATATTTGGGAAAAGTATACTAACGAATTTTTTAGTGTATTATATTAAAATGTTATGTTTGTAAAAAGTAAACTAAAAAGTTTTTGTATGTTACATTGATTAGAATGTTATGTTTAGAAAAAATACATTAAGAAAATTTTTTAGAATGTCAATTTATTACGTTTGAGAAAAAATATAGTAAGGAGTTTTCTAGTGTTACATTGATTAGAGTATTATGTTTAGAAAAAAGGCACTAAGGAGTTTTTTAGTGTGTTGCATTGGAGTGTTATGTATAGATAAAAAGTTTTTGTGTTTTACATTGATTGAAGTGTTACGTTTGGAAAAAAAGTACATTAAATTTTCTTTTTTTGTGTTACATTAGAATGTTTTGTTTGGAAAAAAATACATTAGGAAATTTTTTTTGAAGTGTTATATTTAATACTTTTCACATTATGAGAAAACTCACATTTTAACTATTTATGTAATTCACGCTAAAATAGAACATTTGGGTCCATAGAAAAAAAAATGAGAACCAAACAATTTATAAAATTACTATTTGCAATTTATTAGTACTTTACCCATTCTTAAACACCCCTATTAACTAAAAAGGTCAAAAGTCACTAAAAAGTAAAAAAAATAAAAATCGCAATCTTCCTTTATCCCCTCCGTTTTGCACCTTTTTTTTTTAATCAAAAAAATCATCACAAACATATTTTTTTTCATCTTATATTTTAAACAAAACTAACCCTTAAGTAATGTATCTTACCAATCACTAATTGTTATGTTCCCTGCTATTTCTTATGATATAACACAAAATTATGAAGAGGTTATTTGGTACTCTACGTCACTTGACATTTGATACTTGTTAAAAAGTATTAGATCCCACTAGGTCTGTAAATTGATCAAAGCCGGATTAAATATGTCAAAATTCGTCGTTGAAGACAAACTCGAATCTGTTTATTTCATATCTGATTATAGATAATTCAGATTTTAATCCGTTAATCCGATCAATTTATTTATTTATTAGGTCTCGTTTGGCAACAGGCTGGTTTAGTCAAAAAGTCAAAAAGTTACTAAAAAAGCCTAAAAGCCAACAACCCATATCAAAAAGTCAAAGATTCTCTTTTCTCTCTACTTTTTGCACATCTTTTCGTAAAAAATAAAAAGTTATCCCAAACATACTAGGCTTTTTAACTCATATTTTAGCCAAATAGCCAAAAAGTTACTAAATTAGCCTGTTCCCAAATGAGTTACAATTTTATATAGTATGACCCCTTTTTTCTTTCTTTCTTTTTTTTTTTTTTCATTCAAATTGAGAATAATCAGATCGGATCAGATTTTTGCATATTTGATTTACTCAGGCCTCGTTTGGAAACAGGCTATTTTAGTAACTTTTTAGCTTTTTAGCTAAAATATGAGGTAAAAAAACTAGTATGTTTGGGGTGATTTTTTAGTTTTTTATGAAAAGATGTGCAAATAGTAGAGAGAAAAGAGAATCTTTGACTTTTTGGTATAGGTTATAGGCTTTTTAGTTTTTTTAGTAACTTTTTGACTTTTAGGCTAAAACAACTACTTGCCAAACGAGGCCTCAATAAACGAATCCAGATTATCGAATTGTCGGATCGAGTCTTCAGTTAATGGATTTTCAAATCGAATTCAGGTCGGATTCGAATTAAAACTAATCCATTAACAACCCTAGATCCCACAATTTTAATCAATAATGACTCTGTTTGGTGGGAATTATTGAAAGTTGAAAATCGAATTCAGGTCGGATTCGAATTAAAACTAATCCATTAACAACCCTAGATCCCACAATTTTAATCAATAATGACTCTGTTTGGTGGGAATTATTGAAAGTTGAAAATGATAATCCAAAATTAAAAGCTAAAAATATTTTTTCCCTAATTTTTCAGATAATCAATATATTTTATTTTATTTTTTAACTAAAGGCCTTGTTTGAAAAGGGCTATTTGGACTGAAATAGCCAATAAAGATAAAATATGTTAAAATAGTCAATAAGATAAAATATCACATCCAACCCATAATCATTTCACTTTTTCTTTCGTAATCATCAAATCAACTTCAAAAACCATCTTTCCAAACACAACTTTTTTAGTTAAGCTAAAAAAAATTTAAAAGTAAACTAAAATAACAAACTTCCCAAACAATGCATAATTTAAACTATTTATGCCTAATAAGCTATAAAGATAAACTACACAAAATAATTTGGTGAAAAATGCTTGAAGCCTCGAAATTTCGAGCCTCGAATGCCTTGAAATAGTTTTTTTTTTTGCAAGGGTGGTTATGTGTAGGGATATACTAAAAAACTAGACATCCCGCACCAATTAAGAGTTGGGCTGGACTGGTTGGGTGATAAATTTGACTGATTAGTTAGCCTGCTGGTTAAAATTTATTAATTTCATATAGTTTTGTACGGGTCCATATTATATTTTTATTTCAATTAGGAAGACTTGGAGGAAATTTATTTGAAATAAAAATATAGTAGGGGCTCAAACAAAACTATATGGAATTAACAAATTTTAACCAACAGCCTAACTGATCAATCAATTTTATCATCAAACCAGTCCAACCCAACTCACTCATATTATCAAACAGCACATGTTGAGTTAGTGGGAGATGTCTAGTTTTTTAGCACACTTCTACACATAACCACTCTTCAAAAAAAAAAAAAAACATGATTTGAAGCATTCAAGCCTCGAAATTTCGAGGCCTCTAGCACGATTGTAATTTGATATAGACTCTCAAATCAAAGCCCCCGTTTGGCAGCATGGTTATGACTAATTTAGCCTAATAAAAGATAAAATAAGTTAAAAAGTCGATAAGATAAAATGTTACATATAAACTATAATCATCTCATTTTTTTTAAAACAAAAAAAATTATAAAAAAGTCAAAAGTTCATCTTAAACAAATGTTTTGGATGACTTTTTAATTTTTTTACAAAAAGATGTGTAAAAATATTAAAAAAATAATTTTTTTGACTTTTTGTATAATTTATTAGATTTTTGACTTTTTTTTAATGATTTTTTAACTTTTAGATTAAAAAGTAATGTTCACAAATGAGATATAAAATAACTAAAAAAATTTATAATTAAACTAAAAAAATTCTTATGAAACAAAACTAAAATAAATTATAATAATCACAACTAAAAATATTCATACCAAACAAAGCCAAAATAAATTATAATAATCACATTTTATGGATTGTAACAAGAAAAATGTTTTAGAATTTTAATCCTTAAGCTTAAAAATCAACTTTAATGAGTTGACAACTAATCTTACCTATTATTGATATGATGTGTATATATATATGTTTTACCAAAAATGATTGAGGCCTTAAATTTTTTGGCTCAAATTTGGCTTGAATTTACTTCTTTTTTTTTTTTTTTTTTTTTTTTTTTGCTGGGTTGATGCTTTGCTTGTTATTATTATTATTATTTTTATTTTTATTTTTTGGAATGTATTAGCCCAGGAAAAAAAGAACAAAAAAAAAAAAAAAAAAAAAATTCAATTCGAGGCAATTTCGAGCCTCGAATTCGAGGCCTCAATCAACGGCCATGTTTTACTCCATATCAACTCAATTCCCCCCCCCCCCCCCCCCCCCAAAAAAAAACAGACACACACCCCCAAAAAAAAATATCAAGTTCAGACTTTATCTCAATACCACCGCATAATTTTAATATCAATTTGAGACTTTATCTCAATACCACCGCGCGAGCACACACACGCCAAAAAAATATCAAAGTTGAGACTTTATCTCAATACCACCGCATAATTTTTTCAAAATGATCCCTATCACTTTACCAGTCATACCTAAGACAGTGACGGTGCCGTAAGACCCCCAAATGACTGCTCTCAAGAACACCGATTTTCAACTCTCAAGGTGGTGGTGGGGTCCAAAGCCCCCTTTCTCTCCTGGACTCTTCATAGAATCCACGACACGTGTCGGTGAAAACGACGCTCGACGATCTTATCGAAAAATTGATCATTTTAATTAGCTATTTCGTTTTTTTAATTAAGTGATGATAGAAAACTAAAATTAAAATTTTAATGCCAATTCTATTGATGTGGTATTATATAAAAAAATATACTCTTTTCGTCCTAAAATAATGGTCTTTTTTAGGAAATTTAACTTTTTTTGGTAGTACAATTATTGTATTTGAAAAAAATTGATTTTCCAAAATTATCTTTTTAATAGTATATTTTTTGAAAATATCAATGTCATAATTATACTTTTTATATTGTTTATTAATTTAAAAGAAGGACAAAATAGAAAATTTATATTATTTTTGTACTTGATTTTTGAAGAGGCCTAATATTTTGAGACAATGAAAAATGAAATAAGGGACTAATATTTTGGGACGGAGGAAGTATATATATACACATAAAATCATAAGTTAAAATATCAAATTATAAGATGGACTCACCACCAAAGCTTCCTTCAAAGCTTCTCATTTGAAAGTTTCCAACATTTTTATTTTTAATTATTTCAGTCACACTTTGTTTAGAAAGGTGATTGATTTTTTTTAAGTTAATTTTATAGTTGTAAGGAAAAAAATAAAATAATTATAAATTATATATAATATAATATTTTATTTTATTAATTATTTTAATTTATTTTATGAAATATTTTAACCCAATTCTATTTCCAAACAGAACCCAATCATTCAAATTTTATATCAATAGTTTATTTTATTTTATTTTTATATATTACACTTTATTCCCTCAGTCTTTACTAAGTTATGGGTCTCAAATTATGGGATCTAACTTTTTATTTTATTAGTACAAATCTCAACACTAGGGTTGAAAGAAAGGTAAATTATCAATAGATTCTAAAAATTTGATTTAATTCTTATTAAATTTCTATAAAATCATCGGTAAAATTATTTTTTATGATAATTTTTACATATGTCACTAAAATTGACAATTAGTGACTTTCTTGTCATGATTTTTATAAATTGTTTCAAAAACTTACAATTAATGTCACACCCCGAAAATAAACTCACATAACTAATACATCAACCCACTCCCAACATGAGATATTGATCAAATTCATTTGCATGGTTCCAATGTTTACCAAAGTATTCTCACATGCCATTATACATTTATTTACTCACTAGTACATGAATCTATTGCATGGAAAAGAAATCATTAAATCACAATGAATAAGGCTTCTCAAGGGCTTACGAGTTCCAAGGCAATAGCCCGGTTACACATATTGGTCTCTCGGACCCAAACACATTTGCCCTTGGTTTACAAAAAAATATCACAACAAAATAAGAGTTAAGCTACTCTTCTTCAAACATTTTCACGCCCTTAACTTGGCGGGGTCACCACATTTTTACCTGCACCAATTCCCATAGGGGTGAGCATAAAGCCTAGTAGAGATTCCTCACAAAGTATATACAGTTATGCCAATTCCATCAACATTAAAAATGCATATGTAATAGCATGCAAGTGCCAATAATGAAGGAAAATCTTATTTTGATGCACTATTTCAAAATCATCATGTTCACAATAATATTCAATGCACAATTTTAAATTCACCATATTCTCGATAATATTTAGCAATCTCATCAATTTCAAACTTCCAATATTTAAATCAACAGGGGCGGTAAATACGACACTGGTAATCCCTAGGCTGGTGTTTGCAAGTAGACTCTACGAGTACTACCAAACTGTCATTTTTACCGGTATTAACTGGAAGGCTCGACACCTATCCGCGCGGCTTTCTGGTCTTTCACCCTGTACACTCAAGCCAATTTATCAAATTCATCTACACCCCCTATTCAGACTTACCAACGTATTTACCCCATACACATTTCCATTAGTTCTCATCACAATCACATTTTTTGTCATGATGTAAATCTCTTCAATTTAGATTCACAATGCATAATGATAAATGCAGTAATATGCAATGCAATAATCTTTTCCATCCCTCATAACATTTCTCCATTTTGAATATCTCTACAGCAATGCCAACATTTACATTCTCATCTTCTCCTTTCAATGTTCATCCACAAAATTAACATGTGTCATCAACATGTCACCACAATTCTATTTTCACATGTCCTCACAAATTAGTCTCTCCATGGCTACAAGCGACATATTTCAAATATAAATCCCCGATGTTTACAATTTTTCCATCATTTATGATATCCAACAATTTATCACACACAAGCTTGCTTATTCAAGTATTAGCAATAATATTTAAATAGCACCTTCTTCTCATACATCAAGAAATTTGCCATCTTGTTAAACATTGATGAAACATCTCTCATTTATCCTTTTAACACAAGAAAATAAGTAATTTCAATGACATTTTCTATTTTACCAAAAATCCCCAATTTCTAGGGTTTTCATCATTAACAAACTATCATCATTTTCTAAGAGGAACTCTATCACACCATTTTTCATGAGTTTAATAGAAGAAAACCCTCAAGATAAAAGAAAAAGGTTGAGATGTAAACCCACATTCAAAACTCTCTCTACATTTTGAATCAAAATCAATAAAATCAACACAAACTCAAGAACACTTTTAAATCGACAACAAATAGCAAAACTAGTATATATAACTCAAGAAATCCCTACCTCAAGCTTGTTGATGAAAGGAGAGATGAAACCCTAGCCTCAAAGATAAGAGAAATTTCGGATCTCTACCACCCAAGTGAAGCCCTAACTTTGGATCTTCAAGATTTAAAGGAAGGAGATGGAGATCTTGACCCAAAAATTTGTAAAATCAAGGTGTTTTGAGGCTTGAGGAAGTTTTCTAGAGAGAAGGGAGAGAAATATAGGGTTTAGAGTGAGAGAGATATGTGTATAATGGGTGAGACATTTAGACCAAAACGTTATAAGAAAATAGGGCACGGACTGCCCAGTTGGCCGCTCGTGCGGCCACCTTGACCGCTCGTGCGGCCCATTTATCCGCTTGTGCGCTCTTAGACAGTATGAAAATTCTGGGTGTCAAGCTTCACCGCTCGAGCGGCCCTCCCCACCGCTCGAGCGGTCCTCCTCCGCATGTGTGGCCTTAGGCCCCGCATGTGCGGCCCTGGCCCAGCCACCCAAGTTTTCAACTTTGCTTCTGGGCGCCTCAGATTCACTCGCGCACCCTCCGAAACGACCAGAATTCAACACCGAAGAAAAAGGATTTGGGAAACCAGGTATATATTCAATTTCAAAACCAGGTATTTTCCATCATCAGGAATAGAATTTTGACAACCAGGTATATATTCAATTTCAAAATCAAAAATACTTAAAATAGATTGCCAATGAGCAAAAATTTGCTTACTAGCAAGATTTTGAACATCTTTTTCTAAAACATATTTAGCAGATTTGCAATCAATACGAAGTAAAAATTTTTGATTTAAAATATCATCTTGAAATTTACTAATACATAAAACAGTATATAAAATTTATTGTTTAATAGTACCATAATTCTTTTGTGCTTTATTCGAAACACCAGAATGATAACGAACAATTTGCTTAGATTTATTATCAGATTCTTCTGGGAAAATGGCATCATTAGCTTGGAAATTATCTAAACTTTTATTAATTTTTAAAACAGTAATCTCATCTTCTAATAATTTATATTTAGGCTTAACCTTGGACTTGGATTTTTCCTTTGAAAGTTAAACATTAAACTTTCTATCTTATTTTCATACAAAAAATATGAAAATTTAATACATTTTTCGTATTTTTTGTATATTTATTAATTTTTTAAAATATTTTTTTCACAAATATTTTACTATTTAGAGACATTTAAGTAAAGTACATATAAAAAAATAAAAAAATTACTTAAAATTTTAAAAATATTCACTAAAAATAAAAAAATACGAAAAATAAAAAAATCAATTTCCAGGAAACTAAATTCATAAAACTGAAACCAAACACCTAATTTGTTCTCTCTCTCTATCTATCTATCTTCGACACACTACTACCGTCACAATCTCCTTTTCTGTCGTCAGAGACGGAACTAAGAGAAGACTATAAGGGGCCATAGCCCTTTTTTTTTGTGAACATTATTGTTTGCCATAGAACTTGAAATATATATATATATATCATTTTATATATAAAATGGCCCCCCAATATAAAAAATATATATGTCATTTTTCTTTCATTTTGAATTCTCTTTTTATTTTGCATGAAAAAAAAAAAAACTTATTAATCCTATTAGAAATTATTTTTATGGTATTTAATTATTTTTATGTATATATAATTTATATATCACATATATATATATATATACATGTGTGTTTTGTGTATATGGTGAAAAAAAATTATTTATCTTTTAACCCGTCTGGTAATGAAACCCTCGTTCTGTCACTGACCACACTGCCCATCACCTCGTCCTCGTCTCCGGCTATGCCATCCTTTACTCGATCTGCATCAAAACACAACCAAACTCTCTCTTTCTCTCTGTATTGTCGCCTTGTCGTCGTCCAAATCTCCACTAGATCATTGTCGGCGATTATGAGGTCACCCTAGTTAGAGCTCCAATCTGCACCACACTTTCTCTCCTCTCTCTGACATCGCCGTCATTGTCGCCACAATTAGATCATCTCACTTAGATTGTCTCTGTCGTTATATCATCTCCGTCATTCCTCATATCGCCTTCATTGTCCCTCGTTGTTGTCTTCCTAGATCTATCTACCCTAGACCACCACCGCACCACTGCCATCACCACTGCACTCCCTCTCTCTCTCTCTCTCCTGCCGCATTGACCTTCGATCTCAGATGTGTGTGTGTGTGTGTATTTGTATCTCATATCTAAGGTTTTATAGGTGTTTTATATATATACTAGTTGGGCCTCCATGTGCGTTGCACGTGGGGGTCGTTCTACAGTTTGAATACAAATATTTTTAAAATTGTGTTTTGTTTATGAATTTGAGAAATGAAATGTACTTAGATCTTGTATTTAATTTGTCGTGGTGTTCCATATTTCTTTATTAATCATTACTTATCAAGCTCTTTTATGTTCCTCAATCAAAAAATCTAAAAGAGAAAGAATTACGTTTTTAAAAATCATGTATGTATGTAGCTGTCAAATTGACATAGATGTAACCATGGGAGAGTGAGGTACAGAGGCTAAACTGCAACATAGAAGGCTTGCGTTGTAGCACAAGCATTGGGGTTTACTTCGTCATCAATAAATATTGAGAGAATTATTTCATGCAATTTTGATAAATAGCTCTTTTGAAAGAGAGGCAAAAAATAAACTTGTGTTTTGAGTTATTTTGTGAAGATCACTATTTATGCAGAAAATCTTGCAATTATTGTTGACTGAATTGTTTTTTGCAAAGGACATATTATATGCAACTTAATTTTTTGTTGTTAGATTAAAGGGGGGCCCAAAAAAAATTGAATTATTGAATTGATGCATATTCAACACTATTATGGGTTATAACCAAACCTTACTATATTCATAATAAAAAAATAATTATTATGAGTCATAAGATTGCATCTTATAATCACTCTAACGTAGTGAAATGGAACTTTGTGCAAGTTCACATTACTGATAAGATTGCATCCTATAAAAAAAATATGTTCGTTATATCAGTCCATATAGTAGCTTTTTTTTCATAACATTGTACATTATAGTAGGTATACAGTGGGGATTTGTTTAGAAAAGATAAGAAGAAGAAGAAGTACTCTATGTTAGTGTGATTATGTACACTGTGTATAGATATATCCTTGTCTTTCTTGATGTACAATATTTTTAATTTTACGTGGTAAAGTCTTGTCATCTTATTTGAAATTTCCATATTTTCCTTTGATGTGGTTGCATAATGCATCTGCTGCAGAGTTGCCTTCTCTATGAATGAAGGTGATTTTACAATCTTCGAATTTTTGTTTTCTTCTTCGGATGTTGCCTATGAGTTTCCATACGATGCTGCAATAATCTTTTTGTGTATTGTGTAGAATTGTCTCGATTAAGAATTTTACATCACCTTTTACCCATATCTTTGGCCATTCATTTTCTGTTGCAATTTGTAATCCACGACATAAAGTTGATGCTTCACTATATTCTGCAGATTTCATTGGTATTGTGTCTCCGAAAGCATAAACGCAAATTCCTTTGTGGTTTCGAAATATTCCTGCGTGAATGGCATCTACTTGTTCTGGAACTTCTTTGTTTGGATAGATTCCACCATCAAAATTTAATTTGAGCCGTCCTTTTTTTGGTGGTTGCCAATATACAAGTTGTTGTTGTTTAGTGAAGTCAGTTGATGATGTGGTGGAAGTTTGTTGCGATGAGTAAATTTGGGGTAATAGTTGGTTATTAGTATTTTCCAATGTAGAGATAGTGATGTTTGGAGAGGTGTAGTAGGCTTTGGAATTGTAATAATAGTATGGGTTTGAGTAAGATGTTGTAGGTATGTTTGAGTAATAGTTATAATTGGTTAGAGATATATAAGTGGTTGGTTGGGTGTGTAGGAGATGTGTGCTGGAGTGATATGTGGGTTGATTTTTAGTTTGTAAAATGTAGTGATGATTGTCATGTTGGGTATTGTTGTAGTTTGGTAATGAATTATACATTGTATTCATGTTGAAGGGCGTGTAATTGGTGTTATCCATGTTGGCGGTTTTGTGAGGACGTGTGATATGTGGAGTTAGGTCAACTGTGAAAGAATGAGAAAAGTGTTAGTTAGACTTTAGGGGCAATAGCAGAAGAGAATTTGTTAATAGCTAAGAATGTGACTAACCTGCTTGCGTGTAGGCACTGTAGATGGTGTCACAAGTTTGTTCAACAATGAATTTGTGACATTTTACTCTATATCCAAGAACCAAAGAACCAAAGAAAATTCAGGATTATATGCCTCATAGAGCAAATGTTTAAAGAATGGTTCTTAATACATAGAGTAAATGTATTAAAAGAAATTTAATATAAGAAGGTTTTAAAGCAACCTTAGTAAATGTATTAAAAAAAATAGAGAGTTAAAAATTAATACAAGGAGCTTTTAAAAGCAACCTTAGATTAAGAATGGTTCCTCTTTATTGTGACATTTGTTTGTTTGTTTTTGGATTGTACTTGGTGTTGGCTGTTTGATAAACTTGGCAAAAGTAGTTAAGTGGTCAGGCATTGATCCAATTTAATGGTGAGAGTAAGCCCTCTATATTATTTTTTTTTCCAAATAGTTTTAAAATATGTAGTAGGTGGCTGATCTGCAGCAGACTATAAATGTTGGGTTAGGTGTGAGACCATGACGGCGAGAAGGCCTCTTGCACAAGCGAACAATTTTGCTGCTAGAACAGAAGTTGTTGTTGATTTGCCTTTTTTTTTAAAAAAAAAAAAATTGGGAAAATAATTTCCCATTATGATTGTCGTTTTTTGTGTGTTTATTTGTTTAACCATATTGTGAAGTACATGGTGGATAAGAAGTTTGACAATTTTATTGTCAATTTATGTGTGTGTTTCATTTCGGCATATCGTTGAACACATGGTGGGCACGTTAGACAAGAGGAAGAGAATGAAAAGCAACAAGAATTATAACCATAGATTAAAAAAATAGCAACAGATACACTACCAACAAGAATTAACACCAACTGGGAAACGGAAAGGGAAGCAGAGCATACCTCTTCTGTTTTTTTGAGAAAACTGTTAGTCATTTGTAGCAATCAAATTGAACAATTTACACCTCTTAATAGGTGAGGATTTTAGGAATAAGCATGGTGCAAAGCGGCTGCCTCAGCAGCCGCGGTACAGGTGGCACGAATTGATGAAGATGTGAGCACAGAGGTCCAGCACAACACCAATATGAAGCACCAATGTTGGAAATTTCTAGGAGAACAAATCATACCTATTGCGAGATTATACCTGAATCTGCTACAAACATTGTACACTGCCTTCACCGCTTGACCCATTAAATCCTTGGAACTCTCAAGTACAACAACAGTATATCTGAAAAGCTTTTGTTGGTAAGTTGCAGGTTGTTGTCGATCTGTTTGTATGTTTTTTTTGGTTGTTGACAATATTGATCTGTTTGTATTTTAGATTTTAAGTTATTTGACAATATTTATAACCATTTAAGATATTTTTATAAGATGTGTTTTTATTTTATTTTATTTTATTTTATTTTTTATTTTATAACTTATTGTGTTGGTGAAACTAATTAATGAATTATTTTAATCCATTATGTTTTCTTAAAATGTTTCATTATATTGGGATATAGGTGGATTTATTTGGATTTTTTTTGCCATTTGTCTATAAGAAAAACAGTATTGGAACATAAGAAAACAAAGTTAAGTAAGTGGAATATAAGTAAGTAAGGAAGAATTTATGATCTTGTTTGGTTTGGTTTTGGGCAATAAATTTTCCGAAGAAATTTTCGGGAAAGATTTTAGATTTTTTTTTTTTTAGTTTGTTTGGTTGCATATTTTGGAAATAGTTTTGAAGTATGAGAGTTAAGAAAATTTTGGAAATTTTTGGAAACAGTTTTCAAGTATGAGAGTAGGAGATAGAAAATGATTTTAGAATTTTTTTTTGAAAGTTACTAAACCAAACTAAATTTTAGATTACTTTCTCAAAAATTTATTTCTGAAAATTAAACCAAATAAGGCTTATATAAAAATGGTTGTTTCATGTATATCTTATTTTAATTTGATTGAAATATTTTAGAGAATTACTTTCTTATTTCAAATTTTTTTTTTTCAAATTCTTGTTGGAAATTTGGTGTTTAACTCTTTATGAAATTTTAGGAGTTAGAGTAGTTAACGTCACATTTAAGTTTTTATTATATTTATGTTTAATGAATGATTTTATATATTTTCTAGCAATTATTTGATGGATGAATGACACTTGAAAAATCTACAGTTTGTTGCAATATGAAACTTTGAATCATATATTATGTTATGTGATTTTAGAATATTTTTTGGCTACATTATGTAAAAATTATGCTATAAAATTTTATATCATAGAATAGAAAACGAAATTTTCAAATATTTATATTGTTATAGCTATTGATATTCAGAAGTTATCATTTTATAATGTGTTTTTGGGAAGAATATTATTGTTAATGATTTCAAAACTGCTATTTTAAGAAAACTAATGAAGAACAACTGAAAATTACATGAGGAGGATTTTGACATTTGATTAAAAAAATAAATAAATGAAGAATTTTATTAGAAAACAATGAACTTAAGGTATTGAAAAGGCAGCAAAAAGTTAAACCAAATTTGCAAAATGGTTAGTGTTGCTAGCTAATGGGTTTGGATTTATTTCTCAAATCTGGCTCAATAGTTTAATTGTTGTGGAGTTAAATGTTGTGCAGAAGAATAACAATTGATAAAAGACTTGTTTAGCCTATAGTGAAAAACACATTGATTAAAGTATAACAATTTGAAGCCAAACAGACAGTTATATGATGAACTAAAGTAGTTGACTATGGAACAAAATATTTATTGTACAAAGTTGACCCAAAAAAGAGAAAAAGGAAAAACGCTACAAGTGTAAAAACGCTACAAGTGTCGAGTCACTTAGTTTGCAAGCAACAACAACACATCGGAATACTAAATAGCCATGCCTTCATTTGTGCCACAGTATTGGAATACTGTCCAGGCAACAACACATACTATCCAGCACAATTCAAGTTAAAAAACACAGGAGGTTAAGGACAAACAAAAGAAACCATTCATAGCTTAGGAGGAATTGGATGCACAACATGAAGAGCGAAAGTTTTGAACCAATTGCTTCATTTCATTATGGTGTGAAGTAGTAAATGATAAAAACAATCAAGTGAAAACTTATCTACAAAATTCCCAAGAGATAAATCAATTGGGAAAAACTTACCTGTTAACAATTATCTAACAGGGATAGTTTGAAGAGGGGGCTAGCCTATGGAGATAAATTTATATAAATTATAAAAATATTAGAGATAGTTGCCACGATAAATTTTTATAAATTAGAGATAGTTGCAACGATAAATTTTTATCACAATGAGATTCATTCTTTTCTGTCCAAAAATAAAGAAGTAAATAGATGTCCTAAAAACACACGAAAACAGTGAAAAATCTTTTCATTATTGAGAAGCATACATAGAGCAACAAAACAAACAAAACATTTTTCAGTCGGTGATGAACAGAGAGAGAGAGAGAAGTAAACCAAAAGCCAGAGAAAGTTTTAGTATATATAGAGTAGTACTCCTTGTGGATACAACAAGTCTGAATTCCATTGAAAAGGCGATTACCTAATTCACTGTTTATAGTTAAAGGGAAGAAATATTGCGTTGAGTTTTATGCCATTAATTAACCATCAAAAGCCAAAAATAGATATTGAATGCAGGAATAAATAGGTACTATATGTAGTATCCAAAAGCTAGCAAGCATAATCTTATACTACTGATGATAGCTATTTATATGTTGTCCAAAATGTGGAAGTTATTACATACCAAGGTTGTTTATACGTTATGCAAAAAGTGTAAGTTAACTATTATATATAACTTTTAGTGAAGTATATGGATACATATAGAGAGATACGTTACTAATATATATATATATATATCTAGATCTATTATTAGTATATTGTATTACACGGGGGAATTTATACATCTTCTACTTGTCAAACAGTCCACTTGTTGTTTGCCCACGTTGAACTTGCATTTTTTGTGGGAGCGAGATGGATGTAATATTCTTTTCCTTTGAAGCCATGTTCATGTCAGCTATTTTCTGCATGGGTTCCTACAGTTGAAGAGTCTATGCATATTAAATAATTATTGCCATGTTTTAATTTAAACTTTAATTTGAAATTGCAAGGAGATACTTGCCTTGAGGTTTAATTGGACCAGTGCATCTGCTGAATGGCCTACCAACTTCTCTGCATGTGGTCCAAAAATAGTTGTTTTGAAGCTACCACTGTTGTCTTTGATTTGAACTCGGAGGATAGATCGGCAGGCAGTTAAGATGGATATAATAGGATATAATATAATGTAATATAGGAAATTATGATGAAGCAAGCCTAGCCAAAGCTTAGGTTTCACCATTTAATAGGTTTGGTGAATTTAGTTGAACCAAATTATATGTTTGTACCTTGTTGTTGTTGTAGATTGTTCTGTGTTGCATTCAATGCAAGTAAATGAGGTGCCAATGTCCTCCATTGTACTACGATTACATTTTTTACATGCAACATACCATGGACGTTGTGTTACTGGTTCTGCTGTTATTTTGCCTTTTATTCATATGTTGCCCTGTTTTGAAAGAGAGTAGTATGTGAATGTAAGTATATATATATATATATATCGATGTAATTGTCTTCAATTAAGAAGATAGATAAGAAGGTATATACTTCATGTGACGACAAATTGTTGATGGGTACAACTTCAAATGTTTCTGAAGATGAAGTTGAAGATGGCAACATAAACATGTGTTTTGAATTTGCAATTTTTTCAATTTTTTGTGGGTTTGCTATTTGCTTGCATTAATGTAATGAAGGAGCTATTAGTATAGGTTAGATGTGAAGGCAGTAAAGTGAGTATAATGTTTGTGATTTGTACCAGTCACGCAACGATTGTATTTCAAGTATGTTGGCATTGAAGATGAATTAAGTTGTTGGAGTAGTTGATAGAGAGCATCCTGTAATTGTAGTTTAAAGTGTAAGCATAATTTTATTCTTCTAGGTATTCAATGATGGAAAATATAGGACAGTTATGTGGCATTTTTTGTTGGAGGAAAGGGTATGTTAACCTACCATTGAATGTAGTTGCTCTGAGGTTTGTGGCAACAAATGTAGGTTTTTCAGTAATGATGGAGCTTATGTGTTCACATTCATTTGTGGTGAAGTCATCCCATGTTGAAAGCTTCATAGGCTAATTGCTGTTGATAGAGACATTCGAAAGTGTGTTATTAATAAATTTGTGTACTTGTTAATTTAAACTTCGAAATATCTATTATGTTAATATAATATGTAGGATGTGCATGGAAATTGGTAGAGAACTAATGATTGATCGATGAGAAAGATTTCTCGGACTTTAGCTGGTTGTCCATCGATTCGCTTTGTGATTGTTCTTGTCGACAGAACATTAGTTACAATAGCAGCAATATCTATTGGGCATATAACATAAATGTGAATGTAGGTAAATAAAAGCGTAATTGTGCTGCTATTAGTTGCGGTATGCATATGAATTTACCAAATTTGATATTTGTTGTAATGTAGTTGGATGCATTTGCTAGTTGGATGAAAAAGTATGTTTCTGATGCATTTGCTTCTTCTGTTGTTTCAGTTTCTTCAACTGATATCCGAGAGTTTAGCATGATTTGAATTGTGTTGTCAACGATTCTATTTCGAGGGTCAATGTATTTGATGATACCATTTGAAAAATAGTATGTCTTATATACATTGAGTAGGCCATCAAACATAGGGATGTCATCATCAAAACACGTAGCTGGAATTCGTGAGCCCTAATATGGCGTAATATTAGTTATAATGAGTAGTTGGGTTCTACATTTAGTGTGTGTGTATATGTGAGGTTTTTGTTTGTTTCTAAAAGTAGGATAATGTAATATGTTGTTAGTAGTGTATTGAATATACCTCACTGTCTGCTAGGATGAATTGTTGGATAGTAGTTGTCCCAAGCTTGCTTGTACAAGGGGGTTGTTTTTCAATGACATGAAGTTTGGCTTTCCATCTACGCGA
The DNA here is from genome assembly GCA_036172215.1 of Camellia granthamiana. Classification (NCBI taxonomy): domain Eukaryota; kingdom Viridiplantae; phylum Streptophyta; class Magnoliopsida; order Ericales; family Theaceae; genus Camellia; species Camellia granthamiana. The sequence continues at coordinate 93,763,066 of CM069906.1, forward strand.
TTTGTCAGATAACTCACGAATCATTATAGCTTTCTCTTCCATTGTCCCTGCAAATGCAAATATGGGTGTAAGTGAATCTGTGTGCATGGATACATGGAATTGCTACATATTGTGATATATTCTTAATTTGATTGATTTTTTATTGAGTTTGAGTGCAAGTGTATATGGATTTGTTTATGTTGGAGGACATGTTTCATTTAGTGTGGATTGTCAAATTCTTGTAGATTTTGTTGGATTTACCTGTGATGTTTTTTTTGATAAAATCTTTGTAGAAAACATTTTGTGTCATGTTGGACATGTGTTTTGATTGTTTGGTTGTTTTTATGAGGATTTTTATAGCAGAAGATCGTTGTGCTCTTGAAAGTGCGACGTATAATTGTCCATGGGAGAACACAGATTGTGGAAGGTAAATGTCGACTTGCTCTAAGGTTTGTCCTTGAGCCTTGTTGATGGTCATTGCGAAACAAGGTCGGATTGAAAATTGTTTGCGCTGAAATGGGAAATGGTAGTTATCTATTTTGGCTGGTTCAAGTGAAATCTTGGGGATCAAAACTGAGTTGCCCTGATAATGGTCAGTTGCAATTTCAGCGTGGATAACATTAGGTTTTAGAGCTTTGCATATTAATCGCACACCGTTGCACATTCCTACAGCATGGTCTATGTTTTTGAGAAGCATTATTGGGCAAGACTGTTTGAGTTATAGTTGGTGGGGAGGCATTCCATTTGGAATCAAGCTGTGAATGAATTCTTATGGGTAGTTTTTCTTGTTTGTCATTTGCCGCTTTGTCAAAACTAGTGTATGTGTATGTACTTCCTAGGAATTTGTCCATTAAGACTTTGTTGATTTCATCTACAAATTCATTCTTAGGAGTCAAGATGGCTCGAGATGTCAAGTATTTTGATTTGAATGCATTTTCAGTGAAATTTGGATAGATGTGTTCAACCAATGTTAATATTGGATTTGAACCCTCTTTTGTGCTAATAGTCATGCATTCAGGTATTGTGATTAAGTCCTCATCTATGTTGTTGTAAGTTCCATTGCTAACGTCTAATAAGAAATCAGAAAATTGAGGATCATGTAATGCTCGCATGTTTAGATGAAGAATGTGAAGATGAGGCCAGAGTGTTGATTCAACCAAGCTGTTGTTTATGCATTCCTCGCAAGTGGATCGGGGACTAACATGAAGAATTTGTCGGAAATCATCACCAAATACTACAACTTTTCCAGTAAAGATGGTCTCATTTGAGCCAACATCACATAACATTGCTTCGCAAGCTTCAATGTTTTATTTTTTTTGCCATAGGTGCTTCATCCCAAATGATTAATTTTGCTTTTCGAATGAGTGTGGCAACTGCATTTTGTTTCCCAACATTACAACCGGTTGAACTATTGATGTCTAAAGGTATTTTGAAGCGAGAATGTGCGGTGTGGCCGCCAGGTAGGTTAGCCGCAGCTATTCCCGTGCTAGCTGTTGCTATAGCTATAGATCCTTCTGAGCATATGGCAACTAACAATGTTCGGTACAAGAAATTTTTTCCGATACCTCCTGGGCCATCAACGAAAAATCCACCTCCTAAGTGTTGCTTTATGTGATGCATAATTGGATCAAAGGCAGCACGCTGTGCATTGTTTAGGAGGAGTTTCATATGTATGTCTTCTTCTGAAATTGGGATTTGTAGTTCAGCCTCAATTTCCTTGGCAGGTTTGTTTCGTATGATGGAAGCTTTGTTGTATGCTGAGAGGTTGTAATCTGTAATTTTCTTGGCCCATTGATTCAATGAAACTTGCAATATGGTCAAGCGTGATGTTTTTGTACTTGTTCTGCTGTGAGTTGTAGATTTTGTCTGTAGTTTTCTGATAGAGCATCATAAAATTTCTTCCACAATGATCTTGGATTGTTAGGTTCATAGAAAACTAATAGTGTTGCAAATAGATGCCTCAGCATGAAAGGCATTTGGAAAACACTTGCTTCTGCAAGGTATTCTTTAGTAGCATTGTCTTTCTTAAGCAAGCATCATTTTTCAGCAGCTTCTCTGAATGAGGAGCATGTTTGCCCATCTACAGTACGCAAGTTTATGAAACTTGTAGCTCCTTTTATGTGTGTTAGAAGTATACGTAGGAAGTATAATTTTTCTTCAGAAGGGTTGGTCGATACAATTCTTCCAATTGTTCCATTTCTTTGACGTGGTTTCCAATATCAATCTTGAACATTCCAAACATAATGTTCAAGGAATTCAGAGTATAACCATTGCCTAGCAGATGTATTTTCCTTGTTCGTTACAAAATATTCAGTGAGCATAGTTCTAGAAGCACGCCCAAATTGTAGAACACTTGGCAAATTATCTTATTCCTTGAAATTTACAAGTTGCATGTTTGGCAAGTGTAAATGGAGAGCTAAAACGGCTGGGGAAATATTGCTAAATGTGAATTTGTAAATACACCATGCAGCTTCAGGTGGAGATATCCATCGAACAGATTGGTATGCACTAATCTCATCAATAATTGAGTCGTTATCATTAGCAATGAAATGGAAAGAAACACGATCATGCCCTTTGTATACATATTTGTAAAAATATTTTTCAGCTTTGATTGTGGAGCAGATTTCAACATTTATGTGGCAATTGAACTTTATAAGTAAGTACGAGTTATAAGGAACAACCCATTTATTGTCTAGAAGGCTACCTTGAATATTCACATACTTGCCGTCATTTCGACGCCTATAGATTGGATAAGAGTTCTCACTACACTTGGTCACTTCTGAGAATTCTCGAGGGTATTTGTTCTTACATTCGCCTTTCTTGGTCATGTATGGGTTTGTTGGCTTCAGTGCACCACAGGGGCCGTACATCATATGCTTGACAACTGCCTTATACAAATGTGGGCTGTCATCTTTATTTGCTACCTCGGCAGAAATATGTGTTATATTCTTCAGGGTGGATAATCTTTGCATGAGATTTCAAAACCAACAAGAAATGGACATGTGGAAGGCCATGCTTTTGATATTCAATCACATATGTGTAAGCTGCTACAAGGTCAAAAAGTTGTTTTTTGACCAACTCATTTTTTAGTTCCACAATTTTGGCACGGAAAACACGAGCGATAAGATTTGGTCAATTTTGTGCCTCTTCTGTTTCATGTAGCTCTGCTTTGATTTCAGGCCAAGAAGGGTTGCATGCCATTGTCAGGAATGTGTCAGGCTTTCCACATCATTGTACTAATGTCATAGCATCCAGATATCTTCGCTTCATATCTCGAGGGCCAACAATAAAGAATGCTAGAAGGACTATACGTCTACCAATGTTTGATGCTCTTGCTTCATCACTTGTTACACTGTCGACTATTCCTTGATACAAGTCAGCACGAATAGTGTCTTGGTTAGCTCGTATGTAGTCTAACCAAGTGCTTTCAATTTTTATGTACATGTCGACAATAAATTGCTGTAGCAACCTGCCTGAAAGTAATATTGTCGATATTTGTGAAGGCCTAATTTGTAGCAGATAGCAGTAGAATTGGCAACATGAAATTCCTGATGCATCACTCATAACGACATGTGAAGCTGTAAGGAAAAAGATAGTTAGAATGGATGTAGCGTGGTTTTGAGCTTTCGGGTTTTTTTCCTCAATGAAATGATAATATAATTTCAATGAGTAGAGGATTTTTTACCTTTATTTTCTGAGACTAACAATTCTGATGTGTTGGCAAAAATGCTTGTGTTGTATAGTGGAATATTTTTCCTTTTCTTTTTATGTTACGGTGTTAGCCTGTTTCACTATAAGGAAATAATAGAGGGTATTGAAGAGGGTTATAGCAGCCATGGTGATGCATAACTCGTTGGCTACCACCTAATTTTTTATGTACAAGAATGTCGTGAGTCTTATTGTTTGTGGACTCTTCTTCAACCCATATTGCTGCAACTTGTGAAGCTGACAGTGCATTGTAGGTTCTTTGATCTGGGCAAGGATTTGTTCGAATGGTGATACTGCATTCCTCATCAATATCAACATCTTTTAAGTTGCGCAAGAATTTTGCATAGGGATTTTCTGACAAAATGCGCATTATTGACTCGATGATATCTACACGTAATTTGTGACAACTCTCACCTCTGATTACTACTAAACTGTGACTGAACATGATAAGTAACTGGTTAGCGTGAAATTCTGAACTGATTGTGTGTGTATGTTGTTTTAGTGCATTTCTATCTGTTTGCCATTGATTTATCTGTTCATGTTTTAAGTTTTGAACTACAAATTGAAGGCCTTATCGGCGTCTAAATCTGAAATTGATTGGTATTTTATGCTAGTTAGAATCTATGTGATTTTATGGTAAATTTAATTACAAGTTGATTTGGAATGATTAAATTAGATTAAATAATATTAAATTACATTAGATGGCTTATTTACCAAAATGTCATTAAGTGGACTTTGCTAGACCAATTGTTTAGTCTTGATTTACATGTGTTGGCATCACTCTTCATCACTCTTTTGAGGCCATAGCCGTGTGAGAGAGAGAGGGAGAGTAGGAGAAAACTTAGCTCATCAAGAATTTTGCTTGGAGACTTGAAGAATTTGGAAGAGAATTGCATAATTGAGCTTCTAGACTTGAAATTGAGGACCTAAGGTAGGAATTATATCCTTTAGTTTATGAATTCAAGTTGGTTCTTGCATGGTTCATGAGTCATTAGTGATCTAAGTCAAGAATTGGTTTAAAGAGTTGTTTTGAGTAGCTAAATCATGCATGCATGTACACATTGTTGAGTTTTGAGGTTGATTTCATGGAAATCCTCACATGCCTGTCTATATTCTAGTTATGGTTCATGAATTCATCATGTTTTTGAGTGAATTGACTCATTTGATCAAGTATTTGAAGCTTGGATTTCAATTGAACACTTGCATGTTACATATACATTATGTTCATGAAGTTTTGTTTGGATTTGTTTTTAATTGAACTACCTTTGGGCTTTGATTTTGCAAATTGATCTTTGAAACATGTCATATTATGAGTTTTAAAGTGCTTTCCAAAAAATTGGCCCAAAAGAATCGAATTTGATGCTTTAAATGTTAAATTTAAGCTTGGAGGTTCAATTTGGAAATTCCAGATTTTGGACCCACGCTCGAGCGCAAGACTTCACGCTCGAGCGTACACTCTGAATACATGCATCCCGCTTGAGTGGGGAAAGTAATGCTCGAGCGTGAAATGCGTGTATCCAGTACTTTTCATGTGTTTACAGTCTGCTCAAGCGAGGGAATGCACGCTCGAGCGAGGACTTGTGTCTTACGCTCGAGCGGAGGTCGAGCACCCATCGAGCGTGAATTGCATGCATCTAGTACTTTTGCTTGAGTTTACACTCCGCTCGAGCGGAGATCCTTTGTCTGTATGTCTGCTCGAGCGTAGAAAGCCACGCTCGAGCGAGACCCTTATTTTCTGAAAATTTTGAAAAGTGCTTTGAAGTACATCTTTGCATCCTCTTCTCATCCTAGGCATTCCTAGGCCATGTTTAAGGCATCTTAATGAGGATATTGATGTAGAACCACACCGAGTCAAGATAGGGACTAAGTCATTGATTCCCAAGTGTGTAACTTAGTGTGTGTTCATTCTGTAACTGTGTAGGGTTGGCATCCAAGGATGCTCATTAGCTACTTATAGCCCAGTACTCTGTGAGTAACAATGTTATAAAGATATGTTCAATTATGAATATTTTCTGAATGATCAACTGTTCTGTTTACTGAAACGTTATTGTTTAATGAATAAATGTTTGTCCTATTTGTAAACTGTATTCGTGGCATCCATAGTAATTTACTGTTACTGTACTGTTAATGCTACTGTCACAGAGATCTCTGTCGGTTCCCATGTTGGAACCACTACTATTTATTGTTATGATAGCCATCAACTGACTGTTCGGTCTGTTAAGACCTACTGTACTGTTTTGCTATTGGATGTACCACATATAACTGCTATGGTTTCTAAATGACTGATATGACTGTTTAATTACTGAAAGGACATTCATTCTTAACTCCTTTACACAACTGTTATTCACTGGGTTTTAGCTCACTGTTTATATTTATGTGTAGGTGCTTAGGCACCGTATCGGAGTTAAGAGAGTTGGGTTAGCTCCCTTCTTGTCAAGCCAACTATCGCACCTCACTTCGAGGTTCCATGTCAATCCAAGCCAGGGCTTTTTGGGGGTGTCTCAGTTCGCCCTTTTGCTTCTGTTCTGTAATATTGTATAAGACTTGTACTGTACTGTGCTAATTAGGGATTTGGTCCATAACCTGAATGTTGTACATATGGTGTATATATGTTTTGCTTATGAATGTGAAAATGTTACAGAAAAGTCTTTTTACATACAGACAGTCATTGCTCATTGGACATCTTTTATTACTGTTTTGGCTTCCGCCAGCCCCTGTACTCTGTATTACTGTCTTTACTGTTAAGCAGGCCTTCAGTAATCATGGATTACTGGCCGGTTACGGTACTAAACCCATAGGGGCGGGTTTGGGTTGTGACATAATTGTGGTGCATTTTCCGAACGATGTTGCAATTCATGCTCAGTGTCATAGAAATAAAGTTGGAGGTATTTGGGACTAGTGTCAGGTGGTTGTAAACTATTGATGTAGTGATATATTTGACCTTGAACTCGAAAAGTATATATGCCATTTTTCCTTGTTGCAACCTTGCTATCAAGTTTGACACCCATAGATGTGAAGGCAAATAAGTTATTGTATGTTCAGATATTTGCACAGAAATATTGGCTGTCCTTATCTTTGGATGTCATTAGGCAATATAAGGCTGGTGGTGGTTGGTTGCAAGCAAGTTGTATTTGACCTTGCGAATAGTATAACCCTTCAGGCTCATATTAAAAAAGTGTTGCACCATAAAATCTACAAGAAGATGTTGGAGGAAGACAAGAAGCGGAAGTTGGAGGAAAAAGTATCCTATTTACATTTCTCTATGTTTGTTCATAGCCTACCAACAACAATAATCATTAATATGTCAAGTCTTGATCAAAATGTTGTAGAATACATTAGAGGTCAAGTTTTCTGTTGTGGGAACATATGATGACGCTTTTTGGTACAAGCTGTGGTTATCTTGCTATCAGATTTGTTTGCCTGATAGTTTAATGAATCTCTCGAATGGTTGGCATATGAAGGAAGCATTCCTAGAATTATGATAGTAAGTGAAATATACAATTAGGGTGTATTTTGACAAATGGTAAATAGTGTTTACACATTGGTATGGAAATATGAAGTTATAGAGTCATACGGATTGGGAAGTCATTTGATTATGAAGAAGCTACGATGCCACCAGTTGAGCAATATATAACATTTGAATTAGATGTTATAGATGAGAAGAAAAATCATAAAGCAAAGCTACAAATATGTTTGGCTCTTTCTAGCGAAGGCTAGTCAGACAATAGGTTTGTAGGTTTGTTTACCCTATTGCATCTGATAACACGTTGTGTACCTTTATCATTGTCAAACATTTTGTTGCATAATTGTTGTTCTTTTGCTCGTTGACAATTTTCCCTTCGCTGTTGTAATGGTTGTTGCTTGCGTTCACTTGTTAGTCTTGAACGGTATGCGCGCTGACGTTGGCGATTTTGTTCACGTTTACGAGTTGGGAAATATGGACTGGTTAATTGTGAACATATTGGTGACGTAAAGTATGTCGATGTAATTATTTAGCGTACCTTGTTGTTCTTCAAATAGGCTTTCTCAAGTTTTGACTAAATGGTTATTTATATTGTTTGAGCTAAAGTCTCAAGTACACCTACATTTAATTATCAATTGTGTAGCATACATTTACAATAAATCAATAATGAATTTGTTAAGCTAGTAAACAATTAGAAGCTAAACGAAGAAATACAATTTCAATTGAAGAAATAAATGCATGTTTAACAAGAGCCAGCCAAAGAGTCATATGTTAATTCTACCATGTCAACTTATTAAATGTTTAACTTGTAATATAAGATCCATTCATCTTCAATGTTTGGGGTGATATTAATGACTTTTTTTTTTTTTTGGCATTTTCATTTTTTTAAGTGCTTTATATTTTTATAGCTATTTGAAGTTGAGAATATGATCTGCATTGTTGGAAGTGCATTGTTTCAAAGTAGGGAAAAATTGGTTGTTAATTTTGTATGTTGTTTACTTCTTGGATAAAATGTTGCTAAACATCCTAATCAACAACATGATTTCCATCTCCTCTAGTGTAGAGCAAAATAGAAGAGCATATTTCACTTTCTCTAAGGCCACTCGGCATTATTTCTTCATTTCTTCTTGGTGAAAAGATAGAATATCTATTAGACATGGGGGTCATGCTATAGTTTCAATATAAATATTTTTTAAAATTGTGTTTGGTTTTTGAATTTGAGAAGTGAAATGTAGTTATATTTTGTATCCAATTTGTCTATCTCTTTAATATAAATATTTTTTTAAATTCTGTTCTACGCTCAATTCAATAAACCTATTGAGCATGTCTTAATATGCTCTGTATTCACATAAATTGAAGACAATGGATTCACCCTATTAGCCTAACTTGCAGTTTTATGATTTCAACAATTGTGTTTTGAATTTTAACTAATGTTCTCTCCGTTTGTACCCGGGGAACCCTTTTTTAGCCCCAAATTTTTAGATTTGGTTTAAGATTTAGGGAACCTTTCTTCACAACTGATTTGGTTTCAGATTTGGGAATCTTCTTTCGTTTAATATCTTTGGCTCTAGAAATACTTTGAAGCTGCTTAAATAATAATGGTAAATTGAGTTATGCTTTTTTTTATTTATTTATATAGCTAAAAAACTTCAAGGGTCATGAGACGATGGGAGTCTTACAAAGTGAGTCTGAATTTATAATTTCTTAAGGAATCCTAAATAATTTGAAGATCAATGTGCATTTTATGCCATTTATTGATTTAAATGGTTGTGCATGTAGTTATTTTTCTGGCATTTTATGTCCCATTCAAAAATAAAAAACATAAAGAAAAAAAGAAAGCCATTAAAGACAAAGAAGCTTTGCTGACCTATCCAATTTTCTAAATTTAAAATCCAAATCCAAGCAATAGAAATGTATGATATATTAGTTGAAAATATAAAACAAATAAATAAAGAAAATGGAAATCCAAAAAACACAAGTCATTGAAGCTTCCAAAACGAAAAACCAAAAACATATGAAGCTCATAAAAGGAAATTTTCTTTCCTAGAGCACAAATAATGAAGCTAAGGAATTTGTTTAGGTATTTGGCAAGGAAATAATTCAGCAGGAAAAAAATTCTCCTCTTCTGCTATAAGAATGTTGTTACTTCATCCACACACTTGAATAGATATCGATAATTTAAATTTCTGAAAAGTGCTCTCTCTCTTTTTCTCTCATACACACACACTGACAAAAAATCACTAATCAAAAGTGAAGATTCAAGATCAATCTTTAATTCTTATTGTTTTTATGTAAGCAGTTCTTGTTGTCTATATATTATTGTTTGTTGTATCAAAAGTGCAAATTGAAGATAAAACTCTAATTCTTATGGAAATAAATCTTATTGCTAATCAAACTTAGTTTTTTGTTTCTTTGATGTCTTAGCTGTCAAGAAAATTAGATGATTCCTGTTTTGTGTGATTATAATTTACATATAGTTCGCTCAATGTGAGTTTTGAGCCAGCGTTATTTTGCCATATTCTGTTGTTTTCTAACTTATTGTCATCTAATATGTAATTAGATATTTCTAATTATATTTTGATGAGTTTGGATCTGAGTTGAACTGTAGATGTACTCCAAGTGAATCTTTTATAAATTAGTCCGGTTGGTAGAAAGAAACCATTGTAAATTTTTTATATATGATTCTTTTAAAGAAAAACCAAGTTTTCATTAAATGAAGAATAAATAAAATTTTACATCAGATTTCCAACCAATTTTTTCACCACTTAAATTTCATAAAATTATCAAAACATAAAGAGTTGGACACATCTTATAAATAATAGAGTTAATTATCTAAAAGTCATATTTACAAATATTATAGAGTTATTTTGCCATATTTTGTTGTTGTCCAACTTATTGTCATCTAATATATAATTAGATATTTCTAATTATATCTTGATGAATTTCGATCTGAGTTGAACTATAGATGTACCCCAAGTGAATCTTTTATAAATTATTCTGGTTTGTAAGAAGGAACCACTGTAAATTTTTTATATATGATTCTTTTAAAGAAAAATCAATTTTTGCGCCACATAAATTTCATAAAATTATCAAAACATAAACAGTTGGACAGTTTCATGGATGAGCAATTAGAAGCACCACACACATAAAGAAAAAACAGTAACCAAGAATTTTATAGTAAACTTAGTTAAGTTCATAAAAAGGCTGTAGAAAATACAGTGAAAGACACAAATATAATAAATTACCTAATTTGATAATCCTCAGAACAATTCCACTAAAAAAACATTACCTAATTTTACTTGAATCTATATCTCCTTCAAAGCAGTTGAATATTCTTCGGTTTTTCTAGAATTCCAACATGTTAATTACATAGAAACTCTTTAATTATCACTAAATATCACTTCAAAACAATACATTTAAACCCTAACAACTATGTAAAAATGAATAAATAAATAAATAGAAAAGGTACAAATGTTTTCCTGAAAATGATACAATTTTATAGTCAATGAATCCAAATGTACCAGTTAAGTTCATTTTTGCAGGAAGACTTGTTCTGTTTAGAGGGCAACAACATAGAAATAGGTTTGGAATTGAATTTGTAGTTTATTTACATGTCTATGTCTTTTGTTGATGGGAAGCTGGAACACTGTACACAAATTGTGTTTTTCCACTTCCCATTCAAGATAACCCAAAGAAAAAAACCCAAATCCAAATCCAAATTCAAGACATATAGATATAAAACTCACACCAAAACAACTTTAGATGAAAATTCATTTCAAAATAATTCCAATTTGCCAAAGAATTATGATACATAGTTATTGGTTGGTCATATAAAAAGAGAGAGGGCAATCAATGGAGGAATCCAATTTGATTGCTCTGTTTTTGGGTTGGTTGCCTTCTTTATGATTCCAAACTTGTGCTCTTTGAATTGTCTTTTTGTGAATCATTCCAATTTAAATACCAGAAGGAAAACTCTTTTAGAATTTTTTTTTTTTTGGTTTTTTGGTTACTGAAAATGATACACATACACTTAACTCAACCTTTTAGAATATCTGAATGGGTGATTATCAGCATAGATCAAGTTAATCCTGTTTTTCCTGAATGATCTACTAATATTATTGTTAGAAATGGTTCGAAAAATTCTGGGTAAAACCATAATTTTTTCCTAAGTTTGGTCTATTTTTTAGATGGGCCCCGTGAGTCGATTTTCGCGGGTCAAAGTGGTAACACGTTCTATGCCGCGTTGTGATTCACGTGGTATATTTAGTTGCTCAAAACCATTATCGGGTGAATGGGAAATTGAAGCCAAAGTGAGCTCCATGGAAATGGAGTTTTAGTGGAAATTCCTTAAGGTTGGAAAATGGCTTGTCCCACATTGATTTGGTGGGAAGTTTTGAATGAGTTTATAAGGCATGGGATTGGAACTTGGAGTGTGCCCCAAGGGGTACCCAAGTTTTGTAGAGAGGGAGGTTATGGGCAAAATGGGCTAGACCCATTGGACCCAAAAATCACTACACACGCGCGCGCGCGTCGTCGCCTCTGTCCATCCGGGCTGGGTGCGAGTGTGAGGTTAGGTTGGGCTTGTCCGACCCAATACTTATCTTTTTGGGCCAAGAACATTTGAATTTTATTTTTCTAAAATTAAATTCAAATTTTTCCAATTTGTTTTTCGGAATTTAAAATTCAAAATTATTTAAAATTCAAAATAATTGGGTTCGTTTTTCTCCCACCCGAACAGAATTGACTGTTTAAAATTCAAATAACCCGGACAGATTCAAATCTGGGTTATTCAGTTTTTTATCTGTTCAAATTTGAACCTAATCAATTCTAATTCAAAACCCAACAGGTACTATACCTGTTCGAAATAGGTTGCACCTGTTTAATTCAAAACCAGCAGCCACCAATCCATCTATAAATAGGATAGCCCTTATTTGATGTTTCATTCAGAAATTTCATACTTCTCCTCTACAAATTTATTCTTCATTTTACTGCATTTAATTTTTGTGAGAAATAGTGTAAACACTTAGTGTGTTCGTTGAACAAATAAATTGTAGTGCTGCATTTATTTGTAGTTGATCATTTCATCCTAGGAGATAGACGTCTATATTCTGAAAGCACCGTAGAGAGGACGAATCTGTCTTAAGGAGACAGTGTCGTACACTGGACTTGATCAGAATAATATTCAAGATATTAATCAAGTAAGTTATTTATTTATTTTCTGTTTTATTATTTATTTAAATCAGATTTTAATTTTATTTTTGTAACAAAATAAAATCTGTTTTTTTATTTATTTAATTCTATTTCTAGTTTGATTTTTGTAATCAAACTTTCTCTCTTCTTTACTATTTTTCTTTTATATTCTGTTTGTCGTTTAGTACCCAAACAGAATTAATTAATTTAATTACAGTGAAGATTGTCCAACAATCTTAAGATAGATTATATTTGGAGTCTTCATTGTATTTAATTTTCTGTGTTTTCAAAGTAATATTCTAATTGGAAAATACAAATAGTATTTATAAACTATTTGACAGATAGTAGTAATATACTGTCTATTTTCTTTGACAACTAGTAGTAATATACTGGTGTCATTAACAATTGCAAAATATTATTTGGTGTTACAGAAAATTATTGTGGTATTTTATTTTTCTGATTTTAGTAACAAGGAAAATAAAATTATTTTGTGTTATAATTTATTTTCTGGTTTTAGTAGCTAGAAAATTAATTTGTGTTTTAATTTTTTCTGATTTTTATAATCAAAGATTATGGCTACTGCAACTGAAACTGGAAGTGGTACTCCAATTGTTATACCAACACCGGTCCTTATCCAGAACCATGCTTAAGTACCAATAAATCATGGAGAAAAAAGGGGAAAAATTTAACGGTACTGAGTTTAAGAGATAGCAGCAGAAGATGTTGTTCTATCTTACAACTCTTAATTTGGCTCGGTTTCTCCATGAAGAGGCTTCAGTACTTAAAGAGGGTGAAAGTGATCTGCAAGTTGTTGCCGTTGTAGATGCTTGGAAACATTCAGATTTCCTGTGCAGAAACTACATCCTTAATGGCCTTGACAACATGCTCTATAATGTTTACAGTCCTTTGAAGTTAGCAAAAGAATTATGGGATTCTTTGAAGAAGAAATACAAGACAGAGGATGCCGGCACGAAGAAATTTGTTGTCAGTAAATTTCTGGATTTCGTTATGGTAGACTCCCAAACGGTAATTTCTCAAGTTCAAAGTTTTCAATGAATTTTACATGATATTCATTTTGAGGGTATGTCTCTGAGCGAGTTTTTCCAAGTCGCTGCTTTAGTGGAAAAGTTACCATCGGCTTGGAAAGATTTCAAAAATTATTTAAAACACAAACGCAAAGAGATGACCATGGATGAACTTATTGTAAGATTGAGAATTGAGGAAGATAACCGAAAGGCTGAAAAGAGGAATGGGAAAAATCCCATTGAGTCCAAAGCTAATGTGATTGAATAAGTTCATAAACCACATAACAAAAAGAGGAAGTTTACTGGAGATGGTCCTAAACAAGGCAATAGCAACAAGAAGTTCAAAAGAAAATGCTATAACTGTGGCAAGACTAGACATCGAGCTTCTGACTGCCACCGCCCTAAGAAGGATCATGGAAGTACAAGCAAGAAGACTACCAATCAGGCCAATGTAACTGAACTAGATTACATCTTTGACGAAGTGAATGACATCAACCTCTCTGCTGTGGTGTTTGAGGCTAATCTGGTTAGAAATCCCAAGGAATGGTGGGTTGACACTGGGACAACTCGTCATATTTGTGCGAACAAGAAGATGTTCACTACCTACAATGAGGCTACAAATGGTGAACAACTTTTCATGGGAAATTCTTCTACTTCTACTGTGGCTGGACAAGGGAAAGTGATCTTGAAGATGACATCAGGGAAAGAACTGACCCTCAACAACGTACTGCATGTACCTAACATCTGGAAGAATTTAGTTTCTGGTTCTTTGTTAAGTAAAAATGGTTTTAGGCTTGTCTTTGAGTCTGATAAATTTGTATTAATAAAGAGTGGCATATATGTTGGTAAGGGATACATGAGTGATGGTCTCTTCAAACTAAATGTAATGACAGTTGTACCAAAAGTTGCTATTAATAAGAATAACACATCTTTTGCTTATATTCTTGAGTCGAATTTATGGCATGGTAGATTAGGACATGTAAATTATGATGCTTTACGTAGATTAATTGGTTTGAATTATATACCAAAGTTTGAAATTAATCCTAATCATAAATGTGAAGTTTGTGTAGAAGCGAAACTAACTAAGGCTCCATTTAAATCGATTGAAAGGAAAACCGAACGTCTAGAATTAATTCATACTGATGTATGTGATCTAAAATTTGTTCAAACTAGAGGAGGCAAAAAGTATTTTATAACATTTATCGATGATTGCACAAGATATTGTTATGTTTATTTACATAGAAGTAAAGATGAAGCCTTAGAAATGTTTAAACTCTACAAAATAGAAGTTGAAAATCAACTTGGTAAAACCATTAAAATGGTTAGAAGTGATAGGGGTGGTGAATATGATGCACCATTAAATGAATTTTGTGCACAACATGGCATTATTCACTAAACTACAGCACCCTATTCTCCTCAGCAAAATGGAATTACTGAAAGAAAGAATAGAACCCTAAAAGAAATGATGAATGCCATATTACTAAGTTCAGGCTTACCACAGAACTTGTGGGGGGAAGCAATATTGTCTGCTAATTATGTTTCTTAACAGAATACCCCACAAGAAAACCAATAGCACTCCTTATGAATTGTGGAAAGATCGACTGTCTTCCTACAAATACTTAAAAGTGTGGGGGTGTTTGGCAAAAGTTAAAGTTCCTGTTCCTAAAAAGACTAAGATTGGACCAAAAACAGTAGATTGTGTGTTTATTGTTTATGCTCAGAATAGTAGTGCATATCGGTTTCTGACTTATAAATCAGAAATACCTTATATAAATGTGAACACTATTATAGAGTCAAGGAATGCTGTGTTTTTTGAACATGTCTTTTCTTACAAGAAAGGACAGGAGTTAAGTTCACAGAAAAGAACTTATGATTATACACAAAGTCAAGAGGCTAATGACAATCAAACACAAGAGACTAGTAATGGTCTCGACCAACAAGATTTAACTGATGATGAACCAAGACGAAGTAAGAGAGCAAGAATATCAAAATCTTTTGGTCCAGATTTCCTAACATGCCTGTTAGAAAATGAACCTCAAAGCTTTAAGGAAGCAATGACAGGTTCTGAAGCACCTTTGTGGAAAGAGGCTGTTAATAATGAAATTGAATTCATTATGAATCATACTTGGGAATTGGTAGATCTTCTACCAGGTTCTAAAGCTCTTGGATATAAATGGATGTTCAAGAGAAAAATGAAAGCAGATGGTTCAATTGACAAGTATAAAGCAAGACTTGTTGTTAAAGGTTACAGACAAAAGGAAGATCTGGACTATTTTGATACATATTCCCCTGTGACAAGAATAACATCCATTCGCATGCTTATTGCTATAGCAGCGTTGTTTAATTTAGAAATACATCAAATGGATGTTAAGACAACTTTCTTAAATGGTGATCTAAATGAAGAGATCTATATGGAGCAACCCGAAGGGTTTGTAATACCAGGGCAAGGAAAAAAAGTTTGTTGGCTTGTAAAATCCCTTTATGGATTAAAACAAGCATCTAAGCAATGGCATGAAAAATTTGATCATGCAATACTTACTAATGGGTTTAAGATAAACGAATGTGACAAATGCGTCTATGTTAAAAACATTGACCTAGGATATGTCATAATTTGTCTTTATGTGAATGACATGCTTATCATTAGAAGCAGTCAAAACATGATCAAATCAACTAAGCAAATGCTTAACAAAAGATTTGATATGAAAGATATGGGGGTCGCAGATGTTATATTAGGAATGAAAATTACTAAAACATCTGATGGATATGCATTATCTCAATCTCATTATATTGAGAAAATTCTTGATAAATTTATCAAGGATGATATGAATTTAGCTAGAATACTGTAGACATTAGTCTTTATTTATCAAAAAATAAAGGTGATACGGTGTCTCAGTTAAAATACTCCCAAATCATTGGAAGCCTAATGTACCTAATGAATTGTACTCATCCCGATATAGCTTATGCTATCAGTAAATTGAGTATGTACACTAGTAACCCCGGAGAAGACCATTGGAAGGCGATCATTCGAGTTCTTAGATATCTAAGATTCACCCGTAATCATGGTTTGAATTTTACTCGATATCTAGTAGTGCTCGAAGGTTATTGTGATGCAAATTGGATATCGGATACTAAAGATTCAAAATCCACAAGTGGATATGTCTTTACTCTGGGAGGCCCTACTGTTTCTTCGAAGTTCACGAAACAAATATGCATCGTACGATCCACAATGGAATCCGAGTTCATTGCTTTAGACAAAGCAGGAGAAGAAGCAGAATGGCTTCGTCACTTCTTAGAAGACATTCCAATGTGGTCTAAACCTGTGTCAGCTATTTGCATTCATTGTGATAGTCAATCTGCAATAGGCAGGGCACAGAATCATATGTATAACGATAAGTCACGACATATTTGTCGTTGACATAATACCGTTAGACAATTGTTGTCAAATGGAATAATCTTAATAGATTATATAAAATCTAAAGAGAATATTGCGGATCCGTTAACCAAAGGTTTGACAAAAGAGCTAGTGTATAGTTCATCGAAGGGGATGGGATTAAAGCCTATTACATAAGAGTCATCATAATGGTAACCCTACTTATATGACTGGAGATCCCAAGAACTAAGTTCAAAGGGACAACTAAGTTATGTGTGGCTCGCCAGAAATTACCAAAGGATTAAAATTCCCTATATATTCCTATGGTGAGAGTGATATCTGCAACATGAGTCCTCTGCAGAGGTATAAGGATAAGCTTTGCTTTTAATTATTACTTATATCTTGATTTAAGCATAAAATCAAGACGAGTATAAGGAGATACTCACAATAAGAATCACCTATATGAGTGTTGAACTGGGGCCGGTTTTATAAGAATGAAGAGGCTAAATTCTCTAGAAACACTCATGAAAACCAAGAGCGTTCAAGGCCAAAATGAATACAACAGTGAAAACCACGATGTGCTAGAAAATATTTTGTGTGAAATCTATTGTCTTGGCTTACACAAACGGCTGAACAATTCAAGGCATCGCGTCCATTGGTTAGCTAGTAAGTCCGATAGGTTATCACTAGGGAAGGTTCAAGACCGAAAGCTACCTATCCTGATGCAAAATATTTTTCAACTTATACTCTTTCGAAAAAGTCTGCATATTGTTGCATTTCCGTTGTCATCAAACTCCATTCATGTGGGGGATTGTTAGAAATGGTTGGGAAAATTCTGGGTAAAACCAGAATTTTTTTCCTAAGTTTTGTCTATTTTTTAGGTGGGCCCCGTGCGTCGATTTTCGCGGGTCAAAGTGGTAACGCGTTCTATGCCGCGTTGTGATTCACGTGGTATATTTGGTTGCTCAAAACCATTGTCGGGTGAATGGGAAATTGAAGCCAAAGTGAGCTCCATGGAAATGGAGTTTTGGTGGAAATTTCTTAAGGTTGGAAAATGGCTTGTCCCACATTGATTTGGTGGGAAGTTTTGAATGGGCTTATAAGGCATGAGATTGGAACTTGGGGTGTGCCCCAAGGGGTACCCAAGTTTTGTATAAAGGGAGGTTATGGGCAAAATGGGCTAGACCCATTAGACCCAAAAATCACCACACATGCGCGCACGCGCTGTCGCCGCAGTTCTCCGGGCTGGACGCGGGTGTAAGGCTGGGTTGGGCTTGTCCGGCCCAATACTTATCTTTTTGGGCCAAGAACATTTGAATTTCATTTTTCTAAAATTAAATTCAAAATTTTCCAATTTGTTTTTCGGAATTTAAAATTCAAATTGGGTCCGTTTTTCTCCCACTCGAACAGAATTGACTGTTTAAAATTCAAATAACCCGGACAGATTCAAATCTGGGTTATTCAGTTTTTTATCTGTTCAAATTTGAACCTAATCAGTTCTAATTCAAAACCCAACAGGTACTGTACCTATTCAAAACAGGTTTGCACCTGTTTAATTCAAAACTAGCAGCCACGAATCCATCTATAAATAAGACAGCCCTCATTTGATGTTTCATTCAGAAATTTTGTACTTCTCCTCTGCAAATTTATTCTTCATTTTGCTGCAATTAATTTTTGTGAGAAAGAGTGTAAACACTTAGTGTGTTTGTTGAACAAATAAATTGTAGTGCTGCATTTATTTGTAGTTGATGATTTCATCTTGGGAGATAGACGTCTATATTCTGAAAGCACCGTAGAGAGGACGAATCTGTCTTAAGGAGATAGTGTCGAACACTGGACTTGATCAGAATAATTTTCAAGATATTAATCAAGTAAGTTATTTATTTATTTTCTGTTTTATTATCTATTTAAATCAGATTTTAATTTTATTTTTGTAACAAAATAAAATCTGTTTTTTATTTATTTAATTTTATTTCTAGTTTGATTTTTGTAATCAAACTTTCTCTCTCCTTTACTATTTTTCTTTTATATTCTGTTTGTCGTTTAGTACCCAAACAGAATTAATTAATTTAATTACAGTGAAGATTGTCCAACAATTATTCCTGTCAAGAGGATCAAATTCATCTTCTAGATCAAATTAGTCATGCTGTGAAAAGGATCTACTAATATTCTTGGTGGATTTTAGTAATACCATTTTTCAAGCTAAATGAAGATCATTTTCTTAGATGAAAACCTAATTTACTTCCAGAAATTGCTTTTAGAATCAAAACAAATCTAATCCATTTACCCAAAGAAAACTTACATGTCGTTGAAGACAGGGAGGACATTTATTTTATGATCCTAAATTCGATTCTACGATTCATTCCACAATACCCACCCAACAGTTACACAGTTTTGGTTTTTTAATTGCATCTTCTTTATCATTTGGGTTTTAACCAGTAGACCTAGATTTTCTATATTAGTTTAATATATTTTAGTATGTAATCCAAAGTAACACCATTACGGTTAAATCTTTTCCACATAAATAGTTTTACAAATTGTGTTTGGTTTATGAATTTGAGAATTGAACTTTAGTTATATTTGGTGTCTAATAGTTTTTGGATTTTTATTTTCTTTCTTTATTTGTTTTATATTTCCAAGTCATATATCATACATTAATCTTGCTTGGATTGGAATTTTCAACTTAAAAAATTGGATGGGGCTTATTTTTTATTCGAAAAATTAAGCAGGTGAACTCCTCAATTATCGAGACATATTAACGAACGCATGGTGTGCATCTGTTGAACATGTGGCTAGGAGTGACAAACAATGTGGTTCAATATTGTGCAACAAACTTGTAAATAGTAGCCATCACATTTGTAATGTCCCACTTTTTTATTTCTCAGAATCCATTACCAAATTCATTAAGTTTATTCAATTTTAGAGATAACATGCGGAAACTCTTTACATCATTTGTAAGAATAAATAATGATTCTCTCATCTGAAAATGCAACATGTACACGTAACTAAATAAATTGCCCGCAGGCTTACATCTTTAAAGCAAAAGAAAGGGTTTAACCCTTTTACATCAATGGCATTCTGCCCACAAATAAAAGGCCCTGTGGCCAACACATTAAGAAAATTCTCGATCTTAAAACTCATCTCGACGTTCACCTAAAAAAGGCTTAGCAACGTGGGATGAACATAAAGTACAGTAGGGATCTTAACATGATCCTAAACAATAGCAACTTATAGATAGTTATGATCATGAATGCTTAGTCTCATATTGTATAAATAATGGGACAGTTTATACAGAAATATATGTACATAAGAGCTTTTCTCAAAATCATTCATTTCAGTCAATAACATAAACAGTTCACTTTTCTTTCTTCTTGTTACCTTTTTTCAAGAATCATATGACTATAACAAATTTCTGAAGAAAAACAATTTTACCAAGCGCATTATGTTTTCTCTCATTTTCCATACTTACACCTAATTTGCCTTTTCAAAACATGTTCACAAGTATTCATAGTCTTTCACATTTTTCACAATTTCAACACAATACTTACGTCCGTTTCCAACACATTCATAACTATACAAATATGCCTTTAATACAAAAGGAAAACAACAAGCAATCAATAACTATCTACTTCAACAATTGAGGCAACACAGCCTACTAGAACAATAACCATAATAACCTATGATATACCCAGATACACTGAGACAATAATGATAAATAAGTTTTGCTCTATCTGCTTTAAGCAAGGTAAGCTAAGGATACACCTTTCCATAACGAAATGCCAAGTCAAGGATATACCTTTCCATAACAAAATTCCAAGCCAAGGATATACCTTTTCATAACGAAATTCCAAGTCAAGGATACACCTCTACCAAGTTCTCCAGGCGCTAGCTGGAAGGTACTGGTACCTCTCATTCTAAGCACTGCCAAGTTCTCCAGGCTCTAGCTGAAAGGTACTGGTACCTCTCATTCGAAGCGCTGTTAAGTTCTCCAGGTGCTAGCTGGAAGGTACTGGTACCTCTCATTCGAAGCGCAAACACATTTCCAACCATTTCAACATATTAGAATGCATAACAAGTGTAATACATACACAATGTATATGAACACATAATCACATATGGAATACATCCCCTTTCCATTCCCAAATAGCCATACATATCCAATGTATATAGTTATAGTCATATTCAATGACAAACACAAGTGATTAATTTCAATTCACCTAGTCCACATGCAATTTCTACAACAGTCATAGCTATCCTCCACCGATAGCTCAAAACATATATTTCTAAACATATATACAATCTCCAAATAGATAAACCATCAATATTTTCATAGGTGAGAGATTTCAAATATCCAATCCCACCATTTACATTCATATCTATCCATTTCTGCATCTAATATGAAAGGAAAACAAAAATCCAATTCTCGCATGACTTTCAGTCCAATAATAATGATATTATGTGAAGGTTCCAAGATCTGACCTCAAGTTCATTATTCGTTTACAAAGAGTGATGATTTCATTTTCTTTCAAAAAGACCACTTTTATTTATTTTTCCAATCCACACAACTCTAACCATTCTCTAAGAATTCATTCTCGTCATTTCACAATACCAAAACCAAAACCTAATCCATATTCTCTTTATTTTACAAAATCAATCCCATTGGTATCAAAACCATAACTCAACTCAATTTCACGTGATTAGTCTAAAACAATACCAATACCGTGGTTACTTCTCTTTTTATTTTCTTTTGATATAAATACAATTATCCAACCCAAAAAGCAAAATATAAAGATTTTTCAACTCCCTCCCTTTTAAACCCATTATATCAATAATGTCAAATTAGGGCCTTCCTCCCTTTCTTCATAAACATAGTAAATCATTTCCCAAATTACTCAACAACAAACAATTTAACAACACCATTCACAAATATCAAACCCTAGATCCCCTTTTCATGGCTTTCAAGAAAATCCATAATGAATATGGTTTTTATGCAACAAAAACTACCACATGTCTATCCATAGATGAAGTATCGAAAAGGAGCAAAGAAATCCCTATCTTTTGAAGCGAAGAGAAAACAACCCAAAAATCACCAGCGACGAAACCACGAACCACTTAGATCAATAAAAAGCCCTTGACGAGATCTACAATGTATCTCAAAGGAACAAGGTGAAAAGATCACTCTAGGTGAGTAGATCTAGAGATTTAAGTGAAAAAGTTGAGTTTTAGAGAGAGAAGAGAGAGATCACGGTTTGAGAGGAAAAATGGAAAGAGAATCTTGATAGAAGGAATGGTTTGGGCCTATTTATAGTAGTGAGGAAAAGCCCTAAGGTCAAATAAAATAATAGGCCCAAAAACCCCCTTTAATAGGGCCCATTCGGACCTCAAAATTTTGAAAAAAAAACACGCAAGGGTTGACCCTTAGACAGGAGGGGGCCGACCATATCTTCCAGCAACCAACACACACACATAAGAGGGTCGACCCTCTCCCAGTCTGGTGTCTACCCTATCTTCCAGCAACCAACACACAGGTATAAGAGGGTTGACCCTCTCCCAGTCTGGTGTCTACCCTATCTTCCAGCAACCAACACACAGGTATAAGAGGGTCGACCCTCTTCCAGCAACACTTCTAGAACTTCACCAACAGGTAAGGGTCGACCCTTAGGAAAGCTAGTGTCGACCCTAGAATAGAATTTCAAGCTTCCAAATAACTTTCCAACGTAAAAGAGTGAACGAGCAATCCCAACAAGTTTAAATCAATTTTCACTCATCCAAAACCAAGATACAACAACACCAAAGATTCCCAAAACATAGTAAATGATTCAAATACACTTTCCAAAAGTTTTAAAAGGGGTACAAGTGCTACAACATTACAGATGTACGAAATCACAGATGTACGTACCAGGATTTGCAACTGCAGGACTAGAGCTTTGGATGCCCAATTTTCACAGCGTTACAGCAGGAAGAACACCAACAGTGATGGGAAGAAGAGGACAACATCAACTCCGTCAACAAGATATATATATATATATCTTGTGAGAAACCCCATCTTCGAATGGGCAAAATTTGTTTTCTTTTTCATTGTCGGCGTCGCTGAGCTCAATTCTACGTGGGTAAACCGAAATCTGCAACAAAATGTGGTAGAGAGAAGCTTGGGAAATAGGCAAACCGAAGATTACCGTTTTCGGAAATTTCCACAATGAATGGTATTGGAAATGAAGCAGCAGTAGAAAAGAAGTCGGCATTTGTACAGACTAAATGATGGAATGTGTTTGTTTGTGTGTGTGGCTAAGCTGAGGGCCACGTAGCCAGGCTAAATCTGTTTCGCAAACAAAGAAGCAATAGACTTACAACAGAGGCAGATGCACCAACGTGACACTATCTGTTACACCACTCTTACCTTATTTTTATATATGTTATATATATATATATGTGTGTGTGTGCTTGTATAAATCCAAATTTTGTATTGATCTTGGTTAGAAAAGGGTTTTATGATGGCGATTTGATCGAGCTCTTGGAAATCGCCTCAAATCTGTTCAAAATTTTTGGTTGCCTGTGTTGGTGAAATAGATATTCTTCCCAGACATTTTTTTTCTTATTTGTTGTTGCAGTGTGTATGTAATGGTGAAACAAATATTTTTTTTTCTTATTTTGTTATTGTTATTGGTGTTGATGATAATGGTGATGGTGAAACATATTGCGACAGATAGGCAGGAAAAGAGAGATACAAATAATTTGAAAAGATAGATATAAATTTTACCAGATAAAAATAATTTGACAGATAATTTCAACAAATAGGAATTTCATCTGATAAATATTCAGATAGATAGATAGAATTTAGGGAAAAAAATGAATAGACAAATAAAATTTAGGAAAAAAATTGAATAGATAATAAAATTTGGATAGATAAGGAAAAAAATTGAATAGATAGTCAAAAAAATTGAATAGATAGTCAAAAAAATAAATAAATAAATTAAGGAATAAAATTGAAAACAAAATATCCTTCGAAACTAATAAAAGTACTTCTCACCAAATTATTTCACAAACGGCGAATCTCTCACTAATAAAAAAATATCAACTGGACACAATACTTTATACCATCCTTATCTTGAATTTTTCAACAATTTATTCTATTTATAAACAGATTTTTGTTATTGTTCCATGTTTAAAGTAGTGATTTATCCAATCACTTTTTGGAAATTGACGTAACACCGATCCATTAAATTAATATGGATTGAGAATGACAACCGAAATAGATAAAAAATTAATATGGATTGAGAATGACAATCGAAATAGATAAAAGTATTAGGATGACTCCATTAAACCAATATGGTATAATCAAATATGATTATTGTAATTATTTTTGTGTTGATGTATAAAGAAAAAATAAATAAGTTGTGGTAATTGCACGTTGCAGTTCCCTGTACTTTAAGAATAAAATTAAAATCAAATTGTGGAGGTCAGATTGACAAATTTACATAATTAAATTGTCACTTGAACAGTTTCAATCTAGGGCAAATTACACTAATAATCCTTATAGTTTAAGTCTTGTGTCACTTTCATCCCTGACTTTTCAATTGTGACACATTTGACAATGAATTTTGAATCTTGTTCCAAATTAAGACAAATGAAGATATCATTAATCAATTTCAAACGCAGAGTCGCCAATTTGATAAAATATAAACTAATTTGACAAAAATAAATGTCAAAAAATAATTTTTAAATTTTAAAAATAATTCCTACCCACCAAAAATAAAATTATATAAAAGTGATAAATTTTTTAGACATTTTATTATTTATTTATTTTACTAAATTAATTTTTATTATGCGTTTGGATGATGACCATGTAATGGATGGTTGTAATGCTTTTAATATGTAATTGATATATTTCATATATGAAATGTTTTTAGTTTTGGATTTTTTTGATTTACTGGATTGGTTTAATAATGATATTAAAATTGTCGCCATAT
Organism: Camellia granthamiana; assembly: GCA_036172215.1. Taxonomy (NCBI): domain Eukaryota; kingdom Viridiplantae; phylum Streptophyta; class Magnoliopsida; order Ericales; family Theaceae; genus Camellia; species Camellia granthamiana. The sequence goes on from CM069906.1 coordinate 93,787,768, forward strand.
TTGACTTTTGAAAATTAGAAACTAATTTAATGAAAATAAAAACAACCACCCATTACATGATCATCATCCAACCATATAATAAAAATTAATTTGGTAAAAAAAAATTCTAAAATATTTATCAATTTTACATAATTTTATCTTTAGTGGGTAGAAATAATTTTTTAAAATTCAAAAATATCTTTTTGACATTTATTTTTGTCAAATTAGTTTATATTTTATCAATTGACGACTTTGCCCTTGAAATTGAGCAATGGTATTTTCAATTGTCCTTATTTGAAACAAGATTCAAAATTCAGGATCAAATGTGTCACAATTGAAAAGTCAGGAACTAAAATGATACAAAGTCTAAACTATAGGGACCGTTAGTGTAATTCGCCCAATAAATAAATAAATAAAACAGAACGTTCTTAATTTATATTTAATTTTTATTTAACATGAAATTATTTATTAAAAAACATTTATATTTAATTTAAATTTTATATACATATATGCAATATATATGAATAATTCAAAAGGAATATTAAAGAACAAATCAATACTCTATATAATTAATATATATATTTTCTTCTTAATCCAATCACAATATATTTATATTTATATTTATATATTTAGTTTAAAAAAAACAAATTTATATTTAATCTTTTAAATAAATTTGTGTAGTTCTATTTCTATATATTTTTATTTTTCAAATAAATATAAAAATTAAATTAAATAATTAGACTAACTTTTAATTTTATATTACTAATTCTCTTTCTAATTTAACTATTATTTTTAATATCAAAATGAGTGTTTATTTTACTATCTTATAATTTAATACTACTTCACACGGTTTTATAATTCAAAGTGAATCATTATAGTCATTTTGGGATAACTGAACTTTATATTTATTTTATATGGTATAAAAACATATATCAATCCATAATTTATGAAATTAAGGCAAAACTAATGCAAATATTTATGAATAATAGCTAAAACTATAAGTGAAAGAATATTGTATTCTAAGAAAAATAATTTTAGAAATCAAATAAAAATACCAAAACCCAGCCGTCCATATAAAATAAAAACAAAAATAAAATTGACACACATTTTGAACTTGAAACACCTTGAGAAATCTGGAACACACATTTTGAAAAATTGCCATTACATAAGTTAGTCACTACGATTATGGACAATCAATTAATCACCAAGGTCATCGAGGAATTATTGATAAGAAGTTTAAATATTTATATTAAACCAAATAATTGCTTATAGTTAAAACCAATGTATTTTGAATTAATGAACTTTGTTGGTCGATGTTTAACAACAGCAAACCTATTTTTCAAAACCTATATTCAAACAACCCACAACCACAAATTGACATTGACATAAGTACTCTAAAATTAATAATTTAAGTTGAAGAGTTGTCCTTAATTTTTATTTTTTTTTTGGTTACTAATACCAAAAAAATAAAATATTGAAGCCTACAATCTTCTGAAAACAAAAGAGAAAAAAAAAAAAGAAAAAAAAAAAAAGAAGAAGAGAAGATGAAAACAAAACTCAAAAAGTTTAAAACTTATATCAAAACTTATGAGTAGGAGGACAAATGTGTTGATAAGGAAAGATTGATTACCGAATTAAAAAAAAATTCTAACACCATATGCTGCCACTTGAACATCAATTTCATTTTAACTGAGACCTTCACCACAATTTACATAAAAAATAATTAGCATAACAATCTTGAAAGAAAGAAAAGAAAAAAGAAGAAGAAGAAGAAGAAGAAGAATATCTTCACCACAATTTATAGAAAAATACAATTAGCATAAAAATCTTGAAAAAGAAAAAAGAGCAGTGACTGAACTAGTAAACATAGACAAAGGGAAGAATTAGGGTTATAAAAAAAAAAAAAAATAGTGAAAGACTCATAAAAATATAACAGAATAGTGACAACATGTGATAAAAGAGAATAATAAAGTATGTGATTGAAAATGCCAAGATATAAAGAGATTGTGCATAAATGGAAGTTCCAAAATTTGGAAATAAAATGAAGTATAATGCAGGGGAAGAAAATATTGTTGGAACAATCTTCTGTGTAAAATAAATAATTTGAAACCAAATCAAATAAATAAAAAATAAGTCACTTACAGAATTTATTTTACCGAACCGAATAAAACTTTAAAAGATCAAATCGAGTGTGTGGCACTCAGTCCTTAAGATAAATTCGCCCCGCTACGGTGCTTACAGATATAAGGCGCCTATCTCCCAAGATACAATGATCTTCACAAATTGTAGTAGCACTCCAAACAATTTGTGCGGCGAACAAAAACCTATGTTTTATACTCTCTGAATTTTTCTCTAAAACTAGAATGAAGAATAATGTAGTGAAATAGCAAAACCGGGAAGGGGACAGATTTTTTTGGATGTTTTTCATATTATTTTCGGATTTCCAAGACTGCTGAAATGGCTAGTATTTATAGGCATACAGAGGCTGTCCGAACAGGTATGTTTTTGAACTTGAATAGGTGCAAAACCCTTGAACAGATGCAGTTTGAAAAACTGGACAGATCTGCTGGTAACTGCTGGACAAATTTGAATATGTCTGGGCAGTTTTATAACTATAAAAACAGTTTGAACCTGTCCGGAGTTGAACAAATTGAAAAACTGTTCGGATTGATTAATCTGTTGTCAAATTCGAATCTGAAAAGAGGCACAAATTTTGGACAAAAATTTGAATTCAAATTCAAATTACATTGGCACAAAATTTAAACTAATTTACTCGTAAGAATTTTGGAAAAAATTCAAATAAATTTTGTTCAAAAAATTAATATAAGAATCGACCCGACCCACAACCGCGCCCAGCACGGCTCTGCTTGGCCGGTCGGTCGGACGGACGGCGCGCGCGTGTGGTGGTTTGAGCCAAGGTTCTATTTGTCCATAACTCCTCCATTTTACAAACTTGGGGTGCCCCTTGGGGCCCAACCCAAGTATTGCCACCTAGAACTTATATACACACATAAGTTCTGTTAAGTTTCTAATGTGGGACAATCCTTATAAGGAAACCCATATTTAATACTTTAATTGTTCATTCCACGAACCTGAAAACGACGTCAAGTTCCCATTTACTCATAAATGGTTTTGACGAACCGTCTTCACCATGTGACTTGCTATGTGGCAAGGAACACGTCACCTCTTCAAACCTATACCAAAAAACGTTTGGGACCCACTCAAATTTGGGCTCAAAGTTGGCCCGAAATAAGCCTATAAAAACTAATTTTTCAACAATCCCCCACATGAATGAAATTTGACGGAGAGAAAATGTAACAACATGATCTAATTACAGAGAGTACATAAATTGAAAATATTCTGCAAATGATAAGTATCTTTTGGCTTTGAACCTTCCCTTGTGAGACACTATCGGATTTACTAGCTATCCAGTGAATATGATATCTTGAACTGTTCAGCCGTTTGTATAAACCAAGACAATAGAACTCACATAGTATATTACCAGACACAGTTTAGTTCTCACTATTGTGTTCATTTTGGCCCTAAATAACCTAGTTTTTTATGAGTGCTCTAGAGAATTGTAGCCATTTACAAATCTCATAGAACCGACCCAGTTCACACTCATATAGGTGATGCTTATGAAGAGTATCCTGCCATACTCCACTAGGTATACCTAGATATAAAAATCATTAAAAATATTACTTAACCTAAAACGCTACAGATATTACTATTCAATCATAGAAATGGGTAGGAGTTTGACTCTCTAGTGATCCTTATGAGTCATACACAACTCGATTGTCCCTTTAAACCTAGATCTTGGGATCTCCAGTCAACTAGGTTGGGTTGCCGTTGTGGTAACTCTTATTTAATAGGCTTAAGTCACATTCCCCTCGATGAATTCTCAACTAGCTCTCTTGCTAACCCTTTGGTTAGTGGATCCGCTATGTCGTTTTTAGACTTCACATATTCAATGAAAATAATTCCATTAGAGAGTAGTTGTCTCACGGTGTTATGTCGACGACGAATGTGTCGTGACTTACCGTTATACATATAACTCTGTGCTCTACCAATTGCTGATGGACTATCACAATGTATGCATATAGCAGGCACCGATTTTGGCCACATTGGAATATCTTCAAGGAAGTGGCGAAGCCATTCTGCCTCTTCCCCAGCTTTATCTAAAGTTATGAATTCTGATTCTATAGTAGACCTAGCAATGCAAATCTGTTTGGAAGATTTCTAAGATACAGCCGCACCACCAAGAAGACATACCCACTGGTGGATTTTGAGTCTCTAGTATTCGATATCTAGTTTGCATCACAGTATCCTTCAAGTACTGCTGGGTATCTAGTATAATTCAGCCCAATGTTACGAGTAAATCTGAGGTATCTTAGAACCCTTATAATTATTTTCCAGTGTTCTGCTCTTGGATTACTCGTATATCTACTTAATTTACTTACTACATAGGCTATATTTGGGCGAGTGCAGTTCATCAAGTACATTAACCTTCCAATAATTTGGGCATACTCTAATTGGGAAATACTTTCATGTACATTCTTAGAAAGAAACAAATTAACATCCACAAGTGTTCTAGGAAGATGATCATCATCTTTGCTAAATTTGTCAAGTATTTTCTCAATGTAATGTAATTGTGACAAAGCATAACCTTCTGATATTTTGATAATTTTCATACCAAGAATTACATCAGCAATTCGCATGTCCTTCATGTCAAAATGTTTATTCAACATTTTCTTGATAGTTTTAATCATGTCATTATTACTACTTATGATGAGCATATCATCTACATAAAAACATACTATAACATAATCGTTGTTTGTGTTTTTAATATAAACACATTTGTCACATTCATTAATTTTGAATCCATTTGACATCATTGCCTTATCAAATTTCTCGTGCCATTGCTTTGGCGCTTGTTTTAAACCATATAATGATTTAACTAATTTACACACTTTCTTTTCTTTTCCTGGAACAAAAAATTCCTTCTAGTTGTTCCATATAAATATCTTCATCTAACTCACCATTTAAGAAAGCGGTTTTCACATCCATTTTATGAATTTCTAGATTGTACAACGATGCAATAGCAATTAGCATTCTAATGGATGTTAGTCTAGTAACCGGTGAGTATGTGTCAAAGTAATCAAGACCTTCTTTTTGTCTAAAATCTTTCACCATAAGTCTTGCCTTGTATTTGTCAATTGATCCATTCGCTTTCATTTTTCTTTTGAAAATCCACTTGTACCCAAGAGGTTTACAACTTGGTGGCAAATCCACCAATTCCCAGGTGTGATTTTGCAGGATGGATTCAACTTTTTTGTTTACAGCTTCTTTTCATAAAGGAGTTTCATGACTGGATATAGCCTCTCTAAAAGTTAAATGCTCATTTTCTAAGAAAAATGTTAGAAAATCTGGACTAAAAGATTTTGAGGTTCTAGCACATTTACTATGCCTAGGTTTTTTTTCATCATTTTGATCTATCTTTTACTCTTGTTCTTGATCATTACTAGTAATAGCATCACAAGATCTTTTGTTAGTACTAGTTTCTTGTCTAGTTTTATTTGGAAACACATGTTTAAAGAACAATGCATTCCGAGATTCAATAATAGTATTTTCATATATTTCGGAATGTTCTGACTTATGAATCAAAAATCGATATGCACTACTATTAATGGCATAACCAATGAAAATACAATCAACAGTTTTAGGACCTATCTTAGTCTTTTTAGGACTAGGAATAGCCACTTTAGCTAAACACTCCCACACTTTTAAGTATTTGTAGGATGGTACTCTTCCATACCACATTTCATAAGGTGTTTGATTTACTTTTTTTCAGGATACTTTATTAAGTATACAATTAGCAGAAAGTATTGCTTCCCTCCACAAGTTCTGAAGTAATCCAGAACTTATTAACATGGCATTCATCATTTCTTTTAAAGTTCTATTTTTCCTTTCAGCAATTCCATTTTACTGAGGTGAGTAAGGAGCTGTGGTTTGATGAATTATTCCATGTTCTTTACAAAATTTACCAAAAGGTAATTCATATTCACCACCTCTATCACTTCTGAGTTTCTTAATTTTCTTACCAAGTTGATTTTCAACTTCATTCTTATGTTGAATGGAAGTTTCCAAAGCTCCACCCTTGGTTCAAATTAAATAAACATAACTATATCTAGTATAGTCATCTATAAAAGTGATAAAATACTTTTTCCCACCTCTAGTTTGAATTGATTTAAAATCACAAATGCCACTATGAATTAATTCTAGTGGTTCCGTACTTCTTTCAATTGAATGAAAATGAGTTTTAGTTAATTTTGCCTCAACACAAATTTCACATTTATGATTTAAATCAATGTCAAATTTAGGTAAACATTCCATATTAATTAATCTACGCAAAGATCCATAATTAATATGTTCAAGTCTACCATGCCATAAATTTAAAAACTCAAGCAAGTAAGAAGAAGATTTATTTTTATTAATAACAGAGGGTACAACAGTCATTACATTCATTTTGAAAAGGCCATCAGACATGTAACATTTTCCTACACACATCCCGTTTTTGGTAAGTACAAACTTGTCACTTTCAAAAACTAGCCTAAACTCATTTTTACTCAACAAAGATCTGAAAATAAGATTCTTGCGAATGTCCGGTACATGTAGCACATTGTTAAGAGTGAGTTCCTTTCCAGATGTCATCTTCAAAATAATATTTCCTTATCCTTCAACTTTAGAAGTCGAGGAGTTGCTCATAAAAAGTTGTTCATCGTTGTCCACTGTAGAATAAGATGTGAACATCTTTTTGTCGGCACAGATATGGCGAGTAGCACCAATGTCCACCCACCATTCTTTAGGATTTCCGACAAGGTTTGCCTCGGAAACAACTGTAGAAAGATTTATGTCATCAACACCATTAGAAATTTTGTTCACTTCGGTCATGTTGGCTTGAGCAGGCTTCTTGCTTGATCTTCCTTTGCCTTTGCCTTTGCCTTTGCTATGGCAATCTTTGGCTCGATGTCCTTTTTTGTCACAGATGTAACATTTGTCGTTAAACTTGTACTTTTTAGTTTCCCCTCCTTTAGAGCCTAATGAGGAACTTTCTTCAAAAAACTTCATTTTCTTGGTTTTTGAAGCATGTTCCACCATATTTGCCTTTGACTCCATTGGATCCTTACCAGCCTGCTTCTCTGAATTGCGGTTGTCCTCCTCAATCCTCAAACGCACAATCAATTCTTCTAAAGACATTTCTTTGCGCTTGTGTTTGAGGTAGTTCTTGAATTCCTTCTAGCTTTGTGGTAATTTCTCAATAAGGCTGCAACTTGGAAGGATTCACTAAGAGACATGCCTTCTGTGTGAATATCATGTAGAATGAGTTGGAGATCTTGAATTTGGCTGATCACAGTCTTAGAATCAACCATCACAAAGTCTAGGAATTTGCCGACTACAAATTTCTTTGAGCCAGCATCTTCTGTTTGTACTTTTTCTGCAGAGACTCCCAAAGTTCCTTTGCCGTTTTGATAGGACTGTAGACGTTGTATAATGTGTTGTTAAGTCCGTTCAAGATGTAGTTCTGGCACAGGAAATCAGCATGTTTCCAGGCATCGACCGCAGCAACCACTTGCTGGTCAGTTTCATCCTCTTTCAAAGTAGGAGCATCCTCACGGAGAAAACGAGCCAGGTTGAGAGTAGTAAGATAGAACAGTATTTTCTACTGCCATCTTTTAAAATCAGTTCCTAAGAACTTCTCTGGCTTCTCACCGTGATTGACCAGCACAATCACAATAGGAGGAGGGGTTAGAGCAATTGCAGCCACCACACTAGTACTTGTCTGAGCATTAGTTTGACCGGTTTCAATAACCATAAATTCTAAATTATAAAACAAAATTATAAGTTGTAACAACCCTCACCACTGCTTACCGATTAATTACTGATTACCGCTAAACTGAGACTGATTATGAGAAGTAATTGAACTGATTAAAATACTGAACTAACCGACTGAAATCTGAAACTGAATCGATTGACTGTATCTGTTTAATTGCATGTTTATCTGTTTGACTGTTTAATTACATGTTCAGTTTTTATGTTTACACTGTTAATTGAAGGTTTTATCGGCGGCCGAGTTCGAAATCGATTGATGTTCTATGATCGTTAGAATTAATGTGAAATTATGGCATATTTATCTTAAAATTGTTTTGGTATGTTTTAATTAGATTAAAATGGGTTAAATTGCATTGTTGACTGAATTACTATTTTGCCATTGTGAGTGGCCACTATCTAAGACATGTTGAAGCCTCATTACACCTAGATACAACATTTGTTCAGCCACTTTGAGAGCTATAGCCGACTAGAGAGAGAGGAATTAGAGAACTTGATTTCATTGTGAATTAGCTTAGAGATCTTGAAGGAATTGAAGTATAAATTGCTAAATTGAGCTTGGATATCTTGCATTGAGGACTTAAGGTAGGAATTCATCCTCTCTTTTATGTATTTGAGTTGTTCTAGCATGATCCATGATGATATTAGTGATTTAAGTCAAGATTTAGTCTAATAATGTTGAATTGTAGCTTGAATCATGCATGCATGTGTACATTGAAGAGTTTTGAGTTTGATTTCATGGAAATCTTACATGCATGTCCATCTTTTGATCATAATCCATGATTTCATCTTGTTCTTGGAGGAATTGGCTCATTAGAGCATGTTTTGAAGCTTGAAAGTTGTTTAAAATGCATGCATGTCATGTTTGAAGATTGTTCATGAAATTTGGTTTGAAAATGAGTTCAATTGAACTACCCTTGGGCTTTGATTTCTCAAATTGAGCTTTAAAACATGTCATACTATGTTTTTACAAGTGTTTTCTAGGTTTTCAGCCCAAGAGGATCGATTTTGGTGCATTAGAACTTGGTTTTAAGCTTGAAGGTGCAATCTGGGTTTTCCAGATTTTGCACTCCCGCTCGAGCGGGGAATTCGAGCATCCAGTACTTTGTTATGTTTTGCAGTCCGCTCGAGCAGGCTATTGGACGCTCGAGCGGGACCTTGTGTCTTACGCTCGAGCGGCTATCGAGCACCCTATCAAGCGTGATTTTCACACATCCAATACTTTTGACCTGTCTTGCAGAACGCTTGAGCGGGGAAGTCCACGCTCGAGCGTATCCCTTTGTCTGCATGTACGCTCGAGCGGGGAAACCCACGCTCGAGCGGGACTCTGTTTTTCTGAAAATTCTGAAAATGCTTTTAAAGTGCATTTTTGCATCCTCATCCCATCCTAGGCATTCTTAGGCCTAGTTTAAGATATCTTAATGAGGATATAGATGTAGAACACACCGAGGCAAATTAGGGATTAAGTTATTATCTTTCCCAACTGCATAGCTTAGTGTGTGTTCAATCTGTAACTGTGTAGGGTTGGCTTCCGGAGACGCGCTCTAGCTTACTGTAGCCCAGAACTCTGTGAGTAACAATTGTGTAAAGATATGTTCAACTGTGAACATTTCTGACTGTTTAACTGAACTGCTTTCTGAACTGAAACTGTTAATTGAATGAATGTATGTCCTATATTCTGAACCGTATTGTGGCATCCTTAGCAACTACTGTTACTGACTGTTACTGTTACAGAGATCTCTGTCGGTTCCCTTGTTGGAAGCACTACCGTTTACTGATTGATGGCCATCATTTACTGTCCGGTCTTTTAAAACCTACTGTTTACTGTACTGCTATGCTAATGGATGTACCACATATGATTGAATGACTGATATACTGAATCAATGAACTGTTTTCATTACTGTAAGGACATTCATTCTTAACCCCTTTACGCATTATGTTATTCATTGGGCTTTAGCTCACTGCTCATATATATATGTAGGTGTACAGGCACCAGACCGGAGCTAGGAGCGTGTGGTAGATTTCCCTTTTTGTCAAGCCAACCACCTTGCCTCACTGCGAGGTTCCGAGCCTGTCAAGCTTTGGCTTAGAGGAGTTTTAATTTCCCCCGTCTGTCTCTGTATATGTTTTTGTAATAACCGCTTAGACTGATAAACTGTATTGTACTGTTTAATAGGGATTAAGTCCCTGCTCTGGATGATTGTATATTATGTACATACTGTTTTGTCACTGACTGTATATATGTATGAGAAGTCTTTTTGCATACAGACTATCACCGCTCATTGGACATTGTTTACTTACTGTATTGGCTTCCGCCAGCCCCTGTACTCTGTTTTACTGTCTTACTGTTAAGCAGGCCTTCGGTAATCTCGGATTACTAGCCGGTTACGGTGCTAAACCCATAGGGGCGGGTTTGGGTCGTGACAGAGTAGTATCAGAGCGATACTTACCACGAGTTATACCGCACACACGTGTCCAAATGAGCTATAGGGTGTCCTAGAAAAGTGACTAGGGCATTGCATGAGCATGATAAGTGTGTGGCTATGACATGACTGAATATGTGCTAACGTGATAAACTGTTTAAGTATGCAACTGCTTATGTTTATAATTGCTATAACTGTTTATAGTGAAATGGATAATGCAAACACTGCAAATGAATCTGAATCCTCATCCTCTAAGGCAAGAATGGCCAGACTGGAAAGAATGATAGAACGAATAACTGAAAGACTAGATCAACAACAGAATCAACAACCCCCACTGCCTCCTCCGGTACAGCCGGAACAGAATGTGAATGTTAATGATGAGGACAATTGCTCTTACCCAGAAGTTCAGCAAAATGAAACCACCATCCTTTCAGGGAGGTCTTGAACCACTAAAAGCTGAAGCATGGGTTTTGGAGACTGAAAATTTGTTTGAAGTGTTTCCGTGCTTGGAGGCACATAAAGTACTGTTAGCTACCTTCACCTTGCAAGAGGAGGCTAGAAGGTGGTGGATGCTAGTCCGTGACACCAACACTGTAATGACTTGGGCTCAATTCAAAGGAGCCTTCTTTGAAAAGTATTTTCCCCAATGTGTCAGGGACAGAAAAGTAACTGAATTTGAACAGCTAAGACAGGGCACAATGTCCGTTGCTGAATATGAAACAAAGTTCACCGAGCTCGCTAGATATGCACTGCATATGGTGGACACTGATTACAAGAAGGCCAAAAAGTTTGAAGGCGGCCTTAATGTGGTAATACTGGACAGAATCAATGTTTTGAAGTTACTGAACTATGTAAATGTTCTTGACCGAGCTTTGATGGCTGAATCAAACATCGAGGCACTGAAAACTGATGGCTGAATCAAACATCGAGGCACTAAAAACTGAAACACCAGCATCTGAATGGCATGGTAAGAGGCAGGGTTTTAAGTTCAAGAAAGGCAAGAACAACCCGCTGCACAAAAAGCAAAATACAGGGTCAACGACTACTTCCAGTCAAGGGAACCGTTCCATTCCGCCCTGTTCCGAATGTGGTAAGAACCATAAGGGAGTTTGTTATAAAATTTTTGGTGCTTGTTACAGGTGTGGCAAGGTGGGCCACATGGTTAAAGATTGCCCTTCCATTGCTCCGGGCAATAGTAAAGTTACAGGCAGCACCGCAGCGTCAACTGTTACACCGAAACCGAACCCTAAAGCTACCGGGAAAGAGCCTATGAGGCAGGGCCGAGTGTTCGCCCTAGTACCGGGAGATGTACAGAATACTGAGACCGTTGTGTCAGGTATCATCTCTATTTGTGCTCAAAATGCATATATTTTGATTGATTCGGGGTCTACACATTCTTATGTATCGCATGCTTTTTCGCGAAAATTTAATAGACCCTTAGAACCCATGAATTATCTGTTAGCTGTATCATCACCTGTTGGGGGATCCATGACTTGTGCATACATGTACCCTGCTTGTGAAATTATTATTGGAGATGCACATTTGTTTATCGACTTACTGCCTCTAAACATTGATCATTTTGATGTAATATTGGGGATGGATTGGTTAACGAAATATCATGCCACCATAGACTGTGTAACGAAACAAGTAGTTTTCCGTCCACCGGGTTTGCCTGAATTTGTGTTTAATGGGGTTGGGGTAGTACCTCCTCCGTATTTGATTTCATCTGTGAAAGCTGTCAAATTGATTAGAAAAGGGTGTAAAGGATATCTGTATTCTGTATTGACTGTATCTACTGATGGTAATGCTAATGTGAACAGTATCCCTATAGTTAGAGAGTTCCCAGATGTTTTTCCAGATAATTTGCCAGGGGATTTGATTGACAGGGAGATTGAATTCATCGTTGATGTGATTCCGGGAACGCAGCCAGTATCTAAAGCTCCTTACCGAATGGCTCCAACTGAATTGAAAGAATTGAAAGTGCAACTGCAAGAACTGTTAGACAAAAAGTTTATCAGGCCTAGTACTTCACCATGGGGCGCACCTGTCTTATTTGTGAAAAAGAAAGACGGCTCACTGAGACTGTGTATTGACTACCGTGAACTGAATAAGGTAACCGTGAAAAATAAATACCCATTGCCTCGTATTGATGACTTGTTTGATTAGTTACAGGATGCTCAAGTTTTCTCTAAGATTGATCTCAGATCAGGTTACCATCAGCTGAAAGTTAAACCAGAAGACATTGATAAAACTGCTTTTCGAACGAGGTATGGACATTATGAATTTTTAGTTATGCCTTTCGGAGTTACCAATGCACCTGCTGCATTTATAGACCTCATGAACAGAATCTTTAAACCATTCCTCGATGACTTTATAGTTGTATTCATTGATGACATACTGATTTATTCCAAAAGTATAGAAGAACATGAACATCATCTGAGACTTGCCCTACAGACCCTAAGAGAACAGAAACTTTATGCTAAACTGTCTAAGTGTGAGTTTTGGCTTGATCATGTTATGTTTTTGGGTCATGTTGTTAGCAAAGATGGAATTTCTGTTGATTCGCAAAAAATCAAAGTTGTAGTGAACTGGCCTAGACCAACAAATGTTACAGAAGTCCGAAGCTTTTTGGGATTGGCTGGATATTACAGAAGATTTGTCAAAGATTTCCCCAAAATCGCCTTACCAATGAGTCAGTTAACTCAGAAAGGGATATCATTTGACTGGACTGACCAAAGGGAAGCAGCATTCCAAGAGTTGAAAACTCGACTTGTGACTGCACCAGTTCTTACCTTACCTTCAGGTACGGATGGTTATACTGTATTTAGTGATGCTTCTCATAAGGGTTTGGGATGTGTTTTAATGCAGAATGGGAGAGTTATTGCCTATGCTTCCCGACAACTGAGACCCCATGAAAAAAATTACCCGACCCATGATCTAAAACTCGCTGCAATGGTATTTGCCCTAAAAATCTGGCGTCATTACCTATATGGGGCGACATGTGAAGTATATACCGATCATAAGAGTTTGAAATACTTCTTCACACAGAAAGAACTGAACATGAGACAGCGGAGATGGCTAGAATTGATTAAAGACTATGACCTACAGATACTGTACCATCCGAGGAAAGCCAACACCGTTGTCGATGCACTGAGCCAGAAATCGATTGGAAACTTAGCCTGTTTGCTTACTGGACAGAAAGAGTTGCTTTGTGACCTTGAGAAATCTGAAATTGAGATTGTTTTGCGAGAACGAGGTGGAACAATAGCTGCTATTTCTGCTCAACCGGCATTGATTGAAGAAATTAAAGAGAAATAGCAACAGGATGACTTTTTGAAGAAGATCATCGATGAACGAGAATATAAACCGAGACCGGGGTTCAAATTTGAAAATGATGTACTGAAATTTCAAGGAAGACTGTGCGTACCAAATGATTCTGAACTGAAGAGAAGAGTTCTGCAAGAGGGCCACAATTCAAAACTGTCTATCCACCCAGGGAATACGAAAATGTACCAAGATCTGAAATTGAATTTCTAGTGGCCGGGAATGAAGAAAGAAATTGCTGATTTTGTATCAAAATGTCTTCATTGCCAACAAGTTAAAACCGAACATCAACGACCCGCAGGCTTATTGCAGCCCTTACCAATACCGGAGTGGAAATGGGAACATATCACCATGGATTTTATCGTTGGCTTACCTCGCTCCAGTAAAGGTATGGACTCAATTTGGGTTATTGTTGACAGACTGACTAAATCTGCTCACTTTTTACCTGTCAAAACAATTTATAATGCGGACAGATTGGTTGTGATTTATATTGATGAAATTGTTAGACTGCATGGAGTGCCTGTGTCCATTGTTTCTGACAGAGATTCGAAGTTTACATCGAGATTTTGGCAAAGCTTACAGACTGCATTGGGTACTGAACTGAGACTGAGTAATGCTTATCATCCTCAGATAGATGGTCAGTCAGAAAGGACCATCCAGATCCTGGAGGATTTACTGAGAATGTGTGTCCTTGATTTTCAGGGAAACTGGGAAAGCCATTTGCCATTAGCCGAATTCGCCTACAACAACAGTTATCATTCAAGTATTGGTATGGCGTCTTTCGAGGCATTGTATGGCAGAAAATGTAGATCTCCGATGTGCTGGGCAGAAGTTGGAGATGGGCCTTTGCTTGGGCCCGAGATTGTTTATGAAACGACTGAGAAGGTAAAACTGATACAACAGAGACTGAAAACTGCATAGAGCCGACAGAAAAGTTATGCAGATGTCAGAAGGCGAGATAGAGAATATGAAGTGGGTGATCACGTTTTTGTGAAAGTGACACCGATGAAAGGCCAGACTCGTTTTGGAGTCAAAGGCAAGTTTGCGCCAAGATATGTCGGACCGTATGAGATTATTGAGAAAATCAATCCGGTGGCGTATCAAGTTGCGCTTCCTCCTGAAATGGAGCATATGCATAACGTCTTCCACATTTCTATGTTGAGGGACTACCTCCGGGATCCTTTTCATGTGATTGAGCCGACCCGTGCAGTGCTAAGTGATGACTACACTTATGAAGAAAGGCCTATCCAAATTGTGAACAGACGGATCAAGAAATTGAGAAACAAAGAGATCCCGCTAGTGAAACTCGACTGGCAAAACCATGGTGGCGTGTATGCCACTTAGGAAAGGGAAGATGACATAGCTAAAAGATACCCTGAACTGTTTCCACTGAATCCTGTTTTCTTCCAGAATGAAGGTAACCCGAGTTTAGAGGACTAAACTCTTTTTAAGGAGGGGAGACTGTAACAACCCTCACCACTGCTTACCGATTAATTACTGATTACCGCTAAACTGAGACTGATTATGAGAAGTAATTGAACTGATTAAAATACTGAACTAACCGACTGAAATCTGAAACTGAATCGATTGACTGTATCTGTTTAATTGCATGTTTATCTGTTTGACTGTTTAATTACCTGTTCAGTTTTTATGTTTAAACTATTAATTGAAGGCCTTATCGGCGGCCGAGTCCGAAATCGATTGATGTTCTATGATCGTTAGAACTAATGTGAAATTATGGCATATTTATCTTAAAATTGTTTTGGTATGTTTTAATTAGATTAAAATGGGTTAAATTGCATTGTTGACTTAATTACTATTTTGCCATTGTGAGTGGCCACTATCTAAGACATGTTGAAGCCTCATTACACCTAGATACAACATTTGTTCAGCCACTTTGCGAGCTATAGCCGACTAGAGAGAGAGGAATTAGAGAACTTGATTTCATTGTGAATTAGCTTAGAGATCTTGAAGGAATTGAAGTATAAATTGCTAAATTGAGCTTGGATATCTTGCATTGAGGACTTAAGGTAGGAATTCATCCTCTCTTTTATGTATTTGAGTTGTTCTAGCATGATCCATGATGATATTAGTGATCTAAGTCAAGATTTAGTCTAATAATGTTGAATTGTAGCTTGAATCATGCATGCATGTGTACATTGAAGAGTTTTGAGTTTGATTTCATGGAAATCTTGCATGCATGTCCATCTTTTGATCATAATCCATGATTTCATCTTGT
This sequence comes from Camellia granthamiana, assembly GCA_036172215.1. Lineage (NCBI taxonomy): Eukaryota > Viridiplantae > Streptophyta > Magnoliopsida > Ericales > Theaceae > Camellia > Camellia granthamiana. Next base: position 93,803,620 of record CM069906.1, read on the forward strand.
TCTTGGAGGAATTGGCTCATTAGAGCATGTTTTGAAGCTTGAAAGTTGTTTAAAATGCATGCATGTCATGTTTGAAGATTGTTCATGAAATTTGGTTTGAAAATGAGTTCAATTGAACTACCCTTGGGCTTTGATTTCTCAAATTGAGCTTTAAAACATGTCATACTATGTTTTTACAAGTGTTTTCCAGGTTTTCAGCCCAAGAGGATCGATTTTGGTGCATTAGAACTTGGTTTTAAGCTTGAAGGTGCAATCTGGGTTTTCCAGATTTTGCACTCCTGCTCGAGCGGGGAATTCGAGCATCCAGTACTTTGTTATGTTTTGCAGTCCGCTCGAGCGGGCTATTGGACGCTCGAGCGGGACCTTGTGTCTTACGCTCGAGCGGCTATCGAGCACCCTATCAAGCGTGATTTTCACACATCCAATACTTTTGACCTGTCTTGCAGAACGCTCGAGCGGGGAAGTCCACGCTCGAGCGTATCCCTTTGTCTGCATGTACGCTCGAGCGGGGAAACCCACGCTCGAGCGGGACTCTATTTTTCTGAAAATTCTGAAAATGCTTTTAAAGTGCATCTTTGCAGCCTCATCCCATCCTAGGCATTCTTAGGCCTAGTTTAAGATATCTTAATGAGGATATAGATGTAGAACACACCGAGGCAAATTAGGGATTAAGTTATTATCTTTCCCAACTGCATAGCTTAGTGTGTGTTCAATCTGTAACTGTGTAGGGTTGGCTTCCGGAGACGCGCTTTAGCTTACTGTAGCCCAGAACTCTGTGAGTAACAATTGTGTAAAGATATGTTCAACTGTGAACATTTTTGACTGTTTAACTGAACTGCTTTCTGAACTGAAACTGTTAATTGAATGAATGTATGTCCTATATTCTGAACCGTATTGTGGCATCCTTAGCAACTACTGTTACTGACTGTTACTGTTACAGAGATCTCTGTCGGTTCCCTTGTTGGAACCACTACCGTTTACTGATTGATGGCCTTCATTTACTGTCCGGTCTTTTAAAACCTACTGTTTACTGTACTGCTATGCTAATGGATGTACCACATATGATTGAATGACTGATATACTGAATCAATGAACTGTTTTCATTACTGTAAGGACATTCATTCTTAACCCCTTTACGCATTATGTTATTCACTGGGCTTTAGCTCACTGCTCATATATATATGTAGGTGTACAGGTACCAGACCGGAGCTAGGAGCGTGTGGTAGATTTCCCTTTTTGTCAAGCCAACCACCTTGCCTCACTGCGAGGTTCTGAGCCTGTCAAGCTTTGGCTTAGGGGAGTTTTAATTTCCCCCGTCTGTCTCTGTATATGTTTTTGTAATAACCGCTTAGACTAATAAACTGTACTGTACTGTTTAATAGGGATTAACTCCCTGCTCTGGATGATTGTATATTATGTACATACTGTTTTGTCACTGACTGTATATATGTATGAGAAGTCTTTTTGCATACAGACTGTCACCGCTCATTGGACATTGTTTACTTACTGTATTGGCTTCCGCTAGTCCCTATACTCTGTTTTACTGTCTTACTGTTAAGCAGGCCTTCGGTAATCTCGGATTACTGGCCGGTTACGGTGCTAAACCTATAGGGGCGGGTTTGGGTCGTGACATAAGTAGAATTTTATACTACACAGAAAATTAAACCATAAACACAAAATTTTAAATTCTGTAAAAAATAAAAGAAATAAGAATTGTAACTTTTATTTTCAATTAATTTGAAAATAAAATAAAATTTTATTTAAACAAATTAATTCCACACAGAAAATTAAATTTCTGTAACACTTCAATAATTAAAATACTGAAACAGAATTTTAATTAATGAACACTCAGAAATTATTTCTGAAAACAAAAATTAATTTTTGATAAACTTCTCAAATACATATTCTGAATTGTTAATGACACCAATATATTACTACTACTTGTTTTTCCAACCAAAATATTATTTTGTAAAACCATAGAAAATAATTTATGTAAAAAGAAGAAAGAGAAAAAGAAACAAACAAAAAATTCTGTATAAACAGAATAATTCGAATCTATCTTAAGATTGTTGGAACAATCTTTTGTGTAAAATAAATAATTTGAAACCAAATCAAATAAATAAAAAATAAATCACTTACAGAATTTATTTTATCGAACCGAATAAAACTTTAAAAGATCAAGTCAAATGTGTGACACTCTGTCTTTAAGATAGATTCGCCTCGCTACGGTGCTTACGTATATAAGGCGTCTATCTCCTAGGATACAATGATCTTCACAAATTGTAGTAGCACTTCAAAAAATTTGTGCGGCGAACAAAAACCTGTGTTTTATACTCTCTGAATTTTTCTCTAAAACTAAAATGAAGAATAATGCAGTGAAAGAGCAAAATCAAGAAGGGAACAGATTTTTCTGGATGTTTTTCAGATTATTTTCGGATTTCAAAGACTGCTAAAATGGCTAGTATTTATAGGCATACAAAGGCTGTTCGAACAGGTATGTTTTTTAACTTGAACAGGTGCAAAATCCTTGAATAGATGTAGTTTAAAAAATTGGACAGATCTACTGGTAACTGTTGGACAGATTTGAATCTGTCTGGGCAATTTTATAACTGTAAAAATAGTTTGAACCTGTCCGGAGTTGAACATATTGAAAAACCGTTCAGACTGATTAATCTGTTGTCGAATTCGGATCTAAAAAGAGGCACAAATTTTGGACAAAAATTTGAATTCAAATTCAAATTATATTGGCGCAAAATTTAAATTAATTTTTCCAGCAAGAAAAATAAATTTTGTCCCAAAAATTAATATAAGAACCAACCTGACCCACAACTGCGCTCAGCATAGCCGGCTGAATGACTACGGCGCGCGCATATAGTGGTTTGAGCCAAGGTTCCATTTGTCTATAATTCCTCTCTTCTACAAACTTGGGGTGCCCCTTGGGACCCAACCCAAGTGTTGCCACCTAGAACTTATATACACACATAAGTTCTCTTAAGTTTCCAATGTGGGACAAACCTTACAAGGAAACCCATATTTAATACTTTAACTAGGGATAACCCGTGCCTGAAGGCACGGTCAATAATTTTTTTGGTACCACACGTGCTACGGAATTCAATTATAATGATACTTAATACTTCACTCCAGCTTAATACTTTACAAATAAAAAGTTGAAATTGTTTCTACACAATAAACTGACAAAAACATTAATGAATTTCAAATAACAAACTTCAAAATTATAGTTCAAATAATGAATTTTATATTACAGTGTAGCATAAGCAAAGAATAGAATCTAAAAATCTTTGCTAAAATTCAAGTCCAAACAACAAATTTTAGAATTCAATCCACGTCAAAATGACACACGTATAGAAAACATTCAATAAAAGGATATTACTGAATTAGCATCATAACTGGTAACCTTTTCACTTTATCAAATTTCAATACCTTCAAGAAAAGGTGAACGGATATTTTGGTACAAAAGAGTAATCATCCTATCCAACTAAAAAAAAAAAAAAAATTAATCATCCAGTTTAAAATGAGAGCCAACCAACTATACACATAAAGAGAAGCAACGTAACCCAACGTTTCTAATACGGATCAGCCACCTGCAACAAAATCACTTGCTTAAATTTACTTTAAAAAACCATTAGCTATGAGAAATTGCATCAAAATACATATGAGAAATCAACAAAATGATTCTTTAAAAGCAATTTTAATTTAACAACAAAATGAACTCATTGTAGTAATAAAAATAATTTGAAGAATAATAACAAATGCATGAATAACTTAATATAATATTATTAAATCAGATGATTTTATGGTTTCAATTTGAACAATACCAAAAAAACTCAACAAACCCATGTTTAAGAGTGATAATTGCAATTTTTTGCAATGACATTGTCATAGCAATGGGTCTAAAGGCTTGGTTGAATTTGGTTTGGTTTGGTTTGAACATTGTCATAGCAACAAATAATCTTCTTTTAATTTATTTTGTAATTAATCCCTTTCTTTCAGCACAAAATTCATGTATTTCTCTGATAGCTCTAAATAAATCAGTGGTAAGCATAATTTTGACCCCATCATTGGCTGAAACACACATAAAAATAGCATTGAGCAAAGTTTCTAAACATGAATGTAAGAGAGAAGTTTACACAGGTTTTACATAGTGAAACCTAACCTATCAAATTTAGTAAATAATAATTTGAATCTGAATACATAAAGATATCCCAGTTAAACTAACCTAGAACAATGAAACTCTCAACAACCAATCAGAGAATTTTAAGAAAATACAAAGACTTTTGCTAATGAGATTAATTAAAGCTTGAACAGTATGATAATACAAATTCAAACCAATTAACTCATGAATTTAAAAATCAAAGTCCAAACCAAACCAAACCAAACCAAGCCTCAAGTCCCATTAATTAATTTAAAAAATTAACTCATGAATTCTATAAAAAAATTCGTTGAAATAGAAAAATGAAATGTGGTTTAGATTTAACTAAGACAAAATGTACAAAATAAACATAACAAAGAAAATCCATGAGCATCAAATCATCCATCTTGTTGTGCCCTTGGGTCAACATCCACTTATCCACATGCAGGAAAAATAAAAACTCTCCCACATACAGGAACAAATCTAGTAGTCCATGCCTAAACTGATGATCATGACAAATTTGGTAAAAAAATTCTTATTTTTTGATGATTTGACAAATCTCGCAGTCCATGGCGTAACTCAGATTACACCTAATCCTACATTCCTAAACATGTATCAATGTCAGCATTAAGAAAAGTCAAGTTCCACAATACACCATTTCAAAACAAAGTCAAGTTCAGACTCCCAATATGGCAAAAGTATTGCAGGATCAAAATTTAAAACCTAACTAAAAATTTCTTGGGTTTCATCTAGCTGATTTTATAATAAGGCAACTCACATAGTTCAAAATCAATTAAATAACCAATCAAATAAATAACGAAATAGGCAACGATGGGCAAGAAAGTATACTTTGGAAGGATAGCAGCTTTTTCTCTCATCCTCTGTATGAACCGCCCATTGTGGAAGCTTCTCCCAGCCACATCCGAATGAAACTTTTCCAAGGGATAAGACAATCTAGTATTTCTCCCATCTTTGAAAAGAGCATATCCGAGCACCCTCTAGGCATCAATTTCCTGCACACAATCTGCAGTCCAAGTTCATATGTTTGAGCATTCACAACCAAAACAAACCATACATGAAGGAAAAAGACCATAATAAAGTCTGTCAATGGACTCAAATATTATCAACTAATAGAAGGGTATATGATGCATGCTAAGTTTTTGCATACCCTCGAGGCCCAATTCAATTAGCTTTAGGTATCCTAAGAGTTCACCAAATGTTGATCAGCAGATTTTTTGCCCCTCAATCAATGATATTTTTTCAATCAATGACATTTTAATGGTCCTGATCTATTATGATATTTTTAGGTAAAATGGCAAGAGAAGACAACGAAGGGGAACACAGAGAGAAGGGGAATAGAGACAGAAATCTTACCTTGCACAGATGATATGAATAAACTGTGAACCAGAAATGATGATAAACAGAAATGAACCCAAGTCAAGGATTTCAAAGCAAACTCAACATGGCATTTTGTAACATTCCTGTTATGGCAGTTTGTGTGTTCCTGTTATGTTGATGCAGAATCTATAATGTCTATAATGGCCATAAGTTATTGCAGTTTGTGTGTTCCTGTTAAACTACAAAATGCCATTACAGACAGGGGCCATAAGTTGATGCAGAATCTTCATAAACAGGGGCCACATAACAGGAACACACAAAAAATGTGAGCCATTATAGATCTGCAGCATACCCCTAGCAGCCCAATACTCCAACACCTGCAAATAATTGATTGAAATCAATCCAAGATAATGTGAGCTTTGTGATAAACCAAAGGGTTTCCAAGCTAAGGTTTTACCCAAAACTTGGCATGCAAAACCAATAACTACAGCGTAAGCTATGACGATATGTTTCATGTAAAATTATCAATTATATGAGTCAACATAGATAGCAAGTGAATAGGTTTTATGAAATTTGTAAAATTTCCACTATAATCTCATGTAACCAACCAAGATCACCTTGTGAAGGATAGTATGAAGAAAGTGAAATCTGAAATTGATCCAGAATCCAGATACATAAATGCTTCAACACTCGAATCTCTAACATTTTGTATTATATGGACATTCAAATTTCGTAGAACAAATTAAAATCCAAAATTGGAAATTAAAATCCAACTTGATGATGAATCCCCATTCTGTCTCGGCAACGACCACAAACATTGCAATCACAACCGCATAGCACCGAAATATGCCATCAAATATCTACAAATATCCACAAAACAAAAAATCTATATAACAAAAATACTTGTAATCCTTTATTTTTGCTAAACCTTACCACCATACACTACATTTACTTGGCCTGATTTGATAGGTTGGTGTGAAATTTTCAACTAACATATTCATCTCCTTGACCTCAGTAAAGATGTACATCTTGATTGGATCAATGGACAGCAAAAATACTTGTACCTTAATATATTGCTATACGGATTATCCTATCACTTTTAAGTTGTGTTTGGATCTTAGATTTGGTTAAGAATTTAGAAAGGGAAACGGAAAAGTTGAGGGAAATGTGAATGAAATATAATTATTCTTTTTCTCCATTTCCCTTTTTCTTCCCAAATCCATGATCCAAACATGTAGTTAAGATTTTTGTATCAGATTACACCCCCACACATGCATACATATTGCATAACAATTATTCAATCAAAGATATGGGCTAAGCTCTTGAACTAATTACCCAAAAGCATCTTGAGCAAGGATAAGCCCATGAGCAGCAATTTCTGCAACTAACTTTCATCATCAATGTTCCATCATCATGCTCATTTATTCAATCAAAGATACGGGCTAAGCTCTTGAACTATTTCTGCAATATTAACACAGAACTTTGCAGCAGCGTAAAAAATAAACTGCAAGATTAAAAAACAGAAAAGACAAAGAAGATTCAGGAAAAAAAAACAGTAACTAAGTAATCACACCATAGACTAATTATTAAACCACATGGAATGTGGAAACAATAAACAGGTTACTGCACTATTTTGAATGAACAGGTTATTGCACTATTTTGAATGAAATAAACCATAAACAGGTTCTCCACAGGTTAGAGGGGTAAAGAGACAGAATTATATAAACAGGTTACTGCACTATTTTGAATGAAATAATTGAGGCATTTTACCAATTGTAGAACAAAGGTTTAGAGGGGTAAAGAGACAGAATTATATAAACACGTTACTGCACTATTTTGAATGAAATACTCTGTTTTGAATGAAATAATTGAGGCATTTTACCGAATATAGAGGGGTAAAGAGACAGAATTTAATTGAGGCAATATAAATGTGAAACAAATCACATAAAAAGAAACACAATCACACCCGAATTAGACACCCAACGAAAACCCAAATAAAAATTTTGAGGCATTTTCGAGACCCATTTTAGAAAAATATTTCATGAGACCTATGTGGGGCATTTTACAGAACATAGTGAATGTATACAAAGAGACAGACATAAAAAAAAATTTTGAACAGAGAAACCCTAGATATGCCTAGAAAATGGAGGAAAAATTTGAAGAGGATACCAATCTCTTTCTCAACCGATCTACCTTGCACTCGAAACCAAGAAGAGAGTGGCTAGAAGAGACAAAGGATTGATCTTCTTGATCTGTCTTGAAACAAAGGATTGATCTGGATTGATCTTCTTGATCAAGAGGATTGATCTTCTTGATCTGTTTGGTACCCATAGGTAAAACCAAGAAGAGAGTGGCTAGAAGAGAGAGAGAGAGAGAGAGAGAGAGAGAGATTGAAACAAAACCAGAGAGAAGGAGAATAAAATTTGAAATGAGGATGAAAGAGACAGAGGAGGACGTCTGTAAGAGATATAGGATTGATCTGTTTGGTACTCATCAACTTTGGCCCTTAGATTTGATTAGGGTTGATCTAAGCCGTTGGATAAATGTATCTCTCACACAATTTCTTGCCACATAGGACAAATTCAAAAACCCTTGATCTCAGCCCTTGGATTGAGTAAGACATTTTCAGCCCTTGGATTGAAGCAATCTAAAGGTCCAAATTTTGACACATATATACTTTCAATCCTTGAATTCAAACTAACCCTTCCATTGTTATATAGATTGTCAATTCCATGAACCTGAAAACGACGTCAAATTCCCATTCACTCATAAATAGTTTTAACGAACCATCTTCACCGTGTGACTTGCCATGTGATAAGGAATACGTCACCTCTTCGGACCTACTCCAAAAGACGTTTAGGACTCACTCAAATTTGGGCTCAAAGTTGGCCCGTAAGCCTATAAAAACCAATTTTTCAACAAATATGAGAGAGTTAGGCCTAAATTTTAGGTAGTGAAGTAGGCATAATTCCGTTTTGTTAGGACTTAATTTTAGGTAGTAAAGTAGGCATAATTCCGTTTTGTTAGGACTTAATTTTCTTTATATGAAATCAATTATATTAGATGAAGACAAATAATCCGGTTCAAATCCAAAGATAGAAATTATATAAATACATTGAAAAAAAATAAAAAAATTAAATCAAATTAAGAATAGAAAAATCAAATTCAAATATAAAAAAAATGGTAGATAAACATGAAAAAATAATAATAAATTAAATTAAATTTAAAATAGATGAAATGACGAGGGGAGTGGGTTGGAAGATGAACAAAACAAAATATCACGTAATCTTTTAAAATTTTAGAAATTATAGGAAATTAGGAATAGACTTATCAAAATGAATTGTGGTGATGGACATGCATGAGTGGATTATGGTACTGAGAGTTGTTGGAGTTGTTGATTTATTTATTTGTTTTATTTAATAATTAGTGGTAACTGGTGTGATGTACGGGTGTATATAATTTAAAATGAATAATTTAAAAATATAATTGCAAAACATATGATATGTTATGATTTTAGGTTTAATATCATCTTCACCGATTGTCTTTTATTATTTATGTTCATTGAAATTTTGATAATCAAAGCCATAAAAAGTAATTCAATTAAACAAACAAATCAATCAAAAACAACTGTTGTAAAACATCAATAAGTATCTATATTTTGCCATGATAAAAATAATACTACCAACCCACAAACAAAACAAAATTAAAGACTCAATTATTCAAGTTTCTTATTAAAAAAAAAATATTTGATATCAAATGCAAAAAAGCAAAATTAAATATTACATAAAACATATAAACCATGTGAACCCATCACCAAAAGATCATCGCAAGATAAAATTTTAAGCAAAAGAATATGGTGAATACTCCATGGCCAAGTTAAGTTGCTCTGAAATTCTCAAATATGAAAGAGTTTTTAGTTTGGTTGGAAATTCATTATATGAATGATACAACAAATAATTTTCTTACACATTTATTTATTTATTTATTTATTGTAATTTTGATACATAGTATTCAACATTGATGCAATAAGAAGAAATTCAAAAATTCTCTAGCCATCAAGTTTGGTAAAATTAAAATTTAGACAAAAAATGTAAATGTGTGGAGCATTTAGCCATACCTGTAACAATATAAAATTATATACAGAAAGAGGGAAAATGCAAATGTGTGAAACTTTTCAGTCATACCTATAACAATATAAAATTATATAGAGAGAGAAAGAGAGAAAGAGCAACATAATAGTTTTGTATATGTTTATAATTAATTATAATATAACTGTTTATATAGAAGGAGAGGGATGTGAAATTGGATAGATAAATGTAGATTATCTTTATTATATATTTAAATTTAAATTTAATTTATCTTTATTTTGAATTTTGTTGATAGATATAGATTATCTTTGTATATATATTTTTAATTCAAATATTTTTGAATTTTGTGATAGCTTTGTCTTTGTCCTTTTTTTTCTTTTTCTTGTTGACAAGCTTGTATTCGGATAACTATTATTCTAAGAGCATATATTATTAAATTATTGAAAAAATAATTTTGATTTTAAATGTAAGTGATGGGAGAGGAGTGAGTTTGAAACTTAAGTGCCACGTAATTTTTAAAAAATTTAATAGATTTTATAAAAAATTAAGAATAGAGATTTGGAGGCCTAAGAGCACACCCACTACATTTGTTTATGTATATATATATATATAGTGTAGATATAGATCTTCAAGCAAAAAAAACGAGATTGAAAGTGATGTGGTGTAAAAGAATGGAGAAATAGTATTGCTGAAAAATAAAAATGTAATGGGAAAGAAAAAAAATTAAATATTAACTAATCTTTAACAACCTTAGAAAAAAATAATAAAAATGGTATGATATTCTCTTGCATGATATAACCTCTTTAGGGATAAACCAGTTACATATGACATTTAAAAAAAATATTGAAACTATGTAAGGTAGGTAGGGTTTTTTAACAGATAAATGGTTTGGGGAAAGAAGAGAAAGAGTAGAAAGAAATGTTTTAATTTTTTGAAAATTGGTGAGAGAGATTATGATGGGGAAGATTATAGAATTTTTTTTTTTTATTTTTCCATTTGAAATTCATAAGTTAAGAAATTATTATTATTTCTAAAATAATTAATAATTAATTAAATATATTAGTCAATAATTTTATAAATTAAAAATTCAATAATTTTAGAATGAGCATTTAGAGCTCTCCCCGTTTGTTTTCAGAGATAGAATGGAGGGAATTGATAGTGAGGGGATTAAGGAAAATTATGTTTATTTTAATGATAATTGTTAGTGTAAGGATTGTTAAATTATTTTTATATAAAATAAATATAAAATAATAAAACAAATAAAAAAAATACAAAAACATTAAACATTAATGTTTTAAAAAAAATGTCCAACACGTAAAAAATTTTAATAAAATAAAAATAAAATAAAAATTTTTCAAAATAAATAAAATAAATAAAATAATGATTTTTACTTGACAAAAAATATAAAAAATTAAACATTAATGTTCCAAAAAAAATACCCGACATGTAAAAAATAAATAAAAATAAAAAATTTCTAATTCACCTGACTATTTTTCTAATACCAAGTCCTACAGGCCTATCCTAATCCCCTCCCCAAGGGGATTCATAGTCCGGAGGGGATGAATCCCCTCTCTATCTCTCAAAACAAGCATGATATTAGTGGGTTCTACCTCACTATGAATCTCAATCCCCTCCCTATAATCCAAAACAAACGGGGCCTTAGAGTTTCTCATTAAAAAGTCCATTTTCCTTATGGTCCCGTTTGTTTTGGGGTTAAATAGATGGGAGGGGATTAGGATAGAGGTGGGGTTATTTAATGTTGTGTTTGTTTGTAGGGTTGGAGAGGAGATTAGGATAGTGGAGGTGATATAGATGGAGGTCAAAAGGGGAATTGAGATGGAGGAGGTGGAAATGGTATTAGAAAAATAGTGAGGGGATTAAAAAAAAAATTATTTTTTTTATTTTTTATATATTGGGAATTTTTTATATTTTTTTATTTGTTTTATTATTTTATATAAAAATAATTTAACAATTCCTACACTAACAACTATCATCAAAACAAACACAATTTTACTTAATCCCCTCACTATCAATCCCCTTACTAACAATTCCCTCATTATTAATTCTCTCACTATGAATCCCCTCCATTCTACCTCTGAAAACAATCGGGGCCATATATATAGATAGATAGATGTGTAAGACATTGAATATTTATAATTTATATATATTTTAATTTATTGGGAATGAGAGTTGTGATTTTTTATTTATTTTTTAAATAACATAATAGAGTGGGAGACGTGATATATGATATTTGTGAATTTATTGAATGAATTGGTGGTGATGGGTATGGATGAATTTTTATTATTTTATTTTTATTTTATATTTTATATAGTGAGAGGGAGTTAGAAGACCTGAAAAATAAGAAGAGAGATGAAGGGATGTGCCACGTAAATTTTATTTTTTTTCAAAATTATGAGAATTTAAGAATGAAGTTTTGGAGCCCTTTGACATAACAATCTTGAAAAAAAAAAAAAAAAAAAAAGAAGAAGAAGAAGAATATCTTATAGAAAAATACAATTAGTATAAAAATCAATATTTTAAAAACCGGACCAATAAGTGAACCGGAAAAGGGATCGAGTAGACGGGTCACTGGTTCAACCGTCGAGTTGAACCGGAATTGAACCGTGACGTAATAAATATATTAAAATTATATTTAATTAAATATATAAGTAATAAAATTAAAAAATTAAAAATAAAAATATTAAATTATCTTAAATATTTCTCCTAATATTTTTTTACTAAAAAATATAATAATATATTTTAAAATATTATTAATTTTAATTTTGGAAAAGGAAATCAAATATTCAATATTCCCTTCATATGATTTTAATTCAAATAATTTGATTGAAAGAAGAACAAATTTTTTGAAGAGATATCAAAATTTCAATATTCCCTCAAATATATTTGATTGAATCCCACATGGATTTCTTGAATTTTTTTAAAAGAAGTTTTTTCTTATAAATAGGTAGAGACTTTTACAATAATTTCAAACTCTTAATGAGATTCCTCACAAGAGGAGACCCTTGAAAGAGAGTTTCCAATTAAAATTTTCTTATATTCTTATATATATATATATAAAATAAGAAAGAAAAGAAAGAAATAATTTTTTAAAAAAGGGTTAAAAGAAATCAACAAAAAACAAAATTTTCAATTTCATTGAGCCGGCTCTGGTTTGCCAGTTATCTCTAAATAGGCCAGTTTTTAGCTTCAAACAGTTCAAAGGGTATATTCGGACCGAAACCTTGACCGGTCGACGGTTCAATTGGTCGAACCGACTAGCCCAATCCAATTTTCAAAACCATGATAAAAATATTGAAAAATAAAAAAGAGCAATGACTAAACCTGTAAATGTACACAAAGGAAAGAGTTAGAGTTAAATTTAAAATAAAATATTTTTTAAAAAAAAATAGTGAAAGACTCATAAAAAAATAACAGGATAGTGACAACATGTGATAAAAGAAAGGGCAAATTACATATACCGCTCTCGAGGTTTAGTTAAATTACAGATACCCCTAAGGTTTTGAAAATTACAGATACCCCCTTGAGGTTTATATTTTCATAACAAATTGCCCCTTAAGGTTTATATTTTCTTAACAATTTGTCTCCTAATTTATTATGCAAATATAACCTTCAGAGGGGTATCTGTAATTTCTCAAACCTCCGATGGGGTATCTATAATTTTGCTAAACCTCGAGGGGGTATATGTAATTTGCCCTAAAAGAAAATAAGAAAGTATGTGATTGAAAATGCAGAGATGTAGAGAGATTATGCATAAATGGAAGTTTCAAAATTTGGAAACAAAATGAAGGATATAGAGGAAGAAAACATAAGAGTTAGGCCTAAATTTTTGGTAGTGAAGTAGGCATAGTTCCATTTTGTTATGACTTAATTTTCTTTATATAAAATCAAATTTAATTATATTAGATGAAGATAGATAATCCAGTTCAAATCTAAAGATATAAATTATATAAATATACTGGAAAAAGGAAAAAATAAATCAAATTAAGAATAGAAGACTCAAATCTAAATATAAAAGTTAGATAAACATACAAAATAAATTAATTAATTAATTAAAAATAGATGAAATGATGAAAGGAGTAGGAATGGCAACGGGGCGGGGCCAGGGATCTCACTCTCCATCCCCGATCACCGATGGCCAAAACTTCCCTGTCCCCGGCTCCGATCCCCGACGGGGAACCTATCACGGTCCCCGTCCCCGTCCCCGCCCCCAACGGGGATCGGGTTTTCCCAACCCCGAAAATTTCCCGATCCAAATCTGTTTCAACATTTAACACCATCATCAACAACTTTCAACATTATTAGCAACATCCTCAAAAAATCATACATAAAGAGAGAGACACACACACACACACATACATACATACTTACATGTATACATTCACACAAAGAGAGACACACACATACATTATACATACACACAGAGACACACACATATATGTATACACAGAGAGAGAGAGGACAACGGAGGAGATCGACAGAGATCGGCTGCGACAACGGAGGAGATCAACACAGATCTGAGATCTCTGTGTGACTGCGATGACGGTGACTCAACGGATAAGAAGAAAGAGGGCAGCGATGGAGGTAGAGCGAACGGCGGAGTCGACGGAGGTGAAGTGGCTGTGCGAGGTAGACAGCGACTCCGGCGTCGCGGACAGTGACGGCTGCTCTGAGGAGGTGAAAAAGAGAAGTGCGATAGTGAGAGAGAGGAGAGGAGATGTGCGAGAGTGAGAGAGCGTAAAGGTGAGAGAGAGAGAGAGAGAGAGAGAGAGTGTGTGTGTGTGTGTGTGTGTGTGTGTGTGTGTGTGTGTGTGTGTGTGTGTGTGTCTGTGTGAGAGACAGACAGACAGACAGACAGACAGACAGAACAAAATATAGGGGTTATATTAAGGGGTATATATAGTAAGTTTAATTCGGGGGCTAACGGGGACGGGGTGAAAAACATATCCCCGTCCTCGGCCTGTTGGGGATATTTTCGGGAAAAAACCGCTCTAATCGGGATCAAGGGGTTGAGTCTCCGTCAGACCAGTTTCAAATTGTCATCCCTAAAAGGGAGTGAGTTGGAAGATGAACAAAATAGAATGTCACGTAATCTTTTAAAATTTTGAAAATTGTAGGAAATTAATAATAGACTTACGTGATTGAGTGAATTGTGGTCATGAATATGCATGAGTGGATTGTAGGAATGAAAGTTGTTGATTTATTTATTTAATAATGCGATAGACATTAGATATTTGTAATATATATATATATATATATATGTATTTATTTAATTTATTAGGGATGAGAGTCATGAGAGTGTTTTTTTAAATAACATGATAGAGTGGGAGACGTGATATGTGATATTTGTGGGTTTGTTGAGTGGATTCAAAGCGAAGGATATGGATGGATTTTATTATTTTTTATTTTATATATGGGGAGGGAGTGAAAAAACCTCAAAAGTGAGAAGAGAGATAAAAGGGATGTGTCACGTAATTTTTTTTTTCCCTTTCAAAAATATGATAATTTAGGAATGAAGTTTTAGATCTTTTTGACATAATAACTACATTTTGCTATAATTTAACTATAACATATTTATATTTAATTTTTTAAATAAGTTTTATATAGTTTATATTTCTATATGTTCTTATTTTCCAAATGACTATAAAAAAAATTAAATAATTAGAATCACTTCTAATTGTCATTCTTCTTCCAATTTAACTATTATGTTTAATATTAAAACGATCATTTATTTTACAATCATATAATTTAATACATATCATATAAAGTTATTATATGATAATTACACTTGTAAAGCACAATAGAACTAAAATTATTAAAATAAAACAAACAATTTAACTAAATTTATTATATATAAGTATTCAAGTAACACCAAAAGCTACTTAAGAGTGAATATTCTTATTATTTATAATTGATTATCACAACTGTTTGGAACGGATGCGATCAATAGAATTAATGCGGGTGACTTAAGTGAATGAGTGCATCTGGGGTACTATACGATAAATGAGTACCCACTAGATTAAAAGTAAAGTTTTATAAAATAACTATTAGACCAGCGATATTGTACAAGACAGAATATTAAGCAATTAAGAAACAACATGTATAGAAGATGAGTGTTGCTGCGACAAGAATGTTAATGTGGATGTGTGACAAGATTGGAAAAGACAGAATTAGGAATGAGTATATTCGATAATGGATAGAAGCAGTACGAATAGAAAATAAGTCGAGAGAGAATAGATTGAGATGGTTTGGTCATATATAACGAAAACTGACAAAAGCAGTATTGTAGAGATGCAATACATTGATGGTAGATAGAAGTGTTAGGGGAATGAGCAGACTTAAATTGACGTGGGCTAGTGTAATAAATAAATATATGAATTTCTTTAATTTGACTAACCAAATGACCGTTGACAGTGTTGAGTGGAGAACAATTATTCATGTTGCCAATTTTATTTGACGGGACTCAAAACTTAGTTTGATTTAGTTTAAGTATTCAATTAACACTTTTATAGAACAATAAAGTTAAAATTATTAAAAATAAATAATTAAAATTAAAATTATTCTTTTCTAATCTATAACATAATATAAAATATCATTTAAAAAACATTAACGTGTTGGGTGGTTTGGAAACCAATTTTATTTTATTTTATTTTTGTTAAAATCTAAAGAAAAGGCAAAGTAGATTAATCAATAAAATAAAAAATCATATTAAACTCATAATTATTATTTTTTTTCCCCACACACATCATACTCAACTATAAATATAAAAAAAAAGATAATCCTCTTTTGAAAACAAATATTTTAATTTATTTTAATATTTTAACCTATTAAAATAATTAAAAATTAAAATACCAGCTTGACCATTTAAGTAGGAAGATTTCGCCAATCAAACCAACCCCGATCAAAAAGGCAGATTGATACAGATTGAACTATGTTCATAAAAAAATAAAAAATAAAAAGAAAAAAAAACGGCATTTTACACCGCCATACTTTCAACACAGAGGTCGCGCTATAAACTGCAACCGATCCCCTCTACTCACGCTCTGTAATACTAATCAACAATCACAAACACACAGATAATATAAACAGAGAAGAGATAAGAGAGAGAGAGAGAGAGAGAGAGAGAGAGAGAAATAGAACCAGAGCAATTTGTGATAGTGTGAAAACATGGCTCAGCTTTCAGATCTCATCAACATGAACCTCTCCGACTCTACGGAGAAGATCATTGCCGAGTACATATGGTGAGTCTGTGTTCCCCGTCTGTTCTTTTTTTTTTTTTTTTTGTCTGGGTTGTCGTTGTTATTGTTGTTGGGTTGCTCTGTTTTTCCACACATCTTCTGTTTCTTCACTATTGGTGGGTTTGCCCTGTTTTCTTTGCTTTTTTTTGGGCTTGGCTTTTCGATCCAATGTTGCTGTCACAAATGTGTCGTTCTCATGGCATGCGGTTTCTATTCCTCGCGATCCACCAATTTTTTTTGCCATACATCAGATTTATTTTATTTATTTATTATTACTATTATTTTTTTTTAAGTTTCCACTACCATTGATCTTTGTTTTTAGTCTTGGTTATTTTTGTTTTGTTTGTTTAGCGATCTGGGTTCATACCGTTCTGGTAGCAAATGGGTATGCTCTGTTTTTGATTTGTTTCCCCTTAGATCAGTCTTGTTGCAAGATCTCACCTTTTTGTTATTAATCATTGTTTTTTCATTTTCATTTTCATCTTCATTGTTGTTCTGTTGTTACACCAACCCAGCACTTTTTCTTTCATCAAATTTAAATTTGATGAAAAAAGTAACTTTTTGTTGCTCCGATGTTTCATCACACCAATATCAAATCCAGGATATGTTAGAGCATCTCCAATGGGGCACAATTTTTTTTAATACCAAATTTAAGTAAAAACTCTATTTGATATCAAGTGTTTCAAGGGAAGATTTTGAGAGATGTCCGACTGGTTGACTGGCCAGTGTATTTTTTTTATAAATTTTTGCCTAGGGGCGGTCATTCTCTAGTAGGACTTCCGGTGATGAAAATTCAATAGCTCTGAACAGTGATTTGATGAAAGTTCCCAGCGTGCTCAATTTGGTGAAGGATTTTTTATATTTTCGATTTGATACTCATTTGTTGAAACTATAAAATAGGTGTTTTTTCATCAAATTTAAATTTGATGACAGAATTAATGAACCATTGGAGATGGTCTTACAGTTTTTATCAAATCGAGGATGGTTACAGTTTTTATCAAATTGAGGATGGCTGTGGTTTTCACCAATTTACTCTTCAAAGCCGTTGGAGTTGCAGGTTGTACAACACCACCGGATGTCCAGCCGGTTGTCCTCCCGGATGACTACTTTGGTGAAAAATTGCCCACAACATATTTCAGATTTGATTGAAAATTATACTGGCCGGTCAATTGTACGCCCGGTCGTCCTCCCGGTCGATCGGTGATTTGATGACAGTCCAAAATTCTCCGATGGAGTGCGCGATTTTTATTCAAGGATGGTTACAGTTTTTATCAAATTGAGGATGGCTGTGGTTTTCACCAATTTACTCTTCAAAGCCGTTGGAGTTGCAGGTTGTACAACACCACCGGATGTCCAGCCGGTTGTCCTCCCGGATGACTACTTTGGTGAAAAATTGCCCACAACATATTTCAGATTTGATTGAAAATTATACTGGCCGGTCAATTGTACGCCCGGTCGTCCTCCCGGTCGATCGGTGATTTGATGACAGTCCAAAATTCTCCGATGGAGTGCGCGATTTTTATTCAAGGATGGTTACAGTTTTTATCAAATTGAGGATGGCTGTGGTTTTCACCAATTTACTCTTCAAAGCCGTTGGAGTTGCAGGTTGTACAACACCACCGGATGTCCAGCCGGTTGTCCTCCCGGATGACTACTTTGGTGAAAAATTGCCCACAACATATTTCAGATTTGATTGAAAATTATACTGGCCGGTCAATTGTACGCCCGGTCGTCCTCCCGGTCGATCGGTGATTTGATGACAGTCCAAAATTCTCCGATGGAGTGCGCGATTTTTATTCAATTTTTTACTGAAAAAAATGAGTATACGTGGGAGATGCCCTTAGTCCATCTAATTTTCATATGATAACTCCAATTTTTGTACTTTTTGGGTTATATTTTCATCGAGTAACCTTTTCATTAGCAATAATTCTCTGTTCTTCTGTGTACAGTGCCCTGTTTGGACACAATCAATTTACTTGTACTTTTCTTTTAATCAAATAATTCATGAGACTTTTATATATCTAAGGTTGTTTTAATCAGTTGATTCATTAGATTTATATATCTAATGTCGTCATGTGGAGATTTCACTAATATTGTTTTAAGGAGAAATCTACAACGTCCGCCCCTTTTTTAAAAAATTTGCTCATGTTAAAAAAATGTTAATATTTTTTATTACTTCCATGGAATATTAATGTTTGTGGTGTGTTATGATATTTGCCATAAAATTACAAATAGTGAATTTATGGTTTGTACCCTAAACTTATGAATGGTGAAGTTATGGCATGTTATATTTTTGCCGTGATACCTCGTTGTTATTGTTGCCACATTTTGTGGTGTTGTGGTGAGAAAAGTTATGAAGTACACACCATATACACCCTTTTGGGGTGTACATTGTAACATCTCTTTTATTTTAATCATCTCTTTAATTGTATTGCTGTGTTATAGTCATCAGAATGTTTGCACAATTGGATACAAATTTCAGTTATTTCATTTGGTAATCTAGTGTTCATCTTGTTTGTAGATGAAACTTTGTCATAGTCTTCTCTCAATATAGTATGCTTCATGACATTTTTTCTTTATTTGTGGTTGCCTTTTTCTTTTTTTTTTTGTTAAAATCTATAATTATTCAACTTTGATTGTTAACTTTGAATCGTTGAATAGGATTGGTGGTACTGGCTTGGACCTCAGAAGCAAAGCAAGGGTAATTGCTTTTTCCTTATTTAAAATTTGTTTGTCAAGTTGTTCTTGTAGTTATTGTTCATCTTCTTGATAGGTTTTAGTGATTTGTAATATATATGTTGTTGTTTATTCAGACTCTTTCTGGACCCGTTAATGATCCCAAAAAGCTTCCCAAGTGGAATTATGATGGATCTAGCACAGGTCAAGCTCCTGGAGAAGACAGTGAAGTGATCATATAGTATGTTATCTTGTTTTCCCAATTTTCATATCTTCACTTTAATTTGCACTTGCTTTTATGGTCTTATTTGGTCTCTTTTTCTAAATTTAAGTTTTACCTGATAAATGTTACGAGTGCTTACTTTTGTAATTTGGTGATTATGTATCAAAACAGCCCTCAAGCAATTTTTAAAGATCCATTCAGGAAGGGAAACAATATATTGGTGAGTTAGTGCATTCATGCAGTTCATTGGAATGGAGTAGTCATTCCATCAGAATAATCATCTCATGTTTGGTTTGGTAAAAAGGAAAGGAATTTAACATTGGAAATAAAAGCACCATTCACCAATTTAGGAGAATTGTCATTCCATTGGAAGGCCAAGGAATAGTCATTCCATTCCTTAAATCGTTCCAATGGACAAAACATTTCCTCAATTCATTTGGGTTTTGGGGCACTTTCATTGTGAAATCTTAAACGATGTGTTAAAAAAGTTTTGTTGTGCTATCTTTCTCATTAATCATTATTGTCTTAGGTCATGTGTGATGCTTACACCCCTGCTGGTGAACCAATTCCAACCAACAAGAGGTACAATGCTGAGAAGATTTTCAGCCACCCTGATGTTGTTGCTGAAGAACCCTGGTAAAGGATTTCAAGCTTTTCAAAATATTGTCAAAACTTAATTGTCACTGTTGTTTGAGTATCTTTGTCCATTTAACTTTTGGAGACTGTAATTTATTTTGAATTTTAATTTTAAAATAGGTATGGTATTGAGCAAGAGTACACCTTGTTGCAAAAAGATGTTAAGTGGCCTATCGGGTGGCCAAAGGGAGGTTATCCTGGACCTCAGGTAATGAAATTGATACTGTTTCCGAATATCAACAATTTCATTTGTCTATTCTGTCTAATATTTAGTGATCATGTCCTCCAATTTTAGAATTTTCTTGAACCCGGTAAATTAATTTTGTCTGCTGGTTTAGTCCTTGTGAACTTTTGGATACTGACATGCTTTGCAACCCCTTCTGTGTGTCAAAAAGGATAAAATTACGTAATATTATGTTAGCTTTTAATCTTTTTGAGCCACTTGTGCAATGCTATTAAAAAACATATATAAAGAAGTCCTTATTATGCACCTTTTTAATTTGCTGTTTATTGTGCAGAATTCAATAGCATATAATAGCAATTCTTGTAGATGCTCTGGTGAATATTTTTGTGGCTATTTCTTTTTGCCTAAGACTTATAGTTGAACCTTTTGTTATCGCAACGTAGGGACCATACTACTGTGGGGCTGGTGCCGACAAAGCTTTTGGACGTGATATTGTTGATTCGCACTACAAGGCTTGCCTTTATGCCGGGATTAACATAAGTGGAATCAATGGTGAGGTGATGCCGGGCCAGGTAAAATTAATAATTTTCAATTGTCTCCTTATGTTTTTGTTCTCCTAATCTGAATTCCTAGTATTCATCAGTGCAATAGATAGTTAAAACAAATATTTCTTTGTACTATACAGTGGGAGTTTCAAGTTGGACCTGCTGTTGGCATCTCAGCCGGGGATGAATTGTGGGTGGCTCGTTACATTCTAGAGGTAAAGTACCTAATTGAAATACGTACTACTTCTCACCACTAATACTTTTTTAATGGTGTATGAATATGAGTAATACATGTGTTGTCTAAACTGCTTTTATTTTCTGTTATTAACAGAGGATCACTGAGATCGCTGGGGTTGTGGTATCTTTTGACCCCAAACCTATCGAGGTTAGATTTTTCATGTTTACTTTGCTCTTCATCATTCCCAAGCATCTTAATTTTCTCATTGTTAAATTTACTGAAGGAGGTCGGAACATCTGGTTTCGACACTTGTTGAGCACAATGAAATTGCATTTACCTTAATATCCCTATAGCTATCACTATTATTGCCATCTTAAGTCGAAATCACGGTTTTTTGCACACCAGGGTGATTGGAATGGAGCCGGTGCTCATACAAATTACAGGTAATGGATGAAATTTCATACGAGGGACTAATGGCACTTTACATATTTGGAATATTTGATGAATTTTAATCCTAATTTCAGCACCAAGTCTATGAGGAAAGATGGAGGTTATGAGGTCATCAAAAAGGCTATTGAGAAGCTTGGACTGAAGCACAAAGAACATATTGCTGCATATGGTGAAGGCAACGAGCGTCGTCTCACTGGACGACACGAGACAGCTGACATCAACACCTTCTTATGGGTAAATAATTATTTTTCCTCTTCAAATATTCCAAATTTGTTATTGTTTTATATATTATTTAGCTTGCATCATTTAGATCAATTATGAAACAATGCTTAGCGTTCACAACAAACATTCCTTGATTCATTCAATTGCAGTCATTTTGAATTTCTTTTGGTTCCCCATTGTAATTTATGCACTAATAAATATGCCTTTAGTCTGAATTGTGAAATTTTCTTTTTTCTATGAAAATTCAAGGGCACATTTTTTGCCTTTACATCCAATCTCTATGATTGATTGATATACCCTTTCAAGCCCGACAAACCACTTGAGGATATGATTCTTGTGATTTTTGTTATCATGGTCTAGTTTTTATGACTAGTACTCCCTCCGACCAAAATTGTTTCATTATTCCAGATATTACACAAAACAAAAGTGATTTATATTTTGTAATTTATTCTTTTTCAATGGTTTTAAAGACTTATAATTGAGATCTTTTAAGTCATTATTTATCGACCCACCAAAAATGGACAAATAATTTGAGACTGAGGGAATAACTATTGAAATGGACCTAGCTCATGTTCGTAATACAATGCAAACCTGAGAGACTTTCCTCGTGCTCATGCTTTATTAATTTTTTTCCCACCAGGGGGTTGCAAACCGTGGTGCCTCTGTTCGTGTTGGCCGAGACACTGAAAAGGCAGGGAAAGGGTATTTTGAGGACAGGAGGCCTGCTTCGAACATGGATCCATACGTGGTTACCTCCATGATTGCAGATACCACCATCCTGTGGAGTCCATGAACGTTCACTTAGTTACACTCTTAGAGATTGTGCCCTGCTCTTTCATAATAACCGATTCAGAGATATGAAAAAGAACTGTATTTCAGAGCCACTTTGAGTAGTTGTCGTCTTCTTATTTTTTCATGTACCAGATGGTTATTATTTCAAGTAGTAAGGTGACCTCCTCCCATGTCTTTTGCTTTTGCCTTTGCTTTTGCCTTGTCATGAATAACAGTAACATTTTACGTTAAAAACAATACGGTGGGGTTAATTTTATTATCATCTTTCCTTTTTTTCTTGTTCTACATATCTCAGAGCATTGTTTTGCTGTTCTGGTTCCTGAATTTTGGGGTTACTAAATAATTTTTGAGATTGAAATGTGCAGTGTAAAGTAAACAGGTTAATGTGTGTACTATATGGGACATAATAAATATTCTGCAAATAGTAATGCTAGGTGGCCCGAAACTTCATAGCTCGAATGTGTCAAAACAATGTCATTTTGATACATTCAAGTCATTTTGATACATTCAAGCCATTCAGGCTACACAAATTCGGGCCGCCAGGCATTTTTCTTTCTGCAAAAGCCACAGGGCCAGTCCCAAGAGAGCACAGATAATTTTCATTTTTCATTTGTTTCCTCATGTTTTTTCACAAATCAAATGTAAGCATGTTGGTTTTCTGAAGAAGGATGCTTCTTAGAAAACAAGGAGTTAGAATTATACACAATATCAAGGAGTCAGAATTATACACAATAATATCACAAAAAGTGTTCGATAAATCTACTCCATCACCCCACTCTCGAGCCTGTCAAAAACTATGTACAAGATGAATTTCTCTCTCTCTCTCTCTCTAGTCTTCATCTCCTGAATTGTTAAATCAATCATAAGCACATCGCAGAAAAGACCAAAAAAAAAAAGTATTATACTAAATATGGGTTACAAAAATTATCATGGACAAGCATTTATGTTAAAATTGATTAGATACAATGTGTTTCAATTAAAACATATAAGTTATTCATACTCATTTCAGATAACATAAATTACTTTTAAAAATTATATACAAACGATTTTATACCAAACATATAACCACAATCATGATACAAAACATAATAGAGGGTCACCAAAAATAACAATCAAAACAAAAGGTCCTTGAATCCATTACAAATAGAATGTCACTAAAGTGATAAATAGAGGATTATCGAAATGACTTCCAATAGATATTAAAATTTTCCAAAAGCAAGCATGAAACTTTCGGGACTGTACTTGCAATTCAGATGATTGTATGTTAAATAATTGCTAAATCCATATATATATATATATATATTCATAAGTATAGGATTATGAATCGAATAATATTTTTATATTGAAATAGTACCATATTTCTTTTTTTTTTTTGTTGGTTACGTTGGAAATAAAACAAGGGACTAAGCCCTTTTCTCAGAACGTTCTAACATATCATCAACAAGTAAACTTCTGATCTCGGCTGGGGGTTCTTTTACCACCAGTTGAGTTGCTCCAAGTTTGGCAAGAGCATCAGCACACAGATTACCTTCTTTCCAAACATGTTGGACAATACAGTTGCATCCTTTAAGTAAAATTTGTGTATCCTCCACTCGATGCTTGAAAGGGCATTTATCTCCTATCTCTTCCTCCAGCAAGTGCACAACTTGAGCTACATCCGTCTCTATGATCACATCATTTAATCCTTGCTGCAGGACAACTGTTAATTCCTTGTAGACTGCCCATAGCTCTGCTTCCAAACTGGTTCCTGGCTGGAGTCTGCCATAGTATCCACAAACCCATGCTTCTTTTTCATTTCTGATCAGGCCTCCAAAGCCTCTATCTCCTCCTAATTTTCTATTGCCATCAGTGTTGAGCTTTAGTTGCCTTGCAGGTGGTAATTTCCAAGAGATAAGTTGATAAGCGGGTCTAGGAACTGGTACAGAGTTGAGGAAAGCTAGATAGATCTCTCTAGAGTAATCTAAAATGTATTTGACACTCTCTTGGTAACCAGTGGGTTTTCCTTCAAACACAAACAAATTCCTGTTGTTCCAGATTTTCCACAAGGTTACAATAAAAACTAGATACCAAGAGAGGTTTGCATTAAAATGATTTTTATTTTTAGCATTACTCATGAGCCATTCCATCTAACTTTTCCTTCGCATATCAAGGTACCAATGTCTATGAAAAAGAGCAAGCCAAACTTCTTTGGCCTTATAACAATCTTTAAATAGATGCTGGTTGTCCTCAGTCATATTGCAACTGGGGCAGTGAGCATCTTGAGTTAAGCCTCTATGCAGTCTCATTTGATTAGTAAGCAATTTGACATGCCTCACAGTCCACAAGAAACCTTTAAGTTTCTATGGTAATATGAGTTTCCACAACCAGTTCCAATCCTCATCATTATCATTCCTGTGCAAAATAAACTCATAGGCAGAGGGCCTTGTTTGGGTACTCAATATAAGTGCACTTATTTCATCTTTTTATCTTTTTTGGGTCACATCAATCAACATCTCCTCTCTACTTTTTCTACACATAATACAAGAAAAATCAAAAAGTGCACTTATTCTAAACTTCCCAAACTTGGCCTAAATGCCCCATCTGGTGCCCCCTCCACATAGGGATATCCTTGTGTAGATTACTTGGAGGAATAGAGTTCAAGATTGTATTAGCCAAGTGGGGTGGGAATTTGTTATTCACAGTAGCCTCATCCCAATTACCATCCTTCTCTGTCAGCTCTCTCACATTATCACAAACTGTGACATTGCTCTGATAGGGAAGATTAGTACCTGAGACAGTCGTCTCAAAGGAACATTCTCCACACCACCAATATTTCCAGACATTGACAATGTTCCCATCACCCACTTCCCATTTCACAGCTCTCCTCAAAAAATTCCTGGTGGTCAAAATGCCTCTCCAAACATGAGATGCATTTTGCCATTTTTTTCAGTCATGGAAAGAAGTTTTAGATAAGTATTTCTTTCGAAGTAAATCACACCATAGTCCTTCTTTGTTGCTGATGAGATTCCATCCTAGTTTAGAGAGCAAAGCTAGGTTTTGATCCCTAAATCCCCTTTCTTTTTCATATTGTACACCACATCCCAATTAACAAGATATATTTTGTTTTTCTCCATGGTATCACGTTAGAGAAAGTTCCTGTTCAGCTTGTCAATGCCATTACAAACAGATTTAGGAAGGAGCATAGTTTGCATAGTGTAACTAGGAATAGCAGAAGTCACAAATTTGATGAGGGTAGCTCTACCAGCCATGGATAGGGTAATAGCTTTCCATCCAGACAATCTTTTTTGCATTTTATTCACAATGTCATTGAACAACCCTCTATTCATTCTACCACGTAACAAGGGCACACCCAAGTATTTCCCTAAATCCTGAGTAAGAGGAATCCCATATAAAGTACTCAGTTCTCTAGCTCTCCTTCCATCAACATTAGGAGAGATAACGAGCTTAGACTTATGTGACTTAATTTTCAGACCAGAGATACAACAAAACTCATCCATAACCTCTCTGATTGTCTCACAGGTTGTTATATTAGCCTGCCTGAATAACATAAGATCATCAGCAAAGAGGAGATGATTCAGGATTGGCT
Organism: Camellia granthamiana; assembly: GCA_036172215.1. NCBI lineage: Eukaryota > Viridiplantae > Streptophyta > Magnoliopsida > Ericales > Theaceae > Camellia > Camellia granthamiana. Next base: position 93,829,944 of record CM069906.1, read on the forward strand.
CTCCTCTAGTAATTTCCACACCTTTCCAGCTTTTCTTCTCTGCTTTAAGACTGATCATATTTGACAGTCTTTCAAGATAAAGAACAAACAGATAGAGAGAGAGGGGGTCTCCTTGCCTTAATCCTCTAAGAGGTTCTCCTTCCCAAATGATAGCAGTGCTAACAGAAGTAACATAACACATAATGAGCTCAACAAGGTTATTGTCCAAGTTAAATTCCTCCAGGGTTTGTTTAAGAAAGTCCCAAGAAATATTATCATAAGCTTTCTCCAAGTCAATTTTTAACATCATACCACCCTTCTTACCTTTCTTAAGATTCAAAGTTTGTAAAATTTCTTGAGACATAATAATGTTATCATAGGTATTTCTACCTGGGATGAAACTGCTTTGATTAGGTCTCACAATCTTATTCAGAAAAGGTCTGATCTTACTAACAAGAATTTTAGAGATGATTTTGTAAGAAACATTGCATAAGCTAATAGGTCTGAACGGTTTAACATTCTCAGGATTGTCAATCTTAGGAATCAAAGCTACTAAGGTTTTGTTGACATCACTAGGGATGTGATTAGTTTGAAAACAGTTTTTGACATAATCACAGACAGACTTACCAATAACAGACCAAAAATTATAATAGAAAACAGCTTGGAACCCATCACATCCAGGGGCTTTAAAAGCACCAATGTGCTTCATAGCCCTCCACACCTCATCATTAGTGATAGCTTTAGTAAGCTTAGTATTATCCTCAAGAGTCAACTTGCAAGCCACCAGATTGCTCCACCCAATCACCATTGTCATTCTTAAGCATATCAATCTTCTTTCTCTTACGTTTGGCCAGAGTAGTAAGGTGAAAAAAACCTAGTGTTTCTCTCACATTGAGTAATCCATTTGGCTTTAGATTTTTGGAACCAAAGTAGCTTCTCTTGATAAAGAACTTTGTTATATTGATCTACAAGATCAATTTCAAGATTGTGGAGATTATGAGAGTAATTTTGAGCTTGGAATTGTTGAATTCCTTCAATCCTCCCCAACAACCATCTCTTCCTTCTAAAAATGTTACTAAAGACCTCTTTATTCCAAACATTAGCATCTTGGGCTAGAGTTTCAAGTTTTTTATCAGAGAGGGGGCTAGTTTATCCCAACTATTAGTCACCACAGAATTAAAGTCCTCATGAGTAATCTAGGTTGCCAAAAATTTAAACGGTTTATAAGAAGGATTGAAAGGAGACTTACCTTGAGTGAATACCATCATGGGAGAGTGGTCTGAGTACGTACGAAGAAGGTTTCGAACAGATCCATCAGGAAATGTGGTTCTCTATTCAATATTACACATTGCTCTATCTAGTCTAACCATTGTGTCGGCCCAGCCTTTTCTGTTGTTACTCCAAGTCAGTCGTGGACCAGTACATCCCAAGTCCATGAGATTGTAGTTGTTAAGTCTGTCATTAAATTTCCTACTTTTTCTCTGGTCTTGGCTTATACTCTGACTGTTGGATTGGTATAGGCTTCTTTTTTCACTAGCAGAGGTGAAATCATTAAAATCACCAGCTACTAGCCAAGGCTCCTTCATAGATTGAGCAATGGCCTCAAAGTGATCCCAAAGCTCATCTCTCTTCCTAGCATTAGGGCTTGCATAGACCGCTGAAAGTAACTAGTCTTGATAGTCTTGTCTAGAAATGGTAGCTGTGATTTGTTGTGAACTGGCCTCAACAACTCGCACATTTACCACAATGGGATTCCAAAGCATCCAGATAACGCCACTTCGGCCAATTGGGTCAACATGAGTTGAAGCAGTAAACCCCATACAGTTGAAGAACATTCCCATAGTTATAAGCTTTACTTTGGTTTCCATGAGCACAATAATTTCGGGTTTATGGATTTGGACTAACTCTCTTAAAGTTCATTTGAATTTCTTGTTACCCCCTTACAATTCCAAATAAGCAAATCCATGGAAGGTATATAATGAGAGGGTAGCGGGTTCTGATCATGTAGCTTCGGATAGCCCCTGATGGCTTGGAAGTTTTTGTCCATTGACTTGAGTGGAGTCATTGAGAGGTAGTGACACTCCTAGCTTGCATCCACTTGTCTCCATGGGTGGATTCTCAACTTTGCTCCTTCGTTCCACCATTTGGAGGTGATGAGGTGAAACACTTCTTTGCCTGGTGTTAAGCACACTAGCACTCTGTCTTGGATCATATTGTGCGTCTCCGTAGGTAGTTCTCTCATTTCTCTTCCATGTTTGTTTGGGGGTTCTATTACCCTGGGTTTCGTGGTGTTCACTATAGCTTGGTTGAAGTCTCACCTATCCCCAGCTCTGCCTCTTGATTTTTAATCTCCATGTTAGTATCATTTTTCTTCCCCAGTCTAATCTCTTCTAGCTTTTTAGCTTTAGTTATAGCAGAGTGGTTGGACTCATTCTTCCTCTCATATGGTCGTGATCTGTATTTGAATCCCCCTTCCATTTGGGCTTTCCTTCTTCGGCCTATGTCATTCACCACTTGGGCTTTGTTGCCTTTAAGATATTCTTCCCCTTCTTATAATGCTGTAAACCTATTTCTTTGTTGAGTGTTATCTCTTATTGGGTTCAGGCCCCTGTGGTTTCTAACAGACTTGGGGACTGTCATCCACGACCCAAATTTGGATGGGCTGGGATCAAGGTTGTATGAGGCCTTTAGATGTTTTTCATTCCTAGTAGCAACTAGTCCTTGTGATGCTGTCTCCGGCATGATCCCATCACTGCAACTGTCCCTCCGGTGACCTACTCTGTCACAGGAAAAGCAAAATAAGTACAAATGTTCATATTCAACATTATATATGTATTTACCTATTGCGATTTGGGAGATTAATAGCTTTCAGAGGTCTATTTCAACGCAGACTCGAGCACATCGACCTCTTGATGCCATGGCTATGTTGATGTCAATCTTTAGTGGAGTTCCCAACACCTTCGATATTTCTATAGTACCATATTTCAAGTTTCATAAATCAAATGATATTTCTATAGCATGCAGTTACAAAGTTTATTTTTGATAGTATTTCTAAAATAGCAAATTGATAATATTTTCAAAAATAATAATCGAGTTAAAAATAATAAATTATTTTTTCGAATCATAAAAATGTGTTTGGTTTCAATTTTTTAGAAATTGATTTTTTTATTTTTTGTTTTTCGTATTTTTTTTTGTTTTTAGTGAATATTTTTGAAATTTTAAATAATATTTTTTACTTTTGTAGATGTACCTTACTTAGATGTATCTAAATAGTAAAATATTTATAAAAAAATTATTTTAAAAAATTAATAAATACACAAAAATAAAAAAAATATATTGAATTTTTGTATTCTTTTTTTATATTTTTGGTATTTAGTAAATTTTTTAAATATTTTTTTCACAAATATTATACTTTTTAAGTGTATTTATGTTAGGTGTGTCTAAAATTTAAAAAATTGCTTAAAATATTAAAAAAAAAAAGTGAAAATAAAAAATATGGAAAACGAAAATGTAAAACTTTTTGAAAAGTAAATTCTGAAAACTGAAACCAAATATAGTGATCTCACTCAACCTTTGGCTATGGATATGGTGAAGGCAACATACACAGCAACAGCGGCTCAAGATTCTATGAAGTTTTAGGCTAAACATCAAATTGAAGCACTATTATACTGAGATTTTAAAAAATTAGGATTTTAACAAGAAATTTTATTTTATTTTTTTAAAATCTTAGACGATTAGTTAAGTGGCGATACTCCAGTGACCACCTTTATACTTTTAAAGTGTAAATATACCCTCCTCAAGTATAGATCTGTAACTTTAGAGTGTAGATCTGAACTTTTTATGTCTAGAAAATAAGTTTTTAGAGTTTCTCTCCCGATTTCAACATCGATTTTTGGGTAGCAGTGATGGGGACGACGTCTACGAGAACGACAGATTTTGAAATAGTTCTTGCTTTTTAGATTCCATCGTGAGTACATTGGTGATCTTCTTTGACTTGTTGCTAATTCTTGACAACTTTGTTGTTCTTTTGATTTGGATTTTTTCTCCTTTATTTTGTTATACTGGTGGCACTTCCTTTATATGTTATTGTTTTGTTTAATAATAATTGTTTTCCTTGTTCTAAAGAGAAAAAAAAAAGCACACACCTAATTGATTGATGGACAATATTTATTTATTTATTAATAGTGGGGCCTGCATTGACGTGGCATTCAACTTTCAAGTGAAATTTTTGTAAACTTTCAGCAAAATAGGTGAGTTTGGTTTGAGAACTTAGTTTTTTAGTTAAAAAATTAAAAAATAATTTCAATTTCAAATTTAAAAATTGGGAATTTTATCAAAAAGTCCTATATGGTTGGATTGTGTTCTGTTTGGTCCCGTTGATTGGTTGTTTCACTGGCAAGTCCTATTTAGGGGGGATTGCCTACTGGTAAGTCCTTTTTTGAATGTTAATGGGTGCTTCAAGGACGAATATACCCTCATGTATTTTATGGGTTTTCCTGTTCATTTTGGGTATATGTAATCCCTACTTTCATGGGGTAGGATTGTTGAAGATTTGTGTATGCAGTTTTCCAAGTAGGGTTTACCTTTTTTAATTCATTTTGGTTTTGTGTGGCATACAAAACTGCTGCAATTAACATCACCACCATCAGCTTCACACAGGTATGTCTTAGACAGTTTTCCCCAATCATTCCCACACAGAACACACCAGTTCACAAATCATTTTCGATGCCGGTTGTGGGACGAACACACCAGTTCACAAATCGTTCACAAATCGCTTTTCAATTGTATTCATATCGTGCAAATTTCATTTTGTATTGACAGATCATTTTTATTTGTTTAACTGTGCGTATTTGTTTAATTGTGCAGATAGACGCCTTTATGATGCTGCTATGTTGTTACCGATCCACAAATGTTGCATATAGTTTGCAACCATCACACACCTTCGACGAATTTGTGGATTATGTTTGTTCCAAGTTCGATGGGCTCACGCCGAGATCAATTCTGTTGTTCTACAGGATCCTGGGGTATAATAACTTCGCATTACAGAACGATGTTAACATCCAGAATATGATTTCCCTTGGCCATTCGTTCGGCTTGCAGTTAGTTGACGTGATCATTGAAAATCCCCATGTGGAGGGGAACAGTAATCTTCACACTAATCCGGTGCAGACCCATACCATCACCAAACCTGTTGGAAGACCACTAAATGAGGTCGAAATGGAAGACGAAATCGACCTACTGTATTTATTTTGTCCACACAAAGAGAAAATCTTCCTTTTCACTCCATGGGCTAACGAATTTACCCACATTGGACAGCATTTCGAAGGCGGTGCTTTAGAATTTCGTAATGTAGTACGAAAATGCGCCATCGAATGTGAGTTCCATATCAAGTTTGTTAAAAACGACTCCATCCGGGTAACGGCTGTTTGTGTTATAAACGATTCAAAGGGATACACTTGGGCTGTACACGCAAGGAAATTGGAAGCCAACGGATTCTTCTGCTTACGTAAATGAAACAGTAAACACAATTGCGGTGTCGCTGTCCGTACATCCACAGACCCACTTGTCGGTTCTGATCTTGTCGTAGATATCATAGCCGAACGTGTGCGTGGTAGGCCACTTACCCATCCAACCGAAGTCATTTTAGACTTTAAACAAGACTACGTTTTGGACATCACTTACCAGGTGGCGTGGCTAGGGGTCGAAAAAGCAAGATGAGAACTGTTTGGTGCACACTCTATTTCATTTGACCAATTGCGTTGGTACAATAACGCAGCAACGGAACATAACCCTAGTACCTCCATCAATATCGAATACGATGACGACACCCACCGGTTCACACGCTACTTCATCTCATTCAAAGCATGCATTGACGTGTTCACCCATTGGCGTCCCTTGCTATTCCTAGGCACCACGTTCCTTAAAGGTCGCTACAAAGGGTTTTTACTTGCCGCGATTGCGAAAAACGACAACCAAGGTCAGTTCATTCAACTACTACAACATCAATTCAACATTCACACCCAACCACATTTACCAAACACATACTACCCATTGCTATCATTCATCCGCACTTGCTACATTTATGCACCCTAACATGTTCGCATACTACTAACAAACCCAAACTCTCTTCGGATATGCAGGTTTATTCCCCTTAGCTTATGCGGTCATGGACTCCGAGAACATCTCCAACTGGACTTGGTTTCTTCACCATCTCGCACAGGTGGTGCATGGTGATAGACCTCTCACATTCATATCTGATCGGAATCTCAGATTACTTGAAGCGATGTCTACCGTCTTCCTAAATGCGCAACATGCTTTCTGTCTCCAACATTTGCAATGGAATCTAAGGGACAGGTTACGTTACACGAACAGTATGCATCGAGCTGGTTTAGTAAGCAAATTACGACATTATGTGTATACGCCAACTGTTACTGCATTCAACCACAAAGTTGAACAATTCCATAAATCAGGCCGAACAATAGCATTGGAATTCCTAGCAAATGCACATCCTCAACATTGGGTAAATGCATTTTTCCAGTACGTTTCACATGTGCTTACAGAAATTGCAATGTACACCACATATTGACGTAATGGTCATTTTTTATTCACTAACATGTGCAACTTATTTTTAGGGGAAGGCGTTACAGTGAAATGTGTTCAAATGTTGTGGAATCATTTAACTCGTGGATTCGTGAAGCACAGAACCTCCTAATCATAGCCAAATTAATGCAGCAAATGGTAAAATGTAGAGTTGCATCCCAAACATGGACTGGCACAATATTCCTAAAATGGAGTCCCGTCTTGAAAAAGCATTCAACGAGAGGAGGTTATGGAGAGTGAGCCAATCAAATACTGACATTTACGAGGTTCACTCTTTCCCGTCCGTCGTGGTTGACATGGAACACCTCACATGTTCATGTTTCAAATGGTAGCTCAATGGGTTCCCATGCGTGCATGCCACAGTCGCAGTTCAAAAAAGTGGTCGAGATTTGAACACATTGATCGAACTATACTTCCACGTGTCTACATACCGTTCAACATACGCCTCCAATATCTATCCAATTCCCACCGTCGAGCAACCCCCGTTCGACCTAAATGACTTCACCATCAACCCCCCCGCTGTGAAACGTCCACCCAGTAGGCCAAAGAAAAAAAGATTCCTGTCAAGGGGAGAGCATGTGTAGCAAATTAGATGCAGGAGATGTGGACGCATGGGGAATCACAACATGAAAACATGCAAGCAGCCCATTTAGCCACGCCACCACAATCATACACATCTACACCAACTTCGTAGCTCGTAAATAAACTTCTTATTATGCCCGTTTGTTGCTTGGGAGAATTATATTTTTACATATTTCCTTTCTAATAATCGTGTGCGTAGACACACGTCCATGTTTTTCAACAATTTCTATCATTGTTACGCTCTGTTATTAATACAGGCTTTCATTCAAATAATACAGCAAACTCCGTTATAAGGACCTGCCTTTCCATCAACTAATACAACAACTGTGTTCACCACAAAGTAGTTGGTAGCACCATTATACAGTTGCCATTCATGCTTGGCTTCAAGGCATAAATGTTAATCGATCCCTACCATGCAAATGACATTGCGTTAACTCACTATAATAGCACCCCATCGTCACACAACAAGCTGCACAACTAATGCGTCCCACTACATGTTTTCCATTCATATTTCATCCAACCATTAATAACGGAATCCCTTCACCACACTGATTCATATACACGTAAACATACTAAAAAAAAAAAAAACACCCAACCGTAACCAACAACGTGTCACAGTTGTCATTTCCGTTGATACGAACAATTATTCTTCCATATCCTAAACCACCAGCGACAACAATGACGGCACAAGCTGATGAATATTTGTTGGTCCAATTTACCGCTGTAGGGCCCTGCAACAAACTGTGTTCTTCACTACTACACAGTACGTTAACATATGTACACATACAAACCCCCTGCAACAACCACTTGCACACTAACATCAACTCACACACCATCCCCCTGCAACAACCATTAACACATATTTGACTCCCAATGTCACATTCACATCATAATCAGCATATTTAAACCAAAGCCAACTTAACCCTCAACAATACATGGCCATCACAAAAACCAAATGAGCAAAACATTACGTTCCCTACACATATACACTTCAACATAAACAGTACCTTTTCATTACGTACAAAAAAAAACATCCATACCAGCATTCAACACCAAACATCAACTGCAACTGACAAAAACTTATAAACACTTCAAAAATAGGAAATTATAGTACTTAATCGACTAAACATTGTCACTTATTTCAAACCTACTAAACTAACTTTACCATTTAAACTTTTCATTGTCCATAGAAACTAAAAAAATATTAAACTACCATCACCCCACCAGTCTCCCCACGTTGCTCGTTACCCCACGCATAGGATCATTTACAAACATCTTAACCATGTTCGCTCGTAAAACACTGTAGTTACCACCTTGCAATGAGCGTCCAACCTCCATGTGGTTCACATATTGTCTCATTACCGCACACACGATTATCGTACAGTCCATGCTGCAACAAAAAAATACAAAGGAACTTTGTTCCTAACACATATCTCAAATGTCACACAACTTCATAATTATTTCAATAACAATCATATTCCACTTACGTTTCCGGCCGTTGCTGGGGACACTCGGTGACTGATTCCATTGGCATGTCAAAATCTTGCGAACCAACTAACTGTTCCAACCCATGCGCCGCCATCGATTGTCGCTGCACGTCCGTTACAACATTTTTTTACACAACAACGATCAATCCAGCTTGATTACATCACATGCAATTCAATGTACCCGACAACCTATACAAATTTGACACAACTCAAATCATCTTACCAGTTTCACCGCCTCAGCAAAATGTGAACCCCCTGTACCGAACCTATTCCGCATTGAATTATAGTGCTTCCAGCTTCCATCCTCGGTGTCGTACACCACTAACGTCCAATGACCAACGTGACATAGTGGGAAATGTAGGTAAAGTGCACCCCTACCAGCATTTAGATTTGCCATCAAGTAATTGAACCTCGCTTCCACACTGTCCCTTTTTAGCACGTCCTGCAAACATCGACCACCAATAAATAAAAAACAAATTATATTACTTACAAGCCAAACGGAAAACAGTCAAACACTTTCCACCAAAACAATAACGTACCCAGCATATGCTGCTGAAAAAATAAGAGTTCTCCGGGAAATCTTTTTTTGCATTTAACCTATCCTGCTCGTCCAACATCACCTTCGTAAAAACGTCAATAACCTGCCAAAAAACATGGATACAAACCAAACAAGACAAACACTTACACCTTCCCACAAATACAATACGTAAACTTTGTACAATAATAGTAATCTAAAAACCTTACGCATCACTTATATTACCCCTCACACCTGATTGCCTCACTAGTGCTCTAACATTCGAAAAATACACAACATTCCTATTAATCCGTCCAACCCACATAACAGCCTTACACACAAGTTTATGATTTTAATACTACAATCAGCATGTACTACTAATGCAATGCGTATGTAAGACCTCATAAGGGAAAAAAAAAATCTCACCTATCATCGTATCGATCATAGGCAGTGCTAATCACATCTTTCTCCTATTCGATCATCATCTTCCACACCGTGTTACGATTCGTTATCTTAAACCCTGTGAATACTTTCTTCCCATCCACAACTGTTTCCACATCAATCACGTCATCATGTTCCACACCTTCCACACTACACCCAACCCCACCGGACACAGCATTTCTAGTTTTGTTGTCCCCTCCATGCGCGCTACCTCTTACTTCTTGGTACTCGAACTTAGGCAACTTCAGATTTTTTCTCACTTTACCTTTAATCTTACGAACAAACGAGTTCATACCATCCCCATTACTGTCACCTTCACCCAACAAAGGACTAACAACAACAACATCATTCACACATACTACCCTTGCAGCATTAGTTGCATGGTTGTCTACCCTAGCTAAGTAAGCAACATGAGAGGCATCTATCACAACTCTTCCATAAACTGTCGGGCTCGGTTCACGACCAATTTCTCCACACACCAAACTCCTACCGACATAGCCATTCTCACCATTTTTGGTTATTTCAACGCCACTGAAACGTTGTGTAACACTGTGCACTGCTTGCTCAGCAATTTGCTCCTCAAGGGCTGCAACAGTGCTCCGTAACTCCGCATTCTCAGCTTCTAGTTTTTTACATTCATCGGCCTTCACCCTAAATATGTTCTCAAAACCTTCCACCAAATTAACTGCTTGCATTTCATTCTTCCTTTTCAATTGTTCAACTTCTTTCTTCAGCTCCATTATAATTTTCTTTTCAACTTCGTCCCCCGTCCTAAACATAGCAGTAGAGGGACCAATGTCCTCGCACCCTTCAGACTGACCACCTGGTCCATAAAACTCGTCACTCAATCGGCCATCATGTTGGTGGCTTTGGATATTCAAACCTGATACCTTTGGTTCGGGTTTTACGCTTTTAGCAATGTCAGCACCGTAATTATTTCCAACTAACTCAGCATCCCCAAACACGGCTACACCTCCACTAGTAACATTGTCACCATCGTCAACAACCAACACCACATCTCTATCCCCTCTCACACCACTCCCTTTCAAGAGTAAAACCTTGTGCTCCTTCGCAGCCAACCCTTCCGCAAACACCTATAAAAAATAACAACACTGTGAACACATATACAGCATCATCACACATAACCGAAACAGTTCCAACCAGCCCGCATAACGAATTCAAAATCAACGCAACAACCTACACAAAACGTACCTCAAACTTGTTTGGACCATTTAGTTTCAGACCAAGCGAACTTGCTATCACCTCACCAATATCCCATTTCAAGAATCTCGGAAACCTGTGCCCATGTTTGGCTCTCACAATGCTTGTGTGTTCACACAACCACAACTATAGTACACGTAACCACCAAACAAAAATCATTGTAAACACCAACCAATTTATATCCCATAACATAACAATATTTAAACCAAAAAAAAAAAAAACAATATTTTAACATTGCACTTACCGTTAACGCAACTACACATCTAGTCCCTTTCTCCGGTGCTCGATGGAAGTCCCTAACTGAACACATCAGCATGCTTCGTACAGCACCACTCTAATCATACAATTTCATCACATCGATATTATCCACATACCGAATGAACGTCCAACTAATTGTCTCGCCGGACGTTGCAAAAAATAATTTCCCACACACGTACAAACAGAGAAATTTGGCAGTGTCCTTGTGGTCACGTAGCGTATCACCCGCCGCTGCCTCTGCTATTAAATCCTTTACCAGTTTCACAGTGATGCGGCTAGTCTTAGGACACCGACGTTGGACAAAATCAGACGCTGGTCTTGGACGTGGCGTCAAATCGAGAAATGCATTCCCATTTTGCAAACTAAAAAGTAACTTCATATCCTGATCAATGAAGTCCACACCACGTCCCCCGATAATAAACTTACCATTCCTAACGCTGTACGACCTAATGATGCAAACAATCAAATCGTCCCCTTTCGGAACTCAGTGTGGTCAAGTTGATTAATTAATATAGACTCAAACAACAGCTAGAATGGTGTTTTCCTCAGATATGCGAGGTGCACTTCCCTCAAATTTGTAGTGTAAACCATTTTAATGATCCCAGCAATGTTAGCCGGAAATTCAGCCGTGGTTTTAGACGCTTACTGTCACCACCCATATGCGCTGCAATGTTCGGTTGCTTGAACAGAACTCGCCCTGGCATTTTTACCCCAAGTTTACTGGTTGACAACAACCCCAACGCTTCTTGCCGCTTACGTTCACATGAACGTGTCCATCGACTACCCTCAACGTTAACTCCTGCACTCGCAAACAAAACAACAATACAATATACAACATGGACAATGTGTCAGTGTTTATTCTTGCAGGAATCACCAATATCCAACCCAATAACAGTTTCAACAACAGTAACTATAGCACAACAACAAATGTTTTTTCAATAACAACTCGTCGACACCACAATAACAAAAATTACCACCTTCACCAGCAACGGAAATTATCAACGTGGACATGTAATTTGAGTGACAACATATAACACGCCCCCGTACCCCAATTACAGAGAACACTCAATCACCATTATTATTTGTCATAAACCCCAAAACCATAAACAAAAAAAATTTCGGATATGAATTTTCATGTCATACAATGAACCATTACATAAACATTGTTCACGTGCGCACCAAAATTACCACATAAACACTCCCCCCAAATATTACATTTTTATAATGAAACATTTGCACACATTACACTCCCTCCACCATTATATTTTTAAAATGTTCATGCCATACATCCTCAAAACAAAAATTAGACTGACAGCACACACACCCCACCCCTGCAGTTACAAACATCACCCCAGTAACATGGTCTTACATGATAATTGTCCAGCCCCACGTCAAAATAACCAAGCACATAAAAAAGGGATAACCATATGTCCACACAAAACACTCCACCCCACCACATACAAATGTCAACCCAATTATGTGGTCCTACATGACAAATGTTGTCCCACGTTTAAAAAAAAAGGACATTAAAAAAATAACAACAGTAACGCATAACACGACAACATATTACACATATACTGCGAAACACGACATAAGTTAGCAAACTATTGCCCAGAACATACATATCACAAAAACAACTACCTAAACCTTAACCACATCATAGAGCTTGAATCAGTACATAATAACAACCCAGTAAATTAATAACTTACTTCTCTTAGACATTGATTACGAATTCCCCAGTGAACCACACTGCAACTCAACTATGATTGGAAGCTTGTCACCCTACAACACCCTCTGTTCACGTAATATGTTAGGGTTTCTCACGAAGAAGAAATCGATGGCTTAAAACACGAACGTAAATCGAATCAAGACAATTAATGCATACAATATCACCTAAAACAGAAGCGTGGGTTTCGGAATCGCGAAATTTGAATTTCAAATCAACCAAGTGGATAATCATCCCAAATGCTAGGGTTTACGTCGCTACTCGACACCGATTCGACTTTTCAAAATGACACTGATTACTAATTTTTGGGGGAAAATCCGACGGGTCAAGTTACAACTCAACCGGGTTGGATTCAACGGGTGGGTGGGTATACACATGTCTCACCACATTCCCCCACGTGACAATCACCACCCCCACGTCATCTACTACACGTCCGCGTCCACCAGCCTATAACTCACACAAACCAAAAAAGACTAGTAATACATTTTTAAATGCGACGTGAAACTCAAACACACCCCTCCCATTAGCATACGCGCGCTTGCCGAACAGTAATAAATACCTTCATAGCAAAATAATAAACAAACAATTATGAGGACCAACCAGTTTAAAAGAATACAATTGGGACCGCATGATCTAGAAGATGAAAAAATGAGATTTACTAGTCAATGCCCCTTAAAAATTAGATTGGTGTCTTAAATTTAATAACGGAATAATTAATTAAAATATCTAAAATAATTCTGTCATATATTTTTTAATTAGGCATATTTTGATATTTGGATTAAAAGTAAGTTTTTTGATTCTTTGATTTTTTGAGTCATATCATCTCTATACTTTTTTTGTATATTTAATAAAAAAGCTAAAAAAACTAAAAAAATTGACTTTTAACATACTTTTCAGAATAGGCCTTAGTAGTTAATCATCTCTCTTATATATCATTAGGTTTATAAAGTGGGTCTAAAAATTAAACTTATATCATTTTCCATTATGAAATAATTATTTATATTTTTTTGGTATGTTTTTGTATAAAAAATTTATTTATCCCAAACACGCCATAGTGTCACTTACTTCTTTGAGTGGAAATTAGTGAAATATCCCTTTTTAACTTTTTGTAATAAAAGATTCAATATATATTTTTCTTATTAATTAAGGTTTTTTAATAATATTATTAGACAAATTTCATATCGTTGTAGAAAACTTTTAAATTTTTCTATGAAATTTTGAAAATTTCTCTTTAAAAATTGAAATTTCTTTGGCTTTATATTAAAATTTTCCTGAGTTAAAATTTATTTGTAAAAATATTGAGATGCTCAATTATTATAAAAATATTACAGGATATTAAACTAAAAACCTTGTTAAAAAAGGAAAAAATAAAAGAAACAAAAAAAAGAAAAAAAAAAAAGAAAAAGAAAGGGGGTTTAGGGTTTTAATGAAATAAAAAAATGATCAATGCATGCTCCTCGCAAGAATTAGACTCCTGAAGGGCCATATCCCCCCATTCCGTTGAGGGCCGACAGCTATGTCTCTCCGGCAAGCAGCATTTGCTTTGCTCAGAAGACTCCGTCCTCCTCCTCAAACACTCACTGCCACTTTTTGCGGTAGAACAACCAATGCACTGATCCAAACTGGTAATCCCATGTCATCCGAAAGTTCGAATTCATCAAATCTTTGGCCTTTTGTGTCTTGTATTAGACAAAATTCTGATATATGTTGCTCATAAATTAAATTGGGATTCTTCCTATTCAGAAACATATGAATTTGTTCATATCCTTAAATTAGGTAAAAGAATAGCACCGCATAAACCACCACCTAGCTATTCACATGGTTCGAAATATGTTGTGCCTGTCTGTCGCTTGATTTGTGAATGATGTAAACTTGTACATTGGACACAAATTGTAACAATATTGTATGTAAGAGGGTCGGACCATATGAATGCTAGGTGAATGAACCAAACCAAGTTGGTAATGCAAACTCATGCTGTCTGGGTCCTGAAGCCAATGACTTGATTATCTGTAATTAGCGAGGGTGTGGGTGTGAATTTTAATGACCTTGAAAATTCAGATGATTCTTGGAGTTTGAGTTGTCCTTAGAAAGCGAACGTTGCTTTCAACTATCTAATTTATAAAAATTAACTTTTTTGCTATCAATTTTTAGTTTAGGATTAAAGACATCTGTGGGTGTCATAAGTCTCACAGCATGGATCCAATTGCTGTCACCTTCTCCAAGAATACCAAACATCTATTCCCAATATCTGTGGCCGATATGTGGTAATATTCCAATCTGCACCCCTTTGAGCTTCTGAAGATCAACCAATCCATCTTTACTTCCATGCATTCTTGGCAATTATATTAAATTTCTCATACTCGTTACCATTTTCACGCATCATTATTATATTCTTATTTATTTCTTAGCATGATTTATTAGAGTGCTACAATTTCTGGCTTATTTGGTGTATTCATGAGTTTTATCTTTAATTTTTTTTTGGCTCGGGTTTAGTCATTCTAGAATTCTATTACAATTGATTTTGCCAAGTTCCACGGTTATGTTTTAGCGAGTGATGTTAAAATTGTAATTTTCTTTGATGACTAATGTATCTATCCATTGTGCATACTGCATACATCCTTATAGCTGTCAAAACCAAAAATATTTTAATTGCAGAAATTATGTAAATTTCCAATAAAATTAAAAAGTATTATCTAGATTAACTGAAACAACATTTTATGTGTTTATTCTTTTTTGGATATTATCCGGTTTCCTCAAACCTACTTGGTGTTGTTTCTAGGTAAAATGGAGCTTTCCTATCAATATGGTCTTGGACATACTTGGAAGAGGCAACATAGGGAGTTTTATCTGTGGATTTTTTTATCTGGACAAGCTGGTAGGGTTCTCTCGTTGTACCTTTTGGCTTATGATATTGCGCTTCTATATAGTTGATCTTGGAATATAATTCGTTAGTTCTTTGACAATAACATTAATTGATTCTTCATCATACTGTGCTGCAAAACCCACTGTAACTGAAGAAATTGTTGAATTCATATATGTTATAAAACCATTTTATATCCCATAGCCAACACATCTGGTGAAATCCGTGAAATCTGAATTTTTTTCTCTCTTTAATTCCCAATTCAATGATGCTAGAAACATTTGTCATTTTTACACTGATGAATTGTCAGACTTAGGAATCTTCTCTTTAGATGCAGTCTCTAAATGGAAAAGAAAGTTAGTTTTCATACCCTGATATGGAACATCTGCGTTTAATTTTCTCAATTCTACCACCACCACACATTCTTCTCATTTGCATAAGACTGATCATCTGAACTGTTGTCGCTGCTGTTGCTAGAAATCCTCCCTCCATTCAAAGACTTTTGTCCATCATAAGATTCTCATACCCAGTATACTTGATACAATCATTCTTTCTGTCATAATCTTCATCAGGCTTCAATACATCATCAATTGGATCATAATTTTCTTGTTTTTAGCTACTGCTTTTGAATCATCACTTTCTTCATAATCACTATCCTCATCATTCCAACTTAAAACATCCTCTTCTAATTCCTTTGATTCCTTGCAATGCATATTTGGATCACATTGAAAATCAAGATCTGTCTTAGAATTAGATATTAGATTACCATCACTTCCATAAAAAATCAAATTCTCACAATGAGATTTGATCTCAGAGTTGGTGCTCCAAATGTTCATCTCTTGTAGTAAAGCTAAACCAATGGTTTGATCCACCATGTAGGGTTGGAACCTTTGCACACCAGCCTTGATTTCATCTGTAAGTCTGTTGATGAAGCACTATATTAAGAATTCTACAGGCACATTCTTGGTTGTGTCAACTATTTCTTAAAACCTTCTTTTGTAAATCCTAACATTTGATAATTGCCTCGGTTTTCTGAGTTTTTTCATTGCCTCTTCATCCAAATTCTTCAAGATCTAGATTTTTACAAACTTGAAATCATTAGCTGTTCTGATTTCTTGAGATCCAGCCCCTCCTACCATGGCTGTGATACCTCCACAGGTCTGAGAATCTACTGCTCTGATACCACTTGATGCACACCAAAAGTACTTAACAGAGAAAATAGAAACAGAGAGAAGAGAGAGAGATAACAAAGAGAGAACAAATCAATTATCACAT
The DNA here is from genome assembly GCA_036172215.1 of Camellia granthamiana. Lineage (NCBI taxonomy): Eukaryota > Viridiplantae > Streptophyta > Magnoliopsida > Ericales > Theaceae > Camellia > Camellia granthamiana. Next base: position 93,846,887 of record CM069906.1, read on the forward strand.
AAATTCCATACAATTTGGCACTCATTGTACCTTCTTATACTATCTGTAACGAATTCCACTCATTCACTAACTAACTACTAACTTTGTCAACTCAACTAACTCTTTTAACTAATTCTTGCTTACTCGTCAAGTAATTCTCTACTTGTATCATAACTCTTCTTACTCATCAACTAACTAATTCTCCACTTGTATCACACTCTTTACCCTGCCATCCCCTCCTACGATCCCGTTCTTCAGATCCCCCACTCCTTGCCCCATGATCCCCTTCCTCAAATTCATCACCCTCCTCCACCCCCTGCCTCAGATCCACCACTCCTCACCCTTTCCCGTTGCCCCCTTTCACAAATCCACCATCCTCCATCACCCCCCTCCTTAGATCCACCACTCCCTGCCCTTCCGCACCACCCCTTCCCTTAGTCCACCAACCCTCCGTCCTAATTTGCCACCAGTCCCTCAAAAAATCAGTGCTGCAAGTAAACAACCTCAAACTCAGCAGTAAGGACAATATGCGAACTCTTGTCCTTCCTGCAGGTTACTGGTTCAAGTTCTGTGTCTGTTTTGCTTGTCACTGGTTCAATGTTATGAGGCGTTCTGCTTGTCATGAATACATGCCTTGTGTTTGAAGTTTTATAGTACCAATCATGTCAATTATTTGGCATATAATAGTTCTTTCTAGGCTTAACAAGAATTATATTAGTTCTGGTGGGTGCCGTGGTTTGTGGTGAGGAGTGGTGGGGCTACAATAGGTGAATGTGAAAGTAGAGATGCAGGTGGAGAGAGAGGGATAGATGGGCATGTTCAAATGTGATAAGGTGTATGGTAAAATTTATGATCTATGGTCTTGATGTGGTGGAATTTTTGATAAGGTAAGTTTTAAATTTCGTGTAAGTAGGCTCAAACTGAGAATTTATATCAAGTTAAATGAACAAATAAGGTAGTCCATGTGTATTTAATTTTTTTTTTTCCTCTTAGACAATATAATAGATCTAGATGGATAGTTAGGATTGAGACTAATTTAAAAGTGGAGGGTTTAAATTGAAGAAATTAAAAATTGAAGGTTCGATTTGTTACAACTTACAAGGGTCAAACACTATTTTTTTTTTTTCCCTAAAAAAAATAATAGGATACATTAGGATACATTTAAATGCATGTCAGACATATGTTGGGGCATGTCGGAGGATTGCCGGCGTTTGACACAGACACTTGTGCTTCTTAGCTATTAAAAAAATAAAAATAAAAAAATCCAGTCATTCATTTGTGAATTACTGGCAATTTTATCATAAGTAAAATAGTTTTTGCAAAACTGTCCCCAGTATTTGATTAGGATATTGTGTATTATGATTTGCCTCATCTATGGGAGTGTGGATCATATTTATTTATGTAATTTTTTAAAATTATAATTATTTTGTTGCATTATCTATGCATATATTTATTTCTCTTTCTGAAAGTACACCAGTTTGGCATTGGGCTCACACAATCACATTAAATTAGAGATTCATTTTTAAAATGTTACTTTCAATAAAAGAAGAAGATATTTATGATTCGTCCTTTTGTTAATCATACATCGTTTAATCCATTTTATCTTAATTTATTTTTTGCTACAGTAATTCTTAGCATAAATTCCAGCATTGTCATGGCAGAAGATGTTCCAACAGAACTAAGTTCTGAAAACAACATACAAGGAGCTAATTTAACTGGCTTGCGCAAAATTGAGGATGGGTCTGTGATATCAAATATACATACATCCAAGTGGAGAGTTTTTACCGATAATGGGAGGGATTTATTTTTGCAGGTAACTTTTTTTTATTTGATATCTTATATGGTTTTTGTCATTCCCTTGGAAGCACAAACACTTTTGTTAGGTTGTTGTGTACACGTCCAACATGTGTTGGACATTGACACTTATTGGACATGTAGGACATGCATCCAAATGTGCCCTATTATCTTTTAATTTTGTAAAAAACCAGACACTTTGGACCGTTGTGGAAGACACGTGTCATCACTGAGACATGTGCACTAGGGACTGGGCACAAATTTGAAGAAATAAAATGGGGACCAAAGATTAAAATAAATGAACAAGTATGGATTTTTGCATATTAATCCCTCTAAGCTTTTTAATATTTGAAATGAAACCCTAAATGCTTACAACTCCCAATTTGTTTGTGAATGCATAAGAGTTCTAAAAGTAAGAAACCGGGCTTTCTATAAACAAAGAAAAGGGATTGTCCGTTATTATTTTTAATTATAATAAATTTATTAGTTGGGTAAAAATGGATTATTATTTTTTATTTCCATATATGTAGGATTTATTTGTTGCAATGACCTTGACATGACTGAATCTTGCCTTTTGAAAATTGTTGTGTTGGTGGCATATTTGTGGCCTATGTTTGTATCTGTGCTTTTTAGGCCATTCCAAATAGTTGTCTTCACTTATGAATTTGACATTTTGTCATAACTTTTTTAGGGAAAACTGGAGGAAGCTGAAAAACTCTTTCTGTCTGCATTACAAGAAGCTAAAGAAGGATTTGGTGGAAGGGATCCACATGTTGCCGCAGCGTACAACAATTTGGTGGGTCTACTGCAGAGATGCTTTAAATAGTCTAACAAGTTTGTTAGTTTAGTTAGTTGTTTTTGGTTTTCTCTGTTTTGTATATATACACCTTTAAATAAAAGTTGGGCCTAGACCTATGTTAGTTAGAACTATGTAAGGCAACCCAAACATCTAGAAGAGCATTTAATTGAGTAGTTAATTAATAGGTATTTCTTGAATTAAAATTTGATCAATCAGTGATCTCATGGAAAAAGTATCTCCATTTTTAAAGCGACTCCTTTGGCGATGTAATTACTGGCTTATGACTGAGTATGGAACTGGTGCTGGGAGAAATCTTTCTAAAGAACTTGAACTCTTGCCTCAAATGTTTAGGCATGAACTATGTGGTTGACCAAGGTTGAAATCATTTTCCTACTTGATTTGAGGTGACTGGTCCCGTCTCCAGTGTCAAATTTGTTGAGTTACAGTATCCCTTCCAGTTGCGTGCATTGGGTAATATGGTTTGCAATCTATGTTTTTACAAATTGCTTTGGTTTTGGTGCAATTGATTAGGATGAGGATTGTTTTTTCTGTTTAGTTCATTTGTTGCATTTCAATCTATGCATTGCATCATACTTATTTCATGCAAGGTCATTGATTCTGGTTATACATTGGTAATGACTGAACCAAATGTAAATGAATAAGTTGAAGTTCATACGACTTTTTGTGGAAGCCCAATGAATGTGAATAGGTTAACCCAGAAAAAAATAAAAGCGAGAAAAAAAAAAAAAAAAAGACAAGGGAGAATGGGTGGATGTGGGCTAAACTTCTTGTGCCAATAATCTTACCCCAAATTTTGGATTTCCTCATAATCTCTTTAAATTGCTCGATAGCCTTAATCAGCAAATTGGAGAGTACTAGGGAATTTTTATAGAACTTTGTCTTAACTCAAGGCGTCGATGGCTAATCATTGAAGTTTTCTTTGCTTTTGAGTTGGCTAAGGGATGATTTTAGGGTTGAAAACAGTAGTTTTAAAATCTTGATGCAGAGTATAGGATGCCGTAAAAATCACATGAAAGAAATAAGGAGGAGGATAGAAATGCTTTACCCTCGCAAGGGTTAGGCAAATTTACACAAATACAATCTCAATTTGCATAAACTTGATTCCATTGATTAGAAGAATTCCATCGGTTTATATAGGCTCGTGTCTAAACACACTCCAAGTCTCCTACTTTGACTATGACTTTAAAATAGGAAACTTTGACCCTTTTAAGTGCTAAGACATTCTTTACATAATAAAACCTATATATAATGACCCATTTAATTACTTGACCCAAAACCGGATCTGTATTAGAACCCAGGTCCAACAAATTAAGAAAGTACCAAAATACTCTCAGCTCCTAAAATAGAAAAAAAAAAAAAAATCATAATTTAAAAATTTCAACAGCATACTAGTTTAGAATAAATGTAACTAAAACTATAAACACTACAATGGACGCTTCACTTTGGACCAAAAGATTTCTTGATGATTTTGGGACCCATAATTTTCGCTTTAGGCTTCCAAAGCTGATCAAATTTATTGAGCAACGGAATAGATGTGTCATCTAGCTTTTTAGTGGATCTTTGCTTGCTGACAGCAAAAAGGGGAAAAAAAAAATTTTGGTGGGACATAAATTTTGAGGTTCTTGGAAGTATGTTTGTGTAATAGTTCATTGAGATCTATCACCATGTAGATTCTTTAATTTAATTGAGATCATGGGTCTGTTAACCCAGTAGATAGATTTCCTTGCTGAGCAATGCAACTACTTTGTTAGTAGAGTTTGGGGATCATTTTAACCCCTTAATCAGTCATGACTTTGTGATTGTTTTGCGCTTTTTTAATGTCTGGATGAGAGCAAAAGCAATGTTCTAAAATCCTGACCGTTGAGCAAACCGGAAAAATGACTAGGTCACGGGTCATTGGTTCAACCATTGGGTCAATCAGAATTGAATTGTGACATTATAAATATATATAAATAATTTAATATATTTTAAATATATATTGTTTATGTAATTAATATATTAATACATAAAGAAATAATCTATTTTAATATATATACATTTTGTATTATGAATTTATTTTTAATTCAATATTTTCAAATATTTCATGCGTTTTTCTCCAGATATGTATTGGTTTGTAAGTAAAAAGGAATGAATAAATAATATAAATTGCACAATATTTAACATATAGAAGGATAGTCTAGTGGTGCAAGACTAGGCACTTTCTGCTTCATGTTGCTGGTTCGATTCCCTTTCGTGTGTACTTTTTTTAGTAGTATGTGATATATTCATAAATACATGCCATGAACCAGCTGGTTGTAACAAACTGCCTCCGGTTTGAGCGAGTCACCGGTTCAACTACTGATTTAAGCAGTTTTCACAAAATATGGCGGTTCTTGAGAGCAAGTGGGTTTCGTGGTTGATCCTGACTGGAACCAAGGCAGGTCAACAGTTCAACCCGTTGAACCAGCCGATCTAGTCTAGTTTTCAAAACATTGTCTGGAAGTCTTCTTTTGTCTTATTTATCAATGAAAGGTCTGTTTCTTAGTAGAAAGATAAAAATATTTTTTAAGGAAAGAAGGTGTGCAGGTTGATCTTTTTCTGGATGTAGTTTCGTATAAGAAGTTATTTTCTTTAATTGATGTTGCAGGCAGAGCTGTATAGAGTTAAAAAGGCATTTTGCAAAGCAGAACCCTTGTATTTGGAGGCTGTGAAAATACTTGAAGAGTCATTTGGACCAGAAGATATACGGTACAACATGATTTCTATGCGGGCTGTGAAAGAACTTTAATTGTTTGGACTGTCCAATATTTGTGTTGCTTAATTTTATACATCAATCCCTGTTGAATTGGACTTACATGTAGTTTTGAATTTGACTAGCATGTAGTTTGATGGAATGTGTTAGTATATATATAACAGTTAATATTCTATCCTAATAAGTGGTATATGGTGTTACTTCTTCACATTTTTTAATGTAGTTGATTTTAAAAATAAGTGAAGCCAAGAGGAAGGGATAAAAGCATTACTTGTTCCAAGTGTGGTGAGTCTGGACAATGGCTTATCATTGTAAAAAGAAGAATACCCTCCATGTTGCAATGGAAGAAGACACAGAGCAACTACTAGAATAGGGCCAATCACAAATGAAGAGGATGCATTGAATTATGGAGATGGCAGATTTTAGGGGAAGACGAATTGGAAACTCAGTCTCTTAATGTTGTGGAAACAAACATCAATCTTTCAAATTCTGATATGTTGTGGAAATCAACTAAAAAAAACTTGTTATTGATTGTGGAAATTGTATGAATGTCGTCTCTACATCCACAATTGAATGGCTTAAGCTTCTAGTTGAGCCACATCCTCATCTTACAAGGTAGCTTGGATTGATAGTACTTCTATTCTGGCAACTCAGCGCTTATTCTATCTTATGTGATGTAATTTTTATGAATGTCACTCACATACTTCTTGGTTGACCGTCACTTTACGATCGAGTTGTGCAACACAATGGAAGAGAAAATACATATACTTTCTCACTTGGAAAGAAGACAATTGTCTTACATCCTATGACTATAGCAAAGATGAAAAGATATGAGCTCCAAAGCCAAAGGGTGTTGTTGAAATGCATAAGAAACCTCACTACATACTCTCTAAATTGCAAGTTAAAATGGAAAGCAAAGAATTGAAGCTTATCTATGCTATAGTGATTCAAGAAGTGAAGCAACTACTTGCTGGTCCTAAGTGAAAAAGGCCTTTAGAGGTTGAAAAGTTATTGTCTGAATTTTCTGATGTAGCACTAGAAGAGCTGCTTAATGAGCTTCCTCCCATGCGTTGTGTGCAACACAAAATAGATCTTGTCCCTAGAGCTTAATTGTCCAATCTTCCAGCCTATTGGATGAATCCTAGTGAACATGCTAAGCTAAAAAGGCAAGTGGATGAGTTGCTGTCGAAAGGATTTATTTGCTGAAGTCTGAGTCTTGTACTGATCTTGCCTTGGATCACACCAAAGAAAGATGGCACGTGGCACATGTGTCTCGATAGTCAAGCTATCTACAAAATAAATATCAAATATCGATTTCCAATTCCTCAGCTTAATGAAAAGGGGTACGTAATAATTGATTCTACTATCTTTTCAAAGATAGATTTGAAGAGTGGTTACCATCAAATACGCAGGAGGCCTGGAGACTAAGGAGCATGGACACAAACACAACATGGACATGCAAATTTTCAAAACTTGCAGAACACGACACGTTGGGGATACGTGCGAAACATATGATTTTATATATTTATTATATGGCATTTTTAAATATTTTATATTTAATCAAATTCATCAACCTTAGTATGCTATTTTAGTAAAAAAAATTTAAATTTTTGTTTAGGAAATGGTCCTCAGCGTGTCTCTAGATTGTTCTCAGTGTGTTTGCAATGTGTCCATAGTGTGTCCCCAGCATGTTCCAAGTGTTGCAGCATGTCCGACTCTCTCCAGAGTGTCCAGCGCGTGTTAGTTTCCAACATGTGTTGGACACCTTTATGTGACTTCTGGAGAGGTCCGTGCTTCATAGCCCGAAGATGAGTGGAAGACTTCTTTCAAGATGAAGGATGGTCTCTATGAGTGGTTAATTATGCCATTTGTCCTTTTCAATGCTCCTAGCACATTCGTACGTTTTGTGACGCAGGTTATGAGAGTTCTTTGCCAAGAGAACTCTACATAAATTTGAGGAATTGTTCCTTCATGAGTCCAAGTGTTGTGTTTTTGGGCTTTGCTATCTCTTACAAGAGTGTAGTGGCTAATCCGAACAAAGTCAAAACTAGTATAGAGAGGTCAATTCCTGCTACCTTGCAAGAAGTTTGTAGTTTTCATGGATTGGCAACATTCTATAGGTGCTTTATTCGAAATTTTAGCACAATGATGGCACATGTTACCAATTGCATGGAGGAGGATAGTTTGTACCAAGGCAGCAAAACATTTTTTTTTTTTTTTACAAACGTATCCTAGCTATACCCTTATCTTACTTTTTAAAGTTTTGTCATATCGCCGTGTCCGTATTGTATTGTATCCGTGTCTGTGCTTCCTAGAGTAGAACCTAAAAGTGTAAAGCATTTTGAAAAACTTATAAAAAGTAAACTAAAGAGAAAAATGCCAACCCCACACGTTAATCATCTCAAATTCACCTCTTTCCCAACCCCCCCCCCCTAACTTTTGTGTAGATTGTGGCTTCTTTTAGGTTTTTACTTTAGTGTTAAGTATATGATTAGTCAAATAACTTATCTTCTACAAATTGATTGGACAATTTGGACTTGACTGGATATTTAACTAGCTTCTTATCATTTTCAAAGTTTATACATTTTAATCAATTGAGTCTGTAACTTGTTACCATACAGGGTAGGGGCTGCCCTTCACAACCTAGGTCAATTCTATCTTGTCCAGCGAAAATTGGAAGAAGCTCGTATGTGCTATGAGGTAATTACATATCGATATTTGGATTCTGTTATTTCTTGTGTAGCATTCTATTTGGCCATGTTTGATTAGCATGATTAGTTGTCTATATTTTCGGTCAGTTTATTTACAAAGAGAACTGCAGGCCGACCGTCAAACTGATATTTCCTGTATAATCAAACCGTGCCGACTGTTGCATACTTTCGAAATCATCCAAAATCAATATGTTCGGATCAGATCGGATGGTTTTTTTCCGGTGATTTAGTTTGTTGAACACCCATAGTGGTTACAAAAGAGTTTGCCCAATACCTCCAGTTGAATTATTTTGCCTCAAAGGAGAATTTATATAGTATACTAATTTGTCGGGGTTTTTTTTTTTTTTTTTTCTCTCTCTCCTTATTTTTTTGAAGATTGGGGATTTACTTAATGCCTGAATAATTTTAAATGGCAATAATTCAAGTAGTGGTAGGAGGGGAATTCACTTCTTGTGGAGATGCTTTGAGTTGCCTGTAATATGAGTCACATAAATAAAATTCCTATCTCATTGCTCTTCTATTGTTGTTAATCTTGGTATTATATTATGTGAGCAAGATTGTTTCAATAGGGAAGAACAATTAAGTAACAGAAGAAGAAGTTCTTTATTAGAGGACTAAATTAAAGATACCATCCTCTATGAATGCTAATGCAAGATGCACCCTTAAATATCTATATTTTAGATGAAAAAAGTACATAACATAAATTACACCAAACTCGATGTCATCTAGTGAGCAAATTGGATTATCGAGTTTTAGATGAGATGTGTATGGTGAAGATAGAACAGTGTATGGATAGGATAGACTATAGCGATCCACCTTTTAAAGTGTATGCTTAAAAATGAAAGAATGTGGGTCCTACAATTGGTATAAAATGACTGAAAACTACTCCTGTGTCTGGGTGAAGCCAAATGGCTCTAATACCGTCTAATTAGTAATGGAACCAGAACTTTCCTGTTAGAAAAATCTGCGTGATTTCGCAAATTAGGGGTATTTTTGTAATTTTATATTTTTGTTTTCTAGGTTCTTAAGGTGTTTGTTATGAGTTTTGCTTAAGTCCCATGCATGTCTTGAAGTAGTTGACCCAATTTTGGTTAGTAGGGTTTAGGGAATCCTTTTGTTAGTGGGAAAGGTATTGTGCTTCTATTCTATATATAAGTAAAACTTTGTGAAGATAATTAGACAGGTTGATTAGTAACGTTTCTCTATAGAGTTATTCTCTTTGTTGTTGTTGTTATTCGTATTTGATTGAATCCAGCAAGCCTCTGCACCAACAAACTGCTATATACTGCCTTTCTTTATGAAACTGCAAAACCCTAAGACCTTGTTTTAAACCCTGAACTCAGTTACCCTAGATTCCTGCTGTCCAGAAAACCCGAATTTTCCGTGGCCCATAAAATTCAGCGGGTTATCTCCTTAAATTTTAGATCCAAAACAGCCTCAAATCTTAATCATTAACCACTATTCCATCCTCAAAACCCTAAACCCAACTTCTGAACAATTAAACCTTAATATAAAGTCCTCGCGTATTATATTTGATTGTAGGGCAGGCTACATCAAGAGGATATTGAGGAACTATGGAGAAGTTTTTCCAAAATTATGTCGCAGGAAAAAATATGACGCTTATGTGTATGAGAAGCTGGATATCTCCCATGGTTTGAATCACAGTTTGTTTTTGAAGAATTAGGGCATTGAAAGTTACAGAAATTTTGAACAAAATGAAATATTAGAAACTATAAGACTTTTTTTTTTACTTAATCGGTTGTTGTTGGAAGGGCATGTGAATAGATGTTACTAGTTAGATGGCGCAAATTTTCAACAATGTAATGCAGTTCAAGAAAGCTAGAGGAATAGGGAAGAGCATTCTAGTGCCTTACACAAGAATTGAGTTAATCTGTTTGGTGCCACATCAATTTTTGGTAATAAACTTGAGAGTACACTTGGTAAGTTTAATAAAGTGAGTTTTAACAAAAACTATACCATGAAACAATTCTATTAGAAAATCAATTAGGCATGTGAGGTAAATAGACCATATAAAACATGGTCAATGTACAACGATTGATTGCTGCATAAACAGGCTACAATAGTTAAACTGTGTATTGCACTGTGAGAATATTAGGTTAGGTTTATATATATGGCAATGTTTCCTTTTCTGAGAGAATGTATAAGTGTATATATATGGCAGTGTTTTAGGTGTATATATATGGTAGTGTTTCCTTTTTTAGTCTTAGGGTTAGGTTTACTATATAATCAGATGTATTCTTTGTATTAATACACAATTGAATATACAGAAAAACATTCAGAAAACTTATATGGTATCAAAGCCACGATCGAAAGCTAAAATCCCTATCACAGGTCATCATCGACCATCGCAGTCCTTTCTCTCTTTGCAAGGTCGTTGCAACTGTTTCTCTCTCTTCGCAAGGTCGTTGCAAGGCCTTCACTAGGGTTCTCTTCTTCACACTTTGAAGCAGTTCGATTCGCGCTTCCTAGTAATTGGTTCTAGTTCTGGTTCAGTCAGAGTCCTAGGAAGCCTTCATTGCTGGTCTCTTGTTCAGTCGGAGACCTAGGTTGCGTGTCTTACACAAGCGTGCGACACCCAAAAGCCCTAAGAAGCCTTCAGCTGGTCTCTTGTTCAGTCAGAGACTTAGGTTGCGTGTCTCACACAGGTGTGCAACACCCAAAATTGTGCTGTTCTCTTTGTCTGGTTTGTCTTTTCTCTCTTTGGCTTCAGCCTTTTGTTTTATAGTTCACTGGTTTGTCTTGTTCTGGTCAGAAGAATTGTTGACTACTATATTGGGGAATATTAGTCTGTTGGGGCTGATTGGAATATATTACTTTATAATATTTGTTTTTGTCCTAAATTTGTTACAATGACTGATGACAAAATTGCAAGCAGTGTTGGATGATAAGATTGTTAGGCCCGAAAATAGGTCATTGGCTTTAGATGAGTGTGCCTTCTGCCATCAGAAGGGTCATTGGAAGTATCACTATGCCAAGAAGGGATGTTTGTCTGCCTCGTCTTCTCAACAGTCTCAGACCTAGTTTTGCCCTTCTCTTTCAAGTAATTTTCGAGCTCCCATTGCTTATACTGCATCCACCCCAGTTCTTGATCCTGACTTGGCTTCCTTGAGCGCTTTGATTGCTTATCTTCAGCATATATTGTCTACCTTCCAACCCTCCCCGTCTGCCTCAGTTGTTTTCTTTTTTCATTTAGGTTTGCTTGGGTCTTCTTCAGGTATCTCTTTGTCTATCTGGATTTTTGACTCTGGTGCCTCTCATCATATGACTCATCATCTCCTTACTACAAAATTGTACTCCTCCTCCCTTTCCTATTACTGTCAATGCTGCTAATGGGTCTGGTATGTCTGTTATATCTGTTGGGTCTGTCCTACCGTCTGCTATGTCTATTGTCTCTATTCCATCTGTCTTATATGTTCCTTAGTTATCTGTCAGTTTATTATTTATTAGTCAGCTTAATGCCTCCGGTTTTGATATTATCTTTTCTTCTTCTATCTGTTCTGTACAGGATCGGATATCCAAGCGGCAGATTGTGACTGATTGTAAAATTGGAGACCTTTATGTGGTGGAGAGTTTGCATCTGCCTATGACTGCCTCTTTGACTGCCTTTTCCTCTTTTTAGTTAAATTCTCTGTCTAGTCTTTTCTATTTACGGCATTCCACATTAGGGCATTTGTCTGCTGACCGTTTACGGTCTTTAGCTAAGTCAGGTATATTGAGTAAAGTTTCTCCTAGTTAACTTAACGAGTGTCGGGGGTGTAAACTTGCCAAAATGACAGTCTTACCTTTCCGGAACAGTACTTCTATATCTGATGTCATAACATATTATGCCTTAAAACTTTGAAAAGAAAAAGGTAATAAAAAATAAAGAAACTCACTGTGTAACCATATAATTAGTAAGACAAATGATTTACTGTTATCCATGGCCAATTCCTAGCAGGTTAGCTTGAATGTCATAACAAAGCCATTGGGTGGGATTTTGGACTTAACAAGGACTGTGGTATGGGTTTTATGATACTAAAGGTCTTCTCTGAGCCTTTGCTTTGAAGTTTTGTTGGAGCACTACAAATAGCAATCTGTGTGTGCAGTTCTTGTTTAAAAAATTTCTCTCTGGGATGGCAGTTTTGACTTTTTTGAAGTTGAAACCAAGGCACAAATGTCAAGTAGGATGGAGTCTAAATATTGAATAATATATATATATATATATAAATATAGCAGTATCATTGAAAAGGAAACATGAGTTTTTGATTCAGCCTAGAAGTTAAAAGTTGTGGAAGAGCATGGTGATGTAGTACCAAGAAGAAGAATGAAGAAGAATAAATCAGGGATGACAATCCCAAAACCACTCTTATTAATAATTTCAATAATTAATAATCAATCTCCATCAAATCCAGTCCCTAAGGTAGATTAAGCCAAAGAACCCTGGGATTGGAGGTTCGATGGGTACTTAGAATTTAAAGGCCTGACACCCATAGGGAGTTTTCTGTGTTTTTGCAAATAGTTTAGTGTGGTTGTCTTTGTTAAGTTGCCACTTAAAAACAAAGGAGTTTTCATAGATTCTAAGTGTGATTTGCTTAAAAACGTTCAGTGGTGTTGCTGGATAGCTGTTTGCTAAAGGTGAGACTGTCACCTTTCTCTGGAGTTCTTCACTATACTTAGTAGTATAAATCATTGCCAATCAGCATTATTTTCTTTTGAATGGTGTTCTTGTTTTGTTATTTGACAAGTTTAAATTGCAAGGAATAATTAGTCCTTCAGTAGGCATCCATCTAGCAAGGATGATTAATTTATACAAACCAAAGGTTGATTGTTAGAACTAGGATATCCATAATGTTAGAGATTAAATGATGCTATATATTTAAGGAGTGAAGACTGTCTTAATGTGTACATAGGAACAACTATGCTTGAATTGAATTCAAACTGCATATCGATGGCTTGAACCTATGGAACGAAGTTCGGGGGGTGCAAGAGACATCCTTCAAGATAATAAGGGAAAATGATCTTTGCGTTTGTGGGTAGTATGGATTTTCCCTTTGATTGGTGATAGCAGGTGATCTAATCTATTCTTTATCTTCCCATGAACTGATTGTAATGATTAGGACACAATTTTCTCAATTCCAATCAGCTAGGCATATTGTGCCGAATTTTTTGAGTAACATATCTGGCAATGCATGTTGACGCTTTATTAATTTCATTTCAGGCACTGCTGGTACATTCCAAAAATAACTGTTACTTGGACATCTTTTCCCTTGGCAAGGAACCTCCTTTGGATTAACTCACTCTATTTTTTATCCAAAAAAGAGAAGGAAATGCAATTATAAAAGATTAAAAAGTAATACAATGATTTGTAAACATATTCCTAATCATAGTACAATATTCTATGTTTCTTGCATAATACTCTTGCTCTACACCAACATCGCCTTTCTACCTGATTCCTCTACTATAATTCCAACTTCAACCCTTGCTTTGCAAATATTAAAATCATTTTTATTTTTAAAGTAGATCTCTTAGTGCTGCCTTGTGGTGTAGAATGCTGGATATTGAAAACAATGTACATAATATGAGCATATCTAGAACAAATATTTTGAGATGAATATTAGACGTGGCCTGAAAATGTGGATTTGTAAATTAATGCATATGAAAGAAGTTAGAAGTAGCTCTAATTGAAAAATTAGTTGAGAAAACTTGCTTAAAGAGGCCTAATGGCTGTGCTATTTGATCTTAATGCATTAGCGTGACTTGAGGAAGGATGAAAGGATGTTTGTTGCTGTTACACTGGCACTGTTTTGTTTCTATTGCCAATACGCCGAACAAAAGTACTGACATATCTTCGATGTGGGAGAGAATCAGATTCCTTGCATCTTTTTGGGCTTCAGTTGCCCACTGTTCAGGGGAATTTCACTTTTTTTTTTTGATTTCTAGTGATTGGAATCCCGTTTGCGATTTGTAGATTTTTTGGTTTTCACCTTTGAGTTCTTGTCCTCCTTTGTATTTCTTTTTTCGTTCTTCTCTATTTTAATAATACTCTTCTTTTGTTGTTGATAAAATAAAAAATTAAAAACACCGGAGAATTATGGTTCATGTTTTTTTGCCAAACCTGTCATACTAGTGGTAGAGACCTGGCATGGCATCCAATGGGGTGCAGTGGGCTTAGGAACCCTTTTTTGGTAACTTGGGTTCAGGAATCCAATTCTCGCTGTTGATTAAAATGGGGGTAAAAAAAAGCAGAAAAACCCCTTATTGCAAATGTTCTCGTTGATTGAAGAAATATGGTGCGTTTACTTTCTAGTTGTTGTTTGTCCCTAGAAATTGAAGAAATATGGTGCGTTTACTTTCTAGTTGTTGTTTGTCCCTAGAAATTGTAGTAGACAATTTCCATATATAAATAATTTCTTTCTGACTTCCTGTTCATGATTTAAGGAGTCCAATAATTTGTTCTTCATTTCTAGTGTTCTTATGACAGACAATTTTTTGGTTCCAGCAAAATTTGACTTCGAATTGTTTTTTTTGGTTCAGCCTTCATTGTTTTTTACATTTAATGTGTGGATTTTGATAGAAACTTGTCAACTGTATTATTTAAAGACAGAAGTGGGCTGTGCTAAATTTAATGATGTGATCTTTATGTATGTGTGTCTTAATTTTTTTAAAATTATTCCTTTTTGTATGCATGTTGATATACCACCCCTTTTTCTTTCTGTCATTTTCATTTGCAACACATGACTGCCTCTTCTAACAGTTGACCTTGTTGGTTCTTTTCCTCTTCTGGTTTCATGATTCCTTGGGCAGCGTGCTTTAAAGGTATGGATCAAGTTTTATTCTATACCATAATTTTATTTGTTTGGTACACACATTTGACTGTTTTATCTCAATTCTGTTTTCGTTTCTTACTTTTGGATTATCATTCAGATAAAGAGGCGTGTTTTGGGACATGGACACAGAGACTATGCGGACACGATGTATCATCTTGGAACAGTAATATTTTTTATTCTCTGTCCTATTTTGACTGGTGTTTCTTCTGTGGTGACATTTTTCATGCTTTTACATGGGGGACATCATGGAAGCCTTACTTTGGCTTTCTGGCTTTTGTATTGAAACAGACTTTTTTCCCTCCATTTTTTTGTTCATATTTTTCTCCAAATTTATTCCAGATTGAACATATTTCTCACTGCTTACCCTATAATTGTTATACTTGCATGTGCTTGGCCCACTCATGATGGGGAACCTGGCCATGTCTGGGGGCATGTTCGAAGTCGAGGATATGACTAAGTTCTAATGGTTTAAGGGTTTATACAAGTTGATTGTTAACAAAGAGAACATGGTGTACTCTTTTGTTCTCATCCCAAAGGGCACAAGTTCTTTTTCTGAAACATAATTTATGACCTTCATCTTGCATGCACAAATGTACTTCTAATCAGAAGATCTCCATGTTACATTATTGCTTTAGGAAACAATATTAGCTCAAAAGATTTGTTTACGAATTTGTTCACATGCTTCTAACTGAGCTTAACATCTTGTTAGAGCATGCTTTCTTCTGATAAATTTTATTGTCTCTAGGATATTGATCAATATGAGATTGGTTTTAGGTTTCCAGTAGCCGATGTTATTTTATTTATTTGTGTCTATTATCTTTCATGAAACAAATGGAAGGAAATCAAATATGCTTGATAAGTAAATATCTATCAGGGTTAATGTGATGAGGTTATGACTAGTAAAAATATGCTGTGTGAAAAAATGTGAGTTTTCATTTTCATTTCATGGAGTTCAAACACCATCTTAATGTTGGATCTTCTTTTTTCCAGTTTGCTAGTATTTTGTCCTTAAACCTGTTTATTGTTCATTCTTTACTTATGAAAAATTCTGATGTAACTTATAGGTGCTTTATCTCCAAGGGAAAGAGAAGGATTCTGAGACACTTATTCAGGATTCCATTAAGATACTCGAGGTGCATCATTATGTCTTTTTATCAATGACAACTCTGAATTTTTTGCTGCTAAAGTTCTTTTCTCTTATTCTTACTGCTTACTATTCTATTACTACGTAGGATGGTGGGCTAGGGGAATCAATCATATGCCTCAGGAGACTGCGGTATCTTGCGCAGGTTATACTTCCATTTACCTAGTATCGACAGGAAGATTCTGAATATCTGCTGAGCATATATTTCATGTGTAATACATTATTTTGGATAGTTTGAACCAAGCAGCTGCATTAATTCTCTCTTCTTAATGTTTTATCAAACAATTAAGTCTTTCATCAAGCAAGAACGTGTAAGGAGTTGGAGAGGTTGATTTGCATTGTTGGGTCCCTTTCATAAGAGCTTAAGCTTTTGGGACTAGTAGTGATCTAACGTGGTATTAGAGCTTTAATTTCAGGAGATCCAGGATTCAAGTCTAGTCACTCCCGTTTTGTCTGTCATGTGCACTCTGTTCTGTCTGTTTTTATGCACCTTGTCCTCAGAGTCTGTTTGTCTCTCTATGTGCATGACAGGGTCACTCGAGGGGGATAGTGTTAACCTTATACACATTGTTGGGTGCATTTCCTAACAACTTATGCTTTTGGGACTATTAACGATCTAATAGTTACAAGTCCAACTTACAAGTTAGAAAAATAGAAGTTGCAACTCTTCCTAAAAATGAAGTATGTTATTCTAAGTGGGCAATTATGCATGTTACTATGTACTTTGTGCTTAAAGGAAGTTTCTGATGGTCTTGATTCAAGATCAGCCAATGTAAGATGTATATGATGAAAAGTTCTGTATGAATACAAGAAATTGGGTTATAGTTGTCATTAACTCAATATAATGAGACCTATATACTTCACATCCTCAAAGTTAAATTGCCAGTTCACCTACAATGTTAACAACATGTAGAGTGGTAAATCAAGCGAAGCGACTCAGGCTTCATTTTGTACTTGGCTTGTCATGATCTTGTTTGAGCTGCTTTGTTGGCCCTCAGCTGAACCGTGCTTGTTCAAAAGAACATAGCTTGTCAATTTTAATGAGCTGAACTTAATCACTTTCAAAGCTCACTTCATAGGCTTGAGGGGTGTATGCTAGTTTATGATACTTTCAGTTGCATGAGACTTACGGGTATGTGACTTGCCTTACTATTTAAGTTTCTTTTACAATTGTTTTCATATGTGACAGTGAGATATGAGAGTCATTATCTGACTTCTGAATTGTAAAGTTTGAATATTTGTTAGCTAATGAAACCATGCCAACTAAGCTGAAAACAAACCACCTGATGGAAACGTTTCATTGCGACTAAAAGAAATTAAACCTTGTCTGTTTCTCATCCCAGTGATGCCAAGCTAATAAAAAGTGATAACTATGTCATACATGTCTTGAGTGAACGTGAACCACCAATGTAATGTTACTAATCAGCAAAGGTTGGTCTGGGTTAACATTATAAACTACACAGATGAATATTATGTCTTAGTGTCCCATGGACTCATTGAATGTGTTCTGGGCAGTTTTTCGTTGCCTGGTTGGTTTACCAGTTATGTAGATCAAGATGGATAATGAAATTACTTTAGGAGGTTGATTCTCAATTATGAATCTACTAGGCAATTTGCCTAACACTTGATGATGATTTCAACCACAGAATCAATTAAGTATGGACTAACCAATCTATAACTTGATCTTTATCCAATCACATGTAATCAAGAGAATTGAAGCACACAGGAGAGGCATGCGATTTTAACGTGAACACCTCAATTGGATGAAAAATCATAGGCTCAGGGCAAGGCTGGCAAATCAATCCACTAATACAAAATGAGCGATTACAAGAATATCTTACAATCCACTGGTGAATCCTCACTCCTCGGATTTTAGATGCTCAAGCCGAATCCACTTTCATCGCTCATCTCAAGATCAATCTCTAACATGCCGAATCCACGACATGATCACCTCTGCTGACACCAAAAGTCTTCACAGTGGCCTTTGGTATCCATCAAAGGTCTTCTAATTGCTTTTGGAACCCATCAAAGGACTTCACCAAGGAATAGTAGATGATGATCAAAAAACTTTAGAGATCTTCAATGTTCACTCAATGATCCATGGGTCCTCTTGTTATCTCATGCTTTTTGCTGACTTAGACAGCTCAAGCAGTCAGTTCACATCTCAAGAGGTGAATCAGTACTTGTATACTTCACAAGTAGGCTCTGAGAAGGCATGTATTTGCCACTGGACCACTGCTTGAGTGGTGGATCCTTAGCTTGGTTTTTGGTGTGAACTGTCTTGGCTTGTCAAAGACTGCTTGGATCGCTGCCGATGATGTCCAACCTTGCTTGCAGCTGAAGTCCATGGATGGGATTCACAAAATGAAAACTAAAAAAAAGACTTAAAGAGCTATGCTACATACAAATCAAATGAATTTGGATTACAACACAAATAAGTGATTGCCATTATGGGATTGTCAAACTACACTAGAGGGACTCTAGGTCCTAAGAGATAAGATTGGAACTAAAACAAATTTTAATTGGTATTATACACTGCAAAGCCCTGCACTCGTAAAATGGTTATTCAAGAATTTGGTGTTTTCCTCGTCTCATATGCATGTAGGAATTCCAGCTACATGTATAATAGTTGACACTATCTGAAATATATGATGATCCTGATGGATATATTTCTTCATTTGTTATTTCTTTTAACAAATGCTGATTTTTAACTAGTGAGTGGAGAAACAAATTGGCAGTTGGTTTGGTCAGATCACAGTCATTGTTGATTCCTGGCTTAGTTACTAAATTTTGGAAAATTAATATCAGACTAAACACGTTGGCAGTATTTTTTTTTTTTCCCATAAGAACCTTTTCTTTTTAATTAGTAAATTCATGTGTGCAACTGACCTGAGATTTTGTAATGCCTTTGATGCTTATAGCAGCTTCTTCTATGAAATTATAGCAAATCATTATAACAATTGAATTGTTTCTATGAGTTAACTAACGTTGTAATGCCATAATTGCAAATACATATATATCCTCCTCTAGAGCATGATGCAGGAGGAAAAATATTCTTATCTAAGACATAGTCAGGGTTTTGATCCAACAATATCAATAAATTTGTTGTCAGTGTAAAATTTTGTGAATGATAACAAATGAAAAAGTTTTTTTTTAAATTTTTTTTGTAATTCAAAATCTTCTTGACTTTTCAAAAATGTGCTATGCTTTATGTGGATAATGGTTTTAATGACCATTCCGATATTATGTACATTACTTTTTTCATCTTTATTTCATGTGTAGTTTGTTTATGTTGTCTCCCTTTTGTCTGGTTGCTGCCTTTTAATCTTGGTTTATAACTCTACTAATATTCTTGCTATTTCTTCTAGATATATTTAAAGTCCAATCGACTTGCAGAGGCTGAAAATGTACACAGAAAGATTCTGCATATTATGGAATTGTCAAAGGTTTACTGGTTTCTGTTTTGCTTTCTTTGTTCTCTAGGTCATTTTGGTTTTATTGATAGATTAGTTTATCAAAATTTAGTGTTGTGTGGTTGAATTTTTTTAGATAGCTGATGTATTTATATATATATATATTTTTTCTTTTCAATTCACATGCTTAGAAAGTACAATTTTTGTATAGCTTAAATGATCAAGGCTTTAGTCTTTCTTTTAGCTGTTCAAGAGTTTCCTCTTTCGTAGTGCCTCCTGTTACTTGGGGGAGGCAGACTAGGAGTGGAACCCAAGACCACCCCCTTAGGAGAGACTTGATGGCCAAAGGGCTAGCCAATTAGGCTAGAGCCCCTTGGTTGATTTTAGTTACTATCTCACTCTTGCTCTTTTGACATGCTTCGACGCATCTTGGACCCATCATGGGGATACATTTGATTTTTTTATAATTTTTTATTATACATGGTCAGCTAAAGTTAGAATGCTCTGAATGTGTATGGACACAGTAGTTTTCTGTCGCTTAGAACATGGAATGTAGAGAAATTGATAGGTAAAGGGTTAAATTCAGAAGATGCGATAGTTAGAAGGGAAACATTAATATAGCTTGGTTATAGAAATGAGAAAATTGAGAGGTAGTGGAAAATCTAAAGAATATCGAAAAATAAAAATAAAAATTGCTAAAGTTGACAACAGGGGAAAGCAGAAAATGCCTCCTCAAATCCAAGACCCAAACACAGCCTAAGAGGTTATGGACGTACTATTATTACAACCTGGATGAACAAAATGCCCATAGGACGTGACTACAATTGTCACTTTTGTAAAAGCAGTGGAGGATATGACAAGGTACATGGGTCTTATATTTTGTGAAAGGTTTTGCATCTTGGAGTTTGCAATGGTCATTGCAAATGAAAATAGGGGTAAGTTGTGGTCATTTCCAAGATGACCTGAAGGCTTTTTGTTGAATAATTTCTTGAACAAATGCCAGTGTTTTGGGTACTTGTAGTAACATGGTATTTGTTGACCTCTTTTTCAAATTGATTTGGATGATTTCTGCTACTGAAAGGAACATGCAAGATGACATTTATATTAATTATTTTTCATCCTAATGTTCATGATTTTGTAGTGCTACTGTTTCTTAATTATTTTTCTGTGTTGGTCAATGACTTCAAACTATTCTTGGAAATGCAGGGATGGGATTCTTTGGACACTGTAATTGCAGCTGAAACCCTTGGCTTGACCCTTCAATCACTAGGGAACTTAGGGGATGCGAAAGATCTTTTGGAAAGGTGAATTGATAGTTGTTTAATTGATAAGAAGTTGTAGAAAGTCATCATTCCAAATAAAAATATGTTATTATTACGGCTGCAGATGTCTCGAGGCCCGAAAAACCATACTTCTTGAAGATCATATTCAGGTTTGTAGTTTTCACTCTTTATTGATTTAACTGTTTGTAACAATAGTCAACGTCTAGGTTTACTTGCCTCTTGAGAGTGGTGGCCTGGTGGTCAGGGCTTACTTCCAAGTGGTTTGGTAGACAGGAGATCTTGGATTCGTGTCTCATCGGCAGTCACTAGGGAGCACGAGACTCATGTGCCTATGAATCCTGGGCAACTGGCTCCTTGCTACTATTCCCATGGTGGGGCTGGGGTTAGGCTACAACTCAACTCATCTCAAAGGAGCGCCTGTGGATCCCCCCGCTTTTGAGGGCCTGTCTAGGCCTCTCTTGTCCAGCTCCCCAGTGGGTAAAGGCTCCTATGTTCACGACCATGGGTGGTTGTCACGTGCTGATCGCTTCCTCTTACCCTTTTCAACCAACAAAAAAAGAAAAAAGAAAATAAAAATCTAGGTTTAATTTGATGCGTCCTGTTTGCTTATTTTAAGTGACATACTCGAACAAAACAAACAAACTGCTCAAATTATTCTTGAGCTAGTCCTCTTTTGTACTTTTCCTAGAATATAATGAGATGGTTGATCATTTCTGGTAGTAATTGAACCATGTGGCTCATCATCTCTTGGACTTGGTTTGCTATGTTGAGATTGCCAAGGGGAAATTTTCACGAATACATAAGTTAGCTTTCTCGTTTGTCTTAGGTGCTTACTTTTGTGAGATGTGCACATAAACACTGTCAATCTCTGCCATCTTTGCCAGGCAGCTCAGAGATTCTCCGTTCTCATATGCATGTGCTCATGTGCATGCATAACAATATATGGAAATTCGTAAATGCAAATCTACCTACAGATCCATGCATTCCTGGTCTTGCAATGGGCTCACAGACATGTAGACAAATCATACACAAAATACATAGTTGTTTGCTCGCACACACTCATGTGTTCACAGACATGTGCATAATTTCACATTGGTGTTTGTATTATGGTTTTTAAGTGGTTGAGGTCATCATTTTAAAGAGTATTTTCTGTCTCTGGCTTTGCCTTTTTTTTATTTTATTGATCAACAAGAAGAAAAATTTTATTTATTTATTTATTTTGATCAGCAACAGAAAAGTTAAATTTTATTAAGGGTCATGGCCAAAAACAAGAGAGGATAAGGCATCCTCAACAAGGAAAAAGAAAAAAATACATCCAAAAAGACAACCAAACCAAAAGACAACCAACTACAAACTAAACAAAACAAACTGACACCCAATCTGAAGCAATAAAAAAAAAAGGGATCCCTCGGAACACAGGACTCGCCGAGGCCCAAAAAGACGCCAAGTATCTCACTCTATCCCATAAATAATCTATATCCCTAGTTCCTCCTTCGAAGATACGCCCATTCCTTTCCAACCAAATGACCCAGGAGATTACAAAGACTACACAACTCCAAAGAACTTTAGCCCTCTTCGACCTTCCAAAAACTTGAAAATCAAATAATAGCATTTGAGCAACTCCTTTAGGAGCCACCCACTATACATTGCCCAAACCAAACACCCTATTCCACAAAAGCCTTGCCACCGAACAATGCAAAAAAAGATGATCCAAAGATTCTCCACTTTTGCAACACATTATGCACCATTGAGGATTAAGATACCATGAAGGTCTCCTCTTTTGCAATGAATCATTTGTCAAAGTGCCCCTATGAACCAAGATCCACATGAAAACTTTCACCTTAAGAGGAGCACATGCCTTCCAAATCTTTTTGTGAAACAAAAACTGAGGTACATGCGGAATATCAATGATTTTGTCTAGAAAGGATTTACAAGTAAAAGAGTCCGACGAATGAATATTTCAAAACCACCGATCCTCCAAATTTGGAGACAAAGAAACATTTTCAAGCCTTGACAATGAAGATATCAACTCGGGAACTTCCTTATCACGAAGGTTTCGGAAAAAATTAAAGTTCCATGAACAAGGAGCCAACGAAGAAACAGCCACGGATGCAACAGAACAATTATGAGATTGAGAAACTCTATACAGAAGTGGATATGACTCAGCAAAAGACAAAGAACCCACCCAAACATCCTCCCAAAATCTTACCGTGTCCCCCTTACCCACCCTCACAAAAATAAATTGGGACCAAATTGGATAAATGTGAGAAATAGACTTCCACGGAGCACATCCATTACTCCTAGAAACCACCTGAGAGTCCCTACCATTAACATGCAATCTATATTTACTTTTGATAACTGCATGCCATAATGAACCACGCTCAATTGGGAATCTCCATAACCATTTGCACAACAAAGCCATGTTTCTAGCCACTATATTACCAACTGCCAAGCTCCCCCTTCTCCTTTGGTAATGACACTGTTTCCCATTTCACCAAATGATCCTTCCCTCCATTCTTCCCTTCTCACAGAAAATCCCTCATTAGCTTTTCTATGGATTTTGCTACCTTGATCGGAATCTTGAACGAATACATGAAATAAATAGGAATCCCACTTAGCACTGTCTTAACCAAAGTGTACCTACCCCCATGGGACAATAAGGCCCTACTCCATCCTTCTAACCTCTTACCTATCCTTTCCACCACTGGATTCCAAAACATTTCACCTCTTGGGTTACTTCCCAGTGGGAGGCCTAAATACTTCATAGGAAATGTCTCAATCCCACATCCAATTAAATCGGCCACACTCTGAATCAGTCTTAAATCAGCATTAATACCCGCTACCCTACTCTTTTCTGAATTAACCTTAAGCCCTGAAATTGCCCCAAAAAGCCTTACCACTGAAAAAAGGTTTGCCATTTGGCACTCGTCCCCCGTAGAGAAGAAAATAGTGTCATTTGCAAATTGCAGATGCGACACACTAATCTTATCTCTACCAACCTGTAAGCCTTCAAACAGGCCTACCTCTTTACCTCTGTCAACCATCCTACCTAACACATTTGCTACCAAAATGAATAGAAAAGGAGATAAAGGGTCTCCCTGTCTCGTCTCAACCCTCGCGAGGCCTTAAAACACTTCCCTGGTTTACCATTAACTATCATCGACATATTACAAGACACCAAACAACCTCCAATCCAAGACTTCTATCTCGCACCGTACCCTTTCTTGTTCATCATGAAATCCAAAAAAGGCCAATCTACATGATCATACGCTTTCTCAAAATCTGCCTTAAACACAATGCCTACCTTCCCCGACTTCCGACACTCCTCTACCACCTCGTTTGCCACCAGAACCACATCTAGAATTTGTCTACCTTGCACAAAAGCCCCCTGTGTCTGAGAGATTGTATCCCCTAAAGAACATCTCAACCTTTTTGACAATACCTTATCCAAAATCTTGTAGAGTGATGTAATCAAACTAATGGGTCTAAATTCTCCCATTCTAATGGCTCCATCCCTCTTAGGAATCAAACAGATAAATGTGGCATTTGTACATAAATTAACCACCCTTATCTCGTAAAATTCCATGAAAACTCTTACCAAATCCCCCTTCACCACCTCCCAATAATCTTGAAAAACAACCATGGAAAACCCGTCTAGACCCGGAGACTTGTCCCTTTCACACTCAAAAACTGCTTTCCTAATCTCGTTTTCCTCAAAAGGTCGCTCTAACCACGTCGCACTTTCCTGATTAATAGGCTGCCACTGAAGCCCATCTATCCCAGGCCTGACAATATCATCCATCGAAAACAAATTAGAATAAAAATAAAAAATCCCCTGAACTATTTGCTCCTCTCTATCCACCACTACACCTGGCCTTACTTCCAATCGCTTAATGAACTTCTTCTTCCTTTTCCCATCCGCAATTCTATGAATAAATTTTGAACTAACATCCCCTTCCTTTAGCCATTTCACCTTTGCTTTTTGTGCCCAAAAAATCTGCTCCCTAAGAGTCAACTCTTCCAATTTCAAACTTAACTTCCTCCTCTCTCCCCTCAATGCCTCAATCTCACTCCCTTGCATCACCAAAGTATTTATCTCCTCAATCCTTTGCAAAACCTGACATTTAGTTGATTCCAAGTTCCCGGAAAACCTCCCTATTCCACTGTTTCACATTCTCTTTAATCACCTTCAACTTTCTCATGAATCTATAACCCTCCCACCCCTAACACATAGCAGTATTCCACCACTCCTCAAATGCCTCTTTAAATGAATGATGTTCCAACCACATATTCTCAAATCTAAATGGAGCCGGACCCCACCTAAAAGGACAACTCTCAAACATTGCTGGACAATGATCAGATACCAGTCTTGGTAATGCCTCCTACCTGACATTGGGGAAAACCCCCTCCCACCCCAAAGAAAATAAAAATCTATCCAGTCGACAACATACCCGTCTTTCCCTTAAATTAGACCATGTGAATCTGGCATTAAATAGAGGAGGGTCAACCAACTCGCACCTTCTAATAAAACCATCAAAATCTCTCGTACTCCTATTGATTCTGTTTCCATTAAGCTTTTTCGAAACCTTCCTAACCACATTGAAATCCCCCCCAAACACCAATTAGGAGAACATAACCCAAATAAACCATATAACTCATCCCACCAATCCTTTCTCCTAGAAGGGCAATTTGGACCATATACCCCCGACAACCACCACTCACTGAGATCTAGATTCCTAAACCTAATTGATAGTGAAAACTCACCAACTACTGATTCACACTCTGACACAACCCTCTCATCCCAAATACTTAAAATACCTCCTGACCTTCCCACTGATGATACAAAAGGCCACCTTTTATGCCTAGCTCCCCAAATACTTTTAATAAAAGTCCTATCACAAACCTCTACTTTAGTTTCTTGAAAAATGACAATGTCAGGTTGATATTTCCTCAAAAAACCCCTAATGATCCCCCTTTTCTTCCGGGATCCCAAACCCCTCACATTCCAACTAACAATCTTCATTGATAATCATTATCACCCCTAACCTCCACATGCCTTCTATCGTAATTAATTGTACTCACCAAATTCCTTAACTCCCTGGACCCCTTTCTAACCGAAACCCCTCCTTGTCTAGTGCTCTCCCCCCTAGTGACACTATTATCCAATCCATTAACATCACCCCTCCCATTTAAACTTACTAGGGACAGCCCCATAACTTGAAGCAAATGCTTGAAATAGGGTACTTCATTTTCCTCAATTGGACATGATGCATACTTGCTTAACTGCATCAACCAGCGCTCTGTCTCTGCCTCACTATCCCTCAAACTACTAAAAACACAGCCTCTGCTATGCAAATGCTTAACAGAAGCTCCCTCTTGAGCATCATTTACTTGTCCTACATTTATATTTGCATTATAGGACACAGGGTTAATGGTAGAAACATCCCTCATGGCTCCCGAGATATCTGGAGTGACTCATTTATCAGCCATTCCCTTGACAGAACATTTAAGACCAAGACACTGAGAAACCCCTATCCCATCCCCAAGAGAAAAAGAACCTGGAATAACAATGCGACCCCTCTGTGATGACAGTTCTATAGAGTCATGATTAACAGAATCACTGACATGATCCATTGTTTCAGAGACCCCCTCAATTTCGTCCTCCTTGACAGTGCCCTTTTCAGTTTCCTCCTCTTTAACAGTGCCCTTCTCAGTAAAAAGATTAATACGCTTAAGGTCAGACTCTTCTTGATCATCTCCTTCACGGCCTGAACTAGAGTCGTACTTTGAACTCTCATCAGACCTAGACCCATAAATATTCAGGGCTTGCAACACTTCGGTAGGTTCGAAACACCCTTCATCCACCTTACGACTCAACAATTCAGCATCATTCTCTTCTTCGATCCTTTCATCGACCCAATCATCCACTTCCGTCGCTGCTCTCTGCTCTCCTTCAACAGAGTCGTCCACTCTATCAGCTAAACCAAGCTGAATCTCATCCTGCGTAAGTTGATTTTGACTATCCCTCTGTAAATACACATCACCTTCACCATTGACACCTCCTTGCGTCCCAGACGACAGTCGTCGCTGGACCTCTCTCTCTTCAAGTGGTCGTCCTATGTCGTCGAACAAATCGAGTCGAAATTCAGCTCCCAGTGGTCGAAATTCAGCTCGGATTCCCTCCTCCAAGATATGAGCCCCATTCATATAACCCATTGGGCCCAATTCATTGGGATTGAACTTATCATTTCTTTGAGGCCCAGCATTATACTCCTTATATTGTTTAGAAAATGGCCCATCCCTTGGAAAAACAGAATTGGACTTCTGATAATTAATCTCCTGGCCCACATTTAGTAAATCAATTGAGCCCAAAAATTTACTTGGCCCATCATGCCCCTTCTGTGGCCCATTCGATAACACTCTAATCCCCCTATCTCTTGGCCTTCCCCCCACCTCCACAACAGCACCGAAGCTGTCTCCAGACCTTTCAACTCCATTGCCCCTTCGACTTCCTCTTTCCAAGCTTCCACGTGTCCTCCCTGATCTTTCCGCCCCATCGGCTTCCCTGTCAACGGCGATAGGTTCACTTGAAGATGTTGGTCGAAAAACCTTTGGCCACGTTCCACTTGGCGGCGTCCACCTCCACCTCCACCTCCACCTCCACCTCCATGAACGTCGGCAGAAAACCAGAGTCGAAGCCTCTGACTTTCAACCTAACCTCAAAAAGATTATCCAGAGCTATGGTTCTTCGATCAACTTCCAACAAACCACCACATCTCTCTCCTATGTCCTGGAAAAACTGATCATTCCAAAGGGTAAAAGGCAAATCACACATTGCAATTCACCCTTCATAAGAGAACAACAAGAAAATTTTATTAATTAAAAAGAGCTGAAATACAGTGGAGGGAGGACAAGAAGTCCACCGAAAACAAAAAGGAGACAAGAAAAAATCAAACATCAATTCTTACACTCTACAAATGGCTTTCCATTCCCCAAAAATTTTAAAAAAGTGGAATCCCTTTAAAAGAGGGAGCAACTGAAGCCCAAAAAGAAGCAAGATAAACCAATTTCTTCCAAATACTCTTCAAATCTTCAAATTTCTCCTCAAAAACTCTAGCATTCCTCTCAAACCATAACACCCAAAAAACTGCAAGAATGACACATCTCCAGAGAACCCGAGCCTTGCCATTTGATCCAAAACCTCTAAAATCAATACAAGACAAGATCTCTCAAGAGGGGAGAATTACCCACTTGACTTTTGTTTTATGAAAAACTCTCCACCATAAGGATATTGTAACAGGATAATACAAGGAGAGATGATCCATATTTTCCTCGGCTTCCTTGCACATAACACACCATAGCGGAAACAAAACACAATTGGGTCATCTCTTTTGAATCATATGTTAGTATTAAGCTTCTTATGAGGTTTTGCATTTCTCCAGTTAGGATGTCGGTGTTGGTGAATGGGACCCCAATGGGGTATTTTCAGACTTTTCAGGGTTTATGCTAGGGTGATCCCGTGTTGCCGCTACTTTTTATTTTAGCGATGAAGGCTTTGAGTAGATTGTTGTCTAGAGCGGTGCAAGGAGGTTTGTTGGAAGGTTTCAAAGTAGGTATGGAGGCAGAAGAGCCATTGGTGGTGTCTCATTTGTTGTATGCAGATGATGGTCTTATTTTTTGTGGTGCTGAGACAGGTCAATTAGGGTAACTTTGTTATGTTTTGTTATGTTTTGAGGTAGTCTTAGGTGTGAGGGTGAATTTGGCAAAGTTAGAGTTGATTCTTGTGGGGAGAGTGGTGGGTGTTCATCGATTGGCGGCCATTCTTGGGTGCAGAGTTTCTGTTGCCAGTTTCATATTTGGGCTTGCCTTTGGCTCTACGCTTAAGGCAAGTTCAATGTAGGATGGAGTGGTGGAACGGGTTTAACGTCGGTTGGCGGGGTGGGCGAGTCCATATTTGTCCAAATTAGGAAGGTTGACGTTGATCAAGAGTACGTTAGGGAGCATTTTTACATATTTTGTGTCGGTGCATGTTATTTCGATTTTGGTGGATTGTCAGTTGGAGAAATTACAGCGAGATTCCTTTGGGCTAGGGTGGGTGATGAGTTTAAATTTCATTTGGTGGACTAGAATTCGGTGTATAGTTCAAAAGAGGAGGGTGGTTGGGGTTACAGAAGGTAGTGGTCTTTAGTAGGGCTTTGTTAGGGAAGTGGTTATGGTGGTTTGTAAGGAAACAGAGCAGCTTTCATGTCGGTTGGTGGTTGCGAAATCTAGGAAAGCAAGGATTACTCATGGTAGGGGTTTATGGAAAGGTATTTTGGCTAGGAATGCGCGAGTTTTGGAGGTGGCTTAGTTTTTGTGTGGGTAGGGGTGAGCAAGTGCGTTTCCGGAAAGATTGGTGGTCTATGAAGCACGGACACGGATATGGACACGGACACGGATACGGACACGGGACACAGTAATTTCCAAAAAATGGGGACACGGACACGGCGAGGGACGCGGCTAATTTTTTATTTTTTATTTTTAAATATATTTTTATTTATTATGTAAATTTATATTACATTCATCCTAAATTAAAATTAACAAACACTAACATAGTAATATTAATTCAATAAAAGAGGAAACACTAAAAGATATATATATATATTTATTTATTTATAAAAAGGTATATATGTTTATAAAAGTAAAAAAATTAAATAGAGAAATTAAAAGAAAATAGAATGATGGTAAATACATAAAAGACATAAATTTATAAAGAAAAAAAAACTAAATAAAAATATATAATATACAAGTATATATATTTATACTGAAAATAAATTAAAAAAAGAAAAAGAAAGAAAGAAAGAAGAGAGTTGGGAGAAGAAAAAGAAGAGAGTCGGGAGAAGAAAAAGAAGAGAGAGGCGAGAGGTGACACAGAGAGAGAGAGAGAGGAGATAGGGCATTTCAGTTCAAAGTTGAAGGCGATTTCAGTTCGCATCATCTGGGTGGGTTCATCGATTCAAGTTCGCGACATCTGGGTTCTCATTTGAGTCGACATTTGTTCGTCATTTCAAAGATCGAAGTCGCAAGTCGATTCGAATTCGAAGCCCTAGTTGTTTTTCATGGAGATCGATCGAACATGTTAGTCTTCTTTTCTCTACTTTTTCTTCTTCTTTTGATTTAGGATTTAGGTCTTCTCTTTCTCCTTCTCTGTGTCCCCTTGCCATGTCCTATGCCGTGACACGCGTGTCCCCGCCGTGTCCCCTACAAAAAAATCATTAAATTAAATGGACACGCCATCTGGTGTGTCCCATACGTGTCCCTGTGTCCCCGGTGTGTCCGCTTGTCGAACACTGCCACGGCACCAATTTTGGAGTGTCCATGCTTCATAGTTGATGGTGTGGTGATCAGAGTTTGGCGTCTCATTTCCTATTGATGTTTCGGCTTGCGATACATAAGGATCTGGAGGTAGTAGCCTCTTATTTGTCTTTAGTAGATGAAAGGGCGGTGTGGGATGTTAGGCTTTGTAGGCCGGTGTTTGATTGGGAGATTGGTCAGTTGATGGATCTAATGGTTTTGTTGTATGGGCTTCGGGAGGTTGGGATGGGGGAGGATGGGTTGTTGTGGAGTTGCAAGAGGACTAAAGGGTTTTTCTCGGTGTCATTTTTTTATCGTGCCGAAGTGGGGCTTAGGGATGTCTCTTTTCCATGGCAGGGTGTGTTGGTTACTGGAGTGCCATCCAAAGTGGCATTCTTTGTGTGGACGGTTGTGCGTGATTTGATTTTGACTTTGGGTAATTTGATTCGTCTTTGTAAGATTTTAGTAAATTGGTGTTTGTGTTGTCAAGATGCGGAATCTGTGTTGCATCTTCTGCTTCATTGCCCTGTGACATTTCAAATATGGGGTATGATTTTTGTAGTGTTCGGCCTGGATTGGGTACAACAAGAGACTGTGAAAGAGGTGTAATTGAGAGAGAGAGAGAAGGGGGGGGGGGGGGTGTGGAAGGGGAAGAGGTGTTGGAAGGCTTGGGTTTTGGCACCTTTGTGTTTAATGTGATTGGTTTGGTTGAAGTGTAATCGCCGGACTTTCGAAGGGTTAACGACCTCGGTGCCTTGCTTGAAGAAAAAGTTTTTGGTGGTTTAGTCTAGTTGGGTATTGGGAACAGTGGAACCGGATTTGTTTTCCTTTGAATAACACCAAAACCCATAAATTATGTTTCTGTCTAGGATAGAGCTTACCAGCACAACTTTTTCTAAAATTCCAGCAACTTGCTGTTTCAAAAATAAATAAAATAAAATCTCACACCATTTTAGTCTACAATCCCTAGAAACTTTCTTCTACCACATTAAAGCCTAACCCTACTAGGTTTTTGCTACCCTAATTCACCATAAGCCAATCGTATGCTGCTTGATTTCAAGTTTCTAAAATGTTGTCCTATATCAAATTCCTTTTTACTTAGTTGGGAAGGAAAGAAAGCATGCCTGTGAAAAGACTACTTAGACAAAAAAGGGCTGCTAACATAACAATGCCAATTAGGTAGCAGGACGGACTGCTGGTCTGATCTACACGGACATAGTTGGAGATGGTGGCTCTCCTACAGTTCGTCTGGGATACTGAGGGATATGATTAAGTTGGTCCTGAAGATCATCTTGATGCACTACTTACCTTTGCATTTCCTAGAAATTTTGACCATTATCAAGAAGTTCAAAGATGTAGATGAAATAAGATCTATCAATATTAAAGGGAAAATTTTGGTTCTGTTATGTTTGCATTGCCCTATCTTGTTCCACCTGTCCTTCAGACGAGAAATATAATGGGACATATAAATCAGGCTATGGCTTACTTTCTTCAACGCAGGTTGCTGCCAACATGCTCTACATAGCTAGGGTGGAAATGTTAAATTCCAACCGACTAAGGAAGATCAATACTTCTAAAGCAATTGCTGGGCTTGATAAAGCAAAAGATCATTTAGGCCAATCCATCAGGTTTGTGCTAAAAATCTAAAGAACCTGGTTCATTTAATATTTCTTTTGTTTCCCACCTTGTGAATTTCCTTCAAAAAGAATTAACGTGTTTATTGATCAAAAATAAAAAAATAAAAAAATTCCCTTCAAAAAGAAAGGCCCTTTTGGAGAAAGTGTGTTTGAATTTCTTTGGCCTTGGAGTGGTTGCATGGGCATACAAATCTAAAAATAAAAAACAAATAATTGTTACTTCTTATTTCATTCTGCTTTTGTTATTTATTTATTTTTGATCTGGTGCATATGTTCTTTAAGCTGCATTTCTTGCTATAGATTTTTTTTCTTCTTGATGAGTTATGAATAATATATTAACAAAAAGTGCAAAATGAGTACAGTTCCAATAGTTCCTGAGAAAATAAATCTCAAAATTATGCAGCCTAACAATGAATTGTTGACATGAACTGAGCAAAATTATCCATAACCAATGCATGCATTATTTGGGATGGCATATGCTCACATGTATTCCTGTTTTGAAGCATAACCTGTTCTATTGTTCAACCAGGTTATACTTTTATGTGGTACAAGATATAGAGTAGCTATCAAGATTCAAGACCATGAGGCCCATGTCAATGCTACAAAATCACTGAGAAATGAATACGTATTATTCCATTAACCTAAATCAGGAAAGAAGATTATCAACTGCACAGTTTGAAACATATAAATAAAGAGTAAAACTCTAATTAACCCTAGAGACCAAAATACCTCTACCTCTACCTCTACCTCTCTCTCTCTCTCTCTCTCTCTCTCTCTCTCTCTCTCAAACTCATGATGTGAGCCCAGTAAGCATTGATAGTTTGCCAAGCAAAAATCGAAAATGGGAAGTCCACAAGTTGCAAAGAGGAGACAAAAGGCCGCACAACGGTACCCAACTGAAGATGCTGATGAGAAAATAACAATAAATCTCTATGCTCTTCATGTGCTCATGGAAAACTGATATATGAGCTATCTGGATAGCATTCTTATTATCCCAATAAAGAGTTGGAGATGATAAAGAAACACCAAAGTCGGAAAGGAGTCAATAAAGCCAAACAATCTCAGTAATAACAGAGTCAAAGAGGAAGCAGAAGAGAGAAAAAAACTTAGAAATATAGTACCACAAATATAACACAAGATACGTAATAAAACATCTCAATGAGCAATGCAAGGTGCAGCAACAAATTGACTGACCACTCTTAAGTTACCAATTGTCCCAAAAGTTGAAGTTACTAGGAAATGGGCTCGACAATGTATATCAAGGTATCCAACACCCTCCCTCATGTGCAACCATATTTTGTAGGTAAAGAGATAAACAGAGAACAAAACAAATAAGAAGAAACCAAACGGGACTGAATACCAAACACTAACGATGAGACTTGAACCTTAGACCTCTTTTAACTTGAGCGCTAATACCATGTTAAGTTACCAATTGTCCCCACAGCTTAAGCTATTAGGAAACGGGCCCATCAATGTATATCAAGTTATCCAACAATCACATGAACGTAAGTCATATTAGGATGAGTAACAACAAGATAAATCAAACAACCAACTCATGACACAAAGTAGGATCATCGAGTGGAACACTAGCAGTTGGATAGAATTTGACATGTAGCTCGATAGAAGTATCGACTACTTAGTCATCATTGAGTCTAGCACAGTGAATGACCTGTTTAGCATAGACTGCAACAATAGATAACCCTTAGGATCTATCCAAAAAAAAAAAAACAATGGATAACCCTTAGGGGAAGAATATCTAAAAAATAGTGCAAAAGATCAAAATCTTTCATCTCCAACTCCTGAAATAGATGTTGCTTAATTTTAGTAATAGCATCAAAGTCAAAATCAGTGATAATCATATCATTCACATATAAAAACAAAATGTCCATTCCAGAAGTAATATAGCAGACAAAAAGAGAAGAGTCATGAGCATGAGGATGAAAACCAATTTGAGTAAGGTCAACTGAAAACACTCATACCATACACAAGGAGACTTCTTCAAACCATTAAAAAGCGCGGCGCAGATGACAAACATAATTCAAACTTGTGCAAGCCAGAGTGACTGGTGCTACAGTGAAGAAGAATTAGAGAGTTATAATGTAGATTGCAACGAAGGGCAACAAAGAATAAAGAGGAGTTGATGAACAACGAGATGAGAGAGCTCCGAATATAGTCGTTCGTAAGTTGGAATCAAAGAGTGCGATGCCGAATGATTTCGACTGGATTCAAAGAGAGAGGTTTGCAATTTCACTCTAATGTATACCATGTTACGAAATTAATGAGAAACGAACACATATTATTCCATTAACCTTACTTGGAAAAGAAGATCATCAATTACACTGTTTGAACAAAATATATAAATTATAAAGAGTGAAACTCTAATTAACCCTAGAGACCAAAATACCCCTATAGCAAATTTCAAAATACCCAAAATACATTTCACAATCAAAACATAAAAGAAATATTAATGTGGTTACTTAGATACTGTAAATGGGGTTATAAAAAGGAGAGGGAGGGAGGTGTTGAGGTTGCATTCAAGGTCATATAGAAGTATAGTCTTATACCAATATTGACCATTTGACGCTCTCATTCTGCAAAAAGGAAAGGATTTTCCACTTGAGCTATGTATTGCAAATCTTATTATCTAGTACTAGCTATTCCTTTTTAGTTATATAAAGAATCATAATACATTTTTCCAACTTTAGAAGTGGTCTCCTTGTTATGTGACTATTTTGTTTTCATTCATATTTTCTACGACATTTATGTTGCAAGGTGTTTTATGGGAGCATGACAATTCATTTTGCCACTTTTCTCATGTAATATGAAAATATATACATGTTAGGTCCTCATATCAAGGAAGTAGATGTGAGAAGGTTACAGGGGGTCTAGTTTTGGTCAAGGGAGCAGAAGAGTTGGTCGTTGTTATAATAGGCAAGGGTGGGGTTGAAAATGGGGCTAGGGGATGTTCAATTTATCAAATGGTAGGGAGGGAGCAAGACAAGGTGGTGGTGGTGCCTCAAGATATAGATGCCATATGAATATCGGGAGGAAGATTCTTATTGAGGAAGTAGAGACCTCTTTGTTTGTATGGGGGCCAAAAGTGGGGTTGCAAATTCAATCACCTGTTGATGACAAACATTATTGGGCAATGGGAATATTTTGGAGGTTGGAGGGGTTAGGGTGGAGGAAGTTTCAGAGCATGTACTTCGGGTAGAGGATACTTCTATGAGGCATACAATCCCAGTTTGGGATTGAGGAGAGGTCTAAGAAACATGTTGATGCTTTATTTGTGTTCATGAAGGAGTTCAAAAAGCAGTACAAAGAGTGGTTGTTTGAGAGAGGACTTAGGGAATGATTAGACAATCATCCCCTTTTATATTGATAATAGGTAACTTACAATGGAAGCCTTGGAGACACAAATAAGAAAATAACAGAATAAGGAAATAACAGCTAATAGAATAATCAATACACAATAACTAAAGATATTATGCTAACACTCCCCCTCAAGCTGGTGCGAAGATGTATCTCATGCCCAGCTTGCCAAGCACATCATGGAATGGTTTGCTTCCAATTCCCTTGGTGAGAATGTCTGCCAGTTGTTCAGTTGACTTCACAAAAGGAGCACATATAGTGCCATTGGTAAGTTTCTCCTTAATGAAGTGGCAATCAATCTCCACATGTTTCATTCGGTCATGCTGAATTAGGTTGTGAGCTATGTTAACAGTAGCCTTATTATTGTGAGAATATGATATTATGTAATTATGGTATTATTATGTAATTATGGTATTATGTATCAATTAGGTAGGTTAATATTCGATTAATTGTATAGGATTATTTCCTATTATAGATTAGGTTTAGGATTGCTATAAATATTGGTTGTAATCTTTGTATTCTACAAGTTGAATGTACAAAAAGCCATTCAGAAATCTTATATGGTATCAGAGCCAAAAATCCAGATAGAAGAAGAGATACCAGAAGAAGACCCAAGCAAACCTGAATGAGGAGAGGAAACAATGGAGGCAGATGGGGATGGCTGGGAGGTAGACAGTATATGTTGAAGCTGGCTAATCTGAGCACTCAAGGAAGCCAAGTCAGGATCAAGAGCCGAAGCAGATGCAGTAAAACCGGCAGGAGGCCGAATAGTACTCAAAGGAGAGGCGCAGAACTTGATCGAAAACTATTGAGAAGACGAAGCAGACAGACATCCATTCTTAGGACAATGGTACTTCCAATGACCCCTTTGATGGCAGTAGGCACATTTATCCGAAGCCAGAGACATCATAATAACTATAAAACTGAGGGGTTCAAGTGTAATAAACCCAAATAGAACAAAATAGGCAAAATGCAATAACAGATAACTGAGTGGTCAACTGTAACAAACTAATTACAGTAAATATGATCAAAGCAAATCAGAAGTACACTAGAGAACTGAAGCAGAACCAGAGAGAAGTCTTAGCTGAGAGGAGTCTAAGCACAACTAACCACGTTGATCAGATGGGTCGACCAGATAGGTCGACCAACCAAGTCGACTAGAGAGAAGAGGCGAACCACGTCAGGGGGGTGTCATTAGGCGAGAGAAGACCAGCAAACCAGAATCAGACGCCAGGTGGGTCGTGAGCCAGATGGGTTACGATGCAGAGGCAGACGGGTCGCGATGGATTGCGATTTAGGCTGACTAGCAAACCAGAATCAGACACCAGGTTGGTCATGTGCCAAATGGGTCACGATGCAGAGGTAGACGGGTCGCGATGGATCGTGATGCAGGCTGAGAGTTGGAGCAGAGATACGAACAAGGGACTTCGCCAGAAGAGATGAATCGTGATTCCAACAGGTAGGTCACGATTTCAGTGAGATCAGAGGTTGATAGTGAACGCGACTTCGAAGGCTGATTAGGTTTTCCATCTTCTCCTCCTGCTTCACCTCTGGCTGCTTGTCCTCATTTGGTTTCTTCTCCTCCTCCTCCGTTAGTTTATTCTCATCGCAAGGCTTCTCCTCCACCGGTTGTCTCTGCACCTGTTACTGATCCTCCTGCTTCTGACGACTTTGATCCTGCTGCACACCGATATCCTACTTGAGTGCATCATCCTCCAAACAGGTTGGGGTTGGTCTAATACATGTTTTTCTGCTTCCTATCATACTTTTTTGTCTGCTATTCACTCTTTTTCAGAACCTCAGTCTTACAAGGAGGCCTGTTAGGATCCTCATTGGGTTCAAGCGATAGAGGATGAATTATCTGCTTTACAGAAAACTAGTACTCGGGAGTTGGTTCTTTTGCCTGCTGATAAAAATCTGGTTGGTAGCAAATGGGTATACAAAGTCAAAACTCATTCTGATGGTTCTCTTAAGCACTACAAAGCTCGTTTGGTTGCCAAAAGTTTCTCACAGGAGTATGGTATTGATTATGAGATCTTTGCTCATGTTGCCAAGATTACTACTGTCCGTACTTTGATCTCTGTCGCTGCTGTTCATTCTTGGCCTCTTTATCAGATGGATGTTAAGAATGCTTTTCTTAATGGCCATCTCACTGAGGAGGTTTATATGCGTCCTCTCCCTGGCCTTCACCATTCATCTGGATAGGTTTGTCGCCTTCGGCGTGCTCTGTATGGTCTAAAGTAGTCTTCTCATGCTTGATATGATCGCTTTTAGACTGCTGTTACTGAGCTCGGGTTTCATCCTTGTGACTAGGGGTGTGCATAATACCGTCGAAGCCGCCAAAACCGCACCGAGCCACACCGCCAAGGCAAATTCATTATTATTTGCCAATCGAACCGCCGGTTTTTGGTAAGAAAAATGGCAAATTCTAGTGACACTTTTATCAATCCGCTGGTTTCTATTTTTCTTCCAAACCGCACCGACCCGCACCGCTATTAAATCATGTTTTATAAGATTCTAAAAATTCTTTTTTACTTAAGTTTGCTTGTTGTTCTATACCTTACAATATAGTATTACATTACTGCTCGAGGGGAATTCAAGATGTCAGTAATCCAAAATAAAGTTGGATTCCAATTCACTTTTCAATCTTTTTTTTTTCTGGCCATGTTGCAAACTTACATTAGCTCACTTTTCAATCTAAATACTTTTCAACAGTAAACATTTTCAATATATTGTAAACCCTGAATGATATTAATTTTATGTATTGTATTTAATCATTGTAGCTTCCACAGATGCTTGTAATGAACTGATGGTATAGTCGTTGATATTATCATGTTGTTGCTACACTTGCTGCATTAGAAGAAAGCTTCGCAAGATACTTAACATCACGGTATCTTTCGTCTTTTTTTTACTCTTTGATTTAAGTTTTGTAATTTGAATTATATTTTTTATAAACCGCCAATCCGCCCGAACCGCCAAGGCAAATCCGCCATTATTTGCCAACCGAACCGCCGGTTTTTGGCAAGGAAAATGGCAAATTCTAGTGACACTTTTATCAATCCACCACCCGCCATACGGTTTCTATTTTTCTCTCAAACTACACCGACTTGCACCGCGCACACCCCTACTTGTGACCAAGACTCTGCTTATTTCTTCTCCACACCTCTGCTGGATTTGTTATGTTATTACTATGTGTGGATGATATGATCATTACTGGTTCTGACTCTTCTGCTATATCTGAGGTCAAGCAGCATCTTTTCCACACTTTTGAAATGAAGGATCTAGGCCTATTGCGGTATTTTCTTGGTATTGAAGTAGCTTCTTCTCCTAAGGGCTACTTTCTCTCTCAGGCCAAGTATGCCATGAGGTTATTCATTGTGCTGGTCTTACTGACATTAAGATTTCTGATACCCCCATTGAGCTTAATGTAAAGCTCAACACAATTGATGGTGTTCTTCTAGATGATCCTACTTTATATCGAGAGCTCGTGGGTTGCTTAGTCTACCTGACGATTACTCGTCCTGATCTTGCCTATGTTGTTCATGTGGTTAGCCAGTTTGTCTCTACTCCTCGCTTCCCACATTGGGCTGCATTGGTTCGGATTCTTTGCCATCTCCGGGGGACTATCTTTCAGGGTTTACTGTTGTCTTCTACTTCCTCTTTGGACTTGGTAGCTTATCCTGATTTTGATTGGGCTGGTAATGTCACTGATCGCAAGTCCACTTCTGACTTCTGTATGTTTCTAGGTGATTTCTTGATTTCTTGGAAGAGCAAGAAACAGACTATTGTTGTGCGTTCAACTGTTGAGGCTGAGTACTGTGCTAGGACTCACGCCACTGTTGAGATTGTTTGGCTTTGTTGTCTTTTGACTGATTTGGGTGTCCCTCAGTCTTCTCCAACCTCCTTTTATTGTGACAACCGCAATGCTATTTAGATTGCCTATAACACTGTCTGTCATAAGCAGACAAAGCACATTGAGATTGATTGTCATTTTGTCCTTCAACATCTGTGGTCTGGCTCCATCTCGCTTCCTTTTGTTTCTTCGGCATTGTAACTTGCTGATTTCTTTACGAAGACTTACACAACTGCTTGTTTTCAGTTTTTTCTTAGCAAACTCTTAGTGTTTTTTGCTAAAACACCTTGAGTTTGAGCAGGGATGTGAGAATATGGTATTATGTATCAATTAGGTAGGTTGATATTCAATTGATTGTATAGGATTATTTCCTATTATAGATTAGGTTTAGGATTGCTATAAATATTGGTTGTAATCTTTGTATTCTACAAGTTGAATATACAGAAAGCTATTCAGAAATCTTACACTCTACTCCTCCCAGCAATCCAAAAACATTCCATAATTGCTTTTAGCAAAGTCGAATCACTTACCTTTGTCCTCATTTGTCTTCCTTTCCTCCACTATTACCATGTGCATTTCTCAGCTTCAGTCATCAATCTCCAATTCTTTCCACTAGATTTATTAACCTTGGCAACTGAATTATTGCTTAAGTGCTTCTCTTTGTTAGAATAATATCTTTGGTTATTGTGTATTGATTATTCTATTAGCTGTTATTTCCTTATTTGTGCCTCCAAGGCTTCTATTGTAAGTTACCTATTATCAATATAAAAGGGGATGATTGTCTAATCGTTCCCTAAGTTTTTCTCTCTCAAACAAACATGGTATCAAAGCCTTAGGGTTACCATCTCATTCTCCACCTTCACCCATCACCACCTAACTGCTGCCCACTATGTTTTTGACCCTCTCTTCTCTGTCCAAGGCTTGAGATAGTCATTGGTGAGCACCCAGGACCAGCCGACAGTCCCTAGTTCTTGTTTGGCTCTAGCCGAAAGCTCCTTGGCCTATTTTGGCTTCAGCCGACAGCCACTCTGAGGCTTCTTTGACCCACTGCATGTTTTGATTGGTTCATCTCACCACTGTTCCTCAAGTCTAGCAAGGTTTTCTCTTATTTGAGAATAGCTTAGCCGTTGTTTTGATTAGAGGTTCCTTTTCCATTTAGTTTATTTATTTTTTTGGGTCATTATATGGCCCTATTGCCCAGCTTTGACTGATTGATATGCTCCTATCATGGTCTGTAATTGATATTGCTTGGTTCAGTCGATTTTATTCCCTCTTCCAGTATTTGTGATTAGTGCAGGTTGTTATTCGGTTTGTAGAGCATAAATGGCTGACCTTACTAGTGAATCCACTACGACTTCTCAGCCACCTAGAGGGGAGAATCCCATTATGACTACTACATCTGAAAACCTAAACCCTAGCCTAAAAATCACCACCTCTTTGTTTAATGGTCAGAACTATCTTGCTTAGTCACAGCGTCTGACACTTTTCTTGAAGAGTAAAGGGAAGATGGGCTATGTTGATGGAAGGATCAAGGCACCAGGAATCACTAATCCTGGTTATGACCAATGGAAGATTACCAATTCTTTAATTATGTGATGACTCATTCATTCCATGGTACCCGATATAAGGGAAGGCTACTTGTCTATGGATACCGCCCAGGATATTTGGGATGCTGTGGCCACTATCTATTCCCGAAAAGGAAATTTCTCACAGACTTTTGAGTTGCGTCGTTCTATTGAACGCTTAATACAAGGTGAGGTGACTATCTTTCAATACTTCACTTTTCTTAACAATGGCTGGAAACGTCTTGATCATCTACAGGATTATAAGCTTGTTTGCACAACTGATTTAGTGGGTTATCGGAAGTTTATTGAACAGGAACGGGTCTTCAAATTTTTGGAAGGTCTCAACTTAGAGTTTGATCCTGTTCAGAGTCATGTCCTTGGTATGGATGTTTTTCCCTCCTTTCAGGAAGCCTTTGCTTATGTACAGAACGAAGAGAGTTGTCGTTCTGCTATACTGCCACCTACATCTACAGAGCGCTCAGCCTTACTTTCTGCTCCTCCTAGGGATAGTACTGGTCTGCCTCGTACTTCCTGTAGTCCTTCAGAGAAGGTTACACTATGTTGTGATTATTGCTGCCGGCCGAGACATACTTGTGAGACTTGTTGGAAGCTTCATGGGGTTCCTTCTGGTGGTCATGGCAACCGTTCTAGTAGTCGTGGGGGGCGCTCTGGACAGTCTCGAGGACGCAGGTTTAATCCATGTGCACATCATACTAGTATAATGGATACTCCCGACGCCTCTTCAATTGCTGCTCCTAGTGGTGATATATCTGGATTGTCTTCTTCTGAGTTAGAGGATGCTTTGCGACACCTATTGGATCGTTGCTCTTCTACTACTCCATCCGGTACATCCTCCCCGTCTTTACCTTAGATTATTGATTCTGGTGCTTCGGATCATATGTCTGGGTCTTCTGATATGTTCTCGGAATATAAGTCTTCTTCAGGTCAGGACAAAGTTAGGATTGCTGATGGTACTGTTTCTTCTGTTTCTGGGAAAGGTTTAATCCATGCCACTCCTTCTCTACCATTATCTTCTATTTTGCATATTTCCAATTTCTCTGTTAATCTTTTATCATTGAGTCATCTTACTCATGACCTAAATTGTAGTGTGACTTTCTTTCCTGATCATTGTCTGTTTCAGGACTTTATCACGAGGAAGACGATTGGCAATGGTAGAGTAGAACGTGGTCTCTATATCCTGGATCAGGCGGACAAGCTGGCACTTCATTCCATCAAGTTTCCTACCACTAAGGAAGACATATGGCTGTGACATCAGCCTCTTGGGCACCCATCATTTCCATTACTTAAGTATTTATTTCCTTCTGTTTTTACAAACAATAATATCTCTGAATTTTTATTTCCTTCTGTTTTTACAAACAATAATATCTCTGAATTTCATTGTGAGTCTTGTCTTCTGTTTTTACAAACAATAATATCTCTGAATTTCATTGTGAGTCTTGTCAACTTGAAAAACAACATAGAGTTTCTTTTGCTCCAAGTTTTAATAAAAGTTTAGTACCTTTTTCTTTAATTCACTCTGATGTTTGGGGTCCATCTCGTGTTATGTCTTTAAAAGGTCATAGATGGTTTGTTACTTTTATCGATGATTTTTCTCGTACTACTTGGGTGTATCTTATGAAAGACAAAAGTGAGGTTTTTTCTGTGTTTCGTAATTTCCATAAAATGATATGTACTCAATTTGGAGTGATTGTCAAAATATTGCATTATGATAATGGGGGTAAGTATATTGATTCTGGTCTAGCAAGCTATTTTTCCACCCATGGCATTATTCAACAAACTTCTTGCACCAACACTCCTCAACAAAATGGGGTTGCGGAATGCAAGAATCGTCATCTTCTTGATATAGCTTGTTACCTGTCTTTTTCTATGGATGTGCCTTGGTCTTACTGGGGGGACGCAGTTCTCACTGCTGCTTACCTCATCAACCGTCTCCTAACCCAAGTGTTACACAAAAAATCTCCTCTCCAGGTTTTCTCAGGTTCTGAGTTTGTGTTCTCTATTCCCCATAAAGTCTTTAGGTGTATTTGTTTTGTCCACAATCATGTTTCTTCTCATGGTAAATTTGATCCCCACTCTCTGAAGTGTGTCTTTCTGGGTTACTCTCCTATTCAAAAGGGTTATAAGTGTTATCATCCTCCAGCTCGTAAGTGGTTTGTCTCCATAGATGTTACATTCTTTGA
Source organism: Camellia granthamiana (assembly GCA_036172215.1). Taxonomy (NCBI): domain Eukaryota; kingdom Viridiplantae; phylum Streptophyta; class Magnoliopsida; order Ericales; family Theaceae; genus Camellia; species Camellia granthamiana. The sequence goes on from CM069906.1 coordinate 93,889,550, forward strand.
GTCACAGTCATAGTTCTAAATATTGGCCAGTACGTACTAGTTTGTAACGGAAAATTGGAGTGCCGATTCGAATATGGGCCGGTATATCGGTGAGAATGAAATTCGCAGCCGTAGTGGCCGATTCTCGGTACGTATTGGCCTGAATTCGATACATGAGCGATACAGTTCCGATACACGTTTGCCATCGCCGGTATGGCTGAAATTGGAGCAGAGAACCTCCTGCAAAAGCCAAACCCAAATCCTCAATCAAACCCAAATCCATCTCCCAGTGGCATCGATCTTGTAAAGTGTTGCATGGAGAAGCATCAAATCGAATCCAAACCCATCTCCTAGTGGCACCGCTTTCAAGCTTCTTCTTTGAAGGTTTGTTGTCATGCTCTGTTTTCTTCTTCTTCTTGTTCTGTTTATATATTTGTTTTCTTTTTCTTTTTCTTTCTATTTCGTAGTTGCTATTTAAGCCACTATTCTGCATTTTGTGGTTATATTATGGTATGGGATAGGAGATATATTAATATATATATATATATTTATGATTGTTCAAATATTAATAAATATATTTATTTTTTTCTCAGCAATGTACCTGTAGAGTATGTTTCATACTTATTTCACTTGTTCATTCCTTTAAGTTGATTTATTAGACTCACTGTTCATGGACCTATTAAAACCAATAAATTAAGTGGTAGCAGTGTATAATTAGGCTCATCTATCGAATCTGCTTGACTGACTTCCACTATAGTTTTGATTAAAATGTGATAAATTAAGGCTAAAAGAGTAAAAAAAAAAATGCATAAAATTGAGTTTTAGAGGGATTGCTAATGATTTTTGAAATTTTACGGCCGCAACGCCCGATTCCCGATACGTACCGGTCAATACTGATACTTTGCGATCGATACCGTTACGTTATCCGATACCGCGATTTAGAACTATACTCACAGTTCTAATTCTTATCACAGTCCTCCTCGGGGTCCCAGTCCTCCTTTCAGGGGAAGCCTTGGTGTGAAGGGATTCCCGAGTCTGTATCAGTTCCTGGCTCATCACCAGTGGTTGAGAACACAGAAGGTGAACTAACTATTAGTGGTGAAAATACCGAATCTAATGAATTGAAAGAGGGAAAAGTCTATGTCAGGGACAAAGACAAACAAAAAGTTACTAGAATACAAGAGACCACTTTCAATCATCCACTGCTATCTTCTTCTTCTAATGAGAGTCTAGGTAACTCTGCAACCCTTATTCCTCTTGAGTATACTGATCTTGATATTCCTATTACCAAATGAAAGGGTGTGATGTATTGTACTAAACATCCCATTGCTAATTTTGTGTCCTACTCTAATTTGTCTCATTCTTATAGAGCCTTTGTGTCCAAAGTTTCTTCTGTTAGTATATCTAATTATTTTCAGGATGCTCTTACTACCCCTGAGTGGAAACATGCCATGATAGAAGAAATGAAAGCACTTCGTAAGAGTGGCACTTGGGAATTAACCGAGTTACCTAAGGGCAAAAGACCTGTGGGATGCAAATGAGTATATACTGTGAAACATAAAGCGGATGGTTCAATTGAGCGTTACAAGGGTCGACTAGTGGCAAAGGGCTTTACTCAGACTTATGGAAGAGACTATCAAGAGACCTTTGCACCAGTGGCAAAGATAAATTCAGTCAGAGTACTCTTTCTTGTAGCTAATCTGGATTGGCCACTTCATCAGTTTAATGTAAAAAATGCTTTCTTACATGGTGATCTAGAAGAAGAGGTGTATATGGACATCCCTCCTGGCTTTGAGGACCATTAGACAAAGGGCAAAGTATACAAGCTTCGGAAGTCATTATATGGCCTCAAACAATCTCCAAGGACTTGGTTTGAGAGATTCACTCAGGCTATTCTCCGATATGGCTTCAAACAGAGTCAGGTTGATCACACTTTGTTTGTGAAGCATTCCTCACATGGTAAGGTTGCAGCGCTTATTGTTTATGTGGATGACATAGTGCTTACAGGAGATGATAGTGAGGAAATATCCCGGTTGAAGAAATATTTGGCACGCGAGTTTGAAATAAAAGACTTGGGAAATCTGAAATATTTCCTAGGTATTGAGGTTGCCCGGTCCCAGGATGGAATTTTCATCTGTCAGAGGAAATATATTCTTGACCTATTGAAAGAAACTGGGATGCTTGGGAGTAAAGCTTGTGATACACCACTGGAGCCAAACCAGAAGCTTAGTGAGGATAGTGGGGGAGCTATTGTTGACAGGGGGAGTTATTAGAGACTAGTGAGTAAGGTCATTTACTCATCCCATTCTTATTCTGACGTTGCCTTGGCAATTAGTGTGGTTAGCCAGTTCATGCATGCTCCTCATAAGACACACTTGGTTGCAGTAATAGGCATCCTTAGGTACTTGAAATCTTCTCCAGGAAAGAGTCTTTATTTTTCCAAATATGATCATCTTCGGGTGAAAGCGTATACAGATGCAGATTAAGCAAGATCAGTAACTAATAGAAGGTCCACATCTGTTTATTGTATCTTTGTTGGAGGTAATTTGGTTACTTGGACGAGTAAGAAACAGAATGTCGTCGGTCTAGTGTAGAGGCTGAGTTTAGAGCCATGGCACAAGGTATATGTACTCTTATGGATCAAGTTGCTGCTAAGTGATCTGGGGATTAGTCATACTGATTCCATGCGACTTTACTGTGATAATTGTGAGAATATGGTATAGGGGTGGGAGTGTGGTTGACAATAGTACCAGAAGTGGCAGTATTAATAGCCATGATTTCTATGTGAGAATATGGTATTATTTGTTGAATAGTTTCCCCTCCAGTATTAATAGCCATGATGCCTAAATTAAACTCCCAAGGTTAATGTACTTTGATGAATTAAAGATGTACTTGTTGCGGCAGTAATCTTCAGCTTGGATTTTCTTGGGAAGTTTTTTTGTAAGTTTCTGTCTTATGGAGAGAGGCTGCAATTAATACAATCTGTTTTGTTTGGAATCCAGGTGTATTGGGCCACACTGTTCATTTTGCCTAGGAAAATATGAAGATATTGATTTGCTTATGCGGAATTTTCTGTGGTCAGGTATTGAATTAAGTCAGAATACAGCTAAAGTTAGTTGAGCACGGATTTGTTGTCCTAAAGTAGAAAGATGGTTTGGGGCTGAAGTCTTTAATTCAATGGAATAAAACTGCTGTCATGAAATATCTCTGGGCTTTGAGTAAGAAGGCTGGTATACTTTGGGTTAAGTGGGTTTACACGTGCATAATTGTAAGGAAATGTCTGTGGCATATGCAGCTTGATATGTCATGGTCTGTTAGGAAAATCTTTGGACTAAGGAGAATTGTCTTACCTCTTATTTATAAAGTATTAAGGAATGGGAAATCCACTTTTTTGTGGTTAGACAACTGGCATCCTGAAGGGCCTTTGTATCACAAATTTGGTGCTGCTATTGGGTCAAATTTGGTAAGGAATCTACAAGTTAAAGTTGCTGAGATGGTGCAGAATGTTGTATGGCTTTGGCCTCAAAGGAGGAATAGAGTATTGCAAAACATTATTGATCAAATTCCTAGTACCATGACTCTCTTAGATGATAGGGAGGATGAGGTAAAGTGGTTACCTGCTTCTAATGGCCAATTTACTGTTGCCTCAGCTTGGAACACCATCGGAATCCAAAGGCCAACAGTCTCTTGGTGTAATATTGCTTGGTTTGCTAGTAATGTCCCAAGATGGTCATTTATTTTTTGGTTGTGTGCTATGGGAAGATTATCCACTCTTGATAGAGTGCATAAATGGGGTTTGACACAAATCACTAGTTGTGTGGTGTGTGGCCATTGTGTGGAGACTCATGAGTGTCTATTCTTTGAATGTTCTTTCATTGGGGGGATTTGATTGCAAATTTTGACTATGCACCGTATCAACAGATCTCCAATGGGTATCCAACAAGAGGTCAGATGAGCTGTTCAGTACAAAGGCAGGAAGCCTTTTGACCATCTCCTGTGCAAGATATCTCTTACTGCTGCAGTTATTATATATGGAAGGAAAGGAATTTAAGGATATTTTCTCACAAGAATAGAGAGCAAAGGAGATATTAGAATAATTGGTTACCAACTTTAGGTATAGAGTTTTTTATTTTTTTTGATAAATAAGCAAACTTTATTAGAAAAGCACCAAGGTGATGTGACAAATACAAAAAGAAACAACCCACAAAAGGGCCTCCAAAACTAACTAAGCAAATCCTCCACAAAGTCTTCAAAAACCAAAATATCAGGATCAACCGAACCCATAACCCAACCGTGCAATACCAACAAAAGCCTATTCTCTAACCAAGAAACTAAATGACACATCCTGGAAAACACGCCTATTACGCTCCAACCAAAGCAAACAATGGGCAGTAAGAGACCAAGCCTTCCGACGCTTCTTCCCAACCCTGGCCCCTCCCCAACTTTAAAGAACACCCAACACAGACCCTGGTTTCACCCACACAATACCAAACAAAGCAACAATAAAGCTCCATAATTGATATGATCCAATAAAGCAACAAGCAAGTGATCCACCGTCTTCGCATCCCCATAACACATACAGCACCAATTAATCAAAATATGCCGCCGATGAATGAGATTATCAATAATCAAAATGCGACCCGAAGTTGTTGTCCCAACGAAAAAAGCGACCTTAGAAGGTGATCCAATGCCCCAGATACACCTCCAAGGAAAGACAACATCAACACCTCTCACTAGTGCATTATGAAACGAAGACACTGAAAAACCCCTTTGGATCTCGGACAACCCCACACTAAAGAATCCACCCCTACCCTTTCATACTTCACCCCATACAAAAACCCCAAAAGATCCACCAACTGATCCACTTCCAATCTTGAACATCACGACCACGATAAACATTCCAAACCATCGACTGTCCTTGTCTATACTCCCTATCAACAGCAATGGCAAAAATCAAAGGAAACATATTAGCCAAAGACACCCCACCCCACCACTTGTCAAGCCAAAAACGAACCCTATCCCCCACCCCTACCTTAAGCCGGGCCTAACCCCGAAACTCCTTCGACCCCAACCAAATCCCCTTCCACAAACCCCGACCATGACAATGGCCCACCTTGTCCAAGCACCACCCCCTATCCAACCCATACTTCACCACCACCACCTTCCTCCACAATCTCTCCCTCTTCTCCACAAAACGCCACAACCACTTCCCTAAAAGAGCCTGATTAAACTCAACCAACCTTCGAACTGCCAAACCCCCTCCCTCCAGTCTATATATAGATTCCCAAGCTACCAAATGATAATGAAAACCCTTCCTCCCACCACTCCACAAAACGCCCCGTTGCAACTTTTCTTGCTGCTTAGCAACTGCCACCGGAATCACATGTACCGACATAAAGTACGTCAGTATACTAGAAAAAACACTCTTAATCAACGTGATCCGTCCTCCTTTGGATAAATATTACTGTTTCCACCCTGCCAAACGTCACTGCACTCAATCCACCACCCCATCCCACACCCCTTATCCTTAAAAGTAGCCCCCAAATGAAGCCCCAAGTAAGAAGCCGGAAATCTAGCCACTTTATAGGCCAAAATAGCATCCAACACCGGAAGCTGAACCACCTCACCCACTGGAATCAGTTCTAACTTCACCACATTAACTCGAAGCCCAGACACCACCTCAAAACACAACAACACATACCGTAAATGACCAATTTGATCTGCATCTGCATCATAGAAAATAAGTGCATCATCAGCATAAAAGAGGTGAGAAACCACCAAAGTAGCAGGACTCGTCCCCACCTCAAACCCTGACATCAGGCCCCTTGAACCACTCTAGACTGCATGCAACTTAAGGCCTCCATTACCACAATATACAGTAACGGAGATAAAGGATCTCCCTGCCACAAACCCCTCTATGTAGGAAAGAAACATGCCGGCGACCCATTGACTAAGATCGACATCCGTACAGTGGAAATACAGAACTGCACCCATCTCTTCCATTTCTCCCCAAAGCCTATCCTCTCTAGCACATAGAGCAAAAACTTTCAATTCACATTGTCATAGGCCTTCTCAATATCCAATTTACAAATAATGCCCTCCTTTCCCTACCGAATTTGTGAGTCCACACACTCATTTGCCACCAGCACAACATCCAAAATCTGATGCCCCCCTACAAAAGCATTCTGAGACCCTGACACCACCCCTTCCAGCACACCCCGAAGCCTATTTGCCAACACTTTGGCCAAAAGCTTATAAACATTGCCCAATAGACTAATTGACCGAAAATCCCAGATATCCTCAGCTCTCCTTTTCTTAGGGATCAAAACTATAAAAATCGCATTAAGGCTCTTCTCAAATTGCCCCGTCTGGTAAAACTGCTCAAATATGGCCATGATGTCCGCCTTCACCACCCGCTAACACTGTTGGAAAAGGCAATAGAAAAACCATCAAGACCTGGTGCCTTATCCCTAGGCATACTCCTCAAAAAACCCAACAACTCCTCTGTGAACGGGCTTTCTAGCATCCGACCATCCTCCTCTGAAATAGTATAGAGTGAGTTCTTGGAAAAGTATAATTGATAATCAAACTAAGAGAATGTTATTGTTAGAGTGGAGATTGTCTGATAAGCTGCTTGGCATCTGCCATTAGAGTTGGGTTCTTGACAGCCTGGTGCATGCCTCAGTTTTGTTTGTATATGTTTTCTTTGTGTTTCAATAAAACTTGACTTGCCCAAATAAGTTTTTTGACAAAGTTGGGATCTGGATAAACTATTTTGACTTTGCACAATCTGTTACTTCTCATCTTTACACAAGTATTAAGTCTTGTGGATTAATCATATGCAGTTTCTTTACATGATAGGATAGCTCAGCGGGTTTTGGATAAATCAGAGAAACAAGAAGACAAGCAGCAATATTATGGAGCATCTAGAGAAACTAGAAAGGATGAGAATGCAGCATTGATGATACTGGTCAGTTTCCCTTTATTTGTGAACAAATCCATTGTTAAAATTAAATTTAATCTGCGTTTGGTTTTTTTTTACCATCTTTGTTTACTTCATTGCCAATATCATTGGTTTCAGCTGACATGAAAAATTGAAGCATTTATGTTTTCAGTTACAGCCAAAAAATATTTTTGTTTTCATTGATTAACTACGTCAAGGCTTGTCTTGGTGCTTGAGAGCTCTGTCCTCTTGATTCTTATCAGTAACATTAAGGGTGTTGTTTAAAAGAGTTTAATAGTTTATCTCACAGAAATTGAAATCAGCTTAGCCAGATATTGATTCTTTTGGTACTTGAATCATGTTCTAGATTACGGTATTAGTTTCACTCAGTGTCCCATTTGTGGGATTATCAGACTCTACATAGCAAGACTCAGGAATTTGGTATGCCTGAGATGCAATCCTATGGATGTTTTGGGCTTCCAGAATGAAGTCCTAACGTCATTCAAGAACAGGATAAAATATGTTGAATAAACAACGTCTCATACCTGGTGGACAGCAAAATCAATTTTAGAATCTCACAACATTCAGTCCAATATTTGTGGCTTCACCGTTATTTTTTGACGTAAAAACTCAAAAATCTAGCATGGACATTGCCTACACAATGAACACGTAAACTATTATGGGAATGACATGGAAACTGGCGTATGCCATGCCTTCAAACACACACACACACACACAAAAAAAAAAAAAAAAGTAGAAAGAAATAAAGAAATTCACTTTATTCATTGATGCAACTATGCTGATTCAGTTCACATTGTAAAACGGAATAATCACCTAGAGGGAAGATTAAAGAAGACAGCTACCATCTCATCGTACCATACTAGAGGCATTATTGGATGACATAGTGTTTCTGGGTTATACACAATGTGTTGCAAGGACAAAGGAGAATTTGGTCAGTGGAGGAGGAGATGGAAGGAGAGGAGAGATAGATGGATCCTCCCTGCCCCTGTAATGTGTCTAGAGAGTAAGAGAGAGCTAAAGGGGTCCAAGAGGGAGGTCTAACCAAGAGCCCAGAAGGTTTCTTTGCTTGTCTGATGGGTGTACTGTGTATTCATAGACACGGCCAGATGTCCAACGTAAACACATAGAACTGTAAACCAGTCAAGTAGAAGGTTGTTCAAGCTTGGTTTAAAAATGAGCTTCCAAAATGTGCTCAAACTTGATTTGTTTATCTTTCAAGCCGATACTTCAATTGAGCCAGTTATGAGTTGAGATCAAAAAGTGAGTTTCAAAATGTGTTCAACTGTGGCTTGTTTACATAACGAACAGATATTGAGTGAGCTTTTAATGAGTTGAACACGAGTTGAGCTCAAGTAGCTTGGTTCATTTTACTACTCTAAACAAATGATGTCCAATAAGATTAGAACATGTCCAATGTATTGTTCCTAGACTGCATGTTGAATCTCTTGTCCTATACAGTCATCATCTTAACTAGAGGGTTACGGAACTATTATCCTGATGGGTGCACAGAGCTACAGTAATAACAATCCAGACTGTCCATGCATACATAAATAAAAAAAATGAGGCCAAAAATCAGTTGCATCTGGGTCAAAAACTCGAACCTTTTCCTGGGTTTCTTTTCAGTATCTAATGTGGTTAGATGCTGGAAAACCTTATATGCAACTGGTTATACTTGTCATAAAATATAGATAATAAAAAAACCTATGGTTAAATGCATATTGTCTATCAAAACATAAAAAGGTGCAGTGGAAAGCAATCTGATACTTATCTACAATGGGAAAAAGGATATTGGGTGCCAATTATATGTGGATTTGGATGCATGACAATAATTTATGGTGGACCAGACATATTTTAATGAGACTGATTGTTTTATAAACGTGCCTGCAGTTGCAATCACTCAATGCTCTTGGGCTATTGGAGATCACCAAGCAGGAATTACTGGAATCAAGGGTCAGTGTTAATTGCTTCATGATTCTTTTTGTTACTTGTTCTTGTGAGACACGGAAACTGTTGCTTCGGGTTCTCTTCTTGCATGCTGCATATGTAAAAACAACTTTGCCTAGAGCCATGGATTTTAATGTGATTTTCTAACTTTTTTATTATTTCTTTTTTCTGAGACTATATTCTTAATTGTTCATATATATATATGATGTCTCATGGAAAAATTGACTTCTAAGGAGCCAATGGGAGGAAATGGATCCGTATAACAAACTGAACGAAGTCTTTGTTGAGTTGAGTTGAGATATAAAAATAGATTTGAATTTTCTTGGTCTCTGAGAATTTTTGAGCTCGCCATTGTGAGCTTTAGGCAGAATAAAAATAGAACCTTTCTTGCTTATTGATGGCACATTTGGGCACAAATATGTTTTTAAGAATTTTGTGACTAGGATAAATTACAATGGAAGGAGTCATCACCAAATGATTACAAATGTCAAAAAAGCAACATGAACTTAACTTTCCTTAGATCAACAGCCATGTGGGATATAATCCAACTGTTTTCGCCTCCCATTCACCTTCCAAATGTTCTTTGTCAGTAAGTTTGGCTAGTTCTCCTAGGTGGTTCCATCTTTTAAGCACCAAATTGAGGCACATCATCACCTTATTTGAATGCTTGAATAAAAAATATATTCTTGGCTTTTGGACCATTAATTTTGGGAGAAAATATTTAGTGTTTAATAGTCATTGATGTGCACACTTGTGTCAACTTTTGGGAACTTCTTTATTGATTAGTCCTCTTAATAATATAAAGGTTCTAAAACGTTCTGATTGGCTAAATTATTTTTATGCTTTTCTTATAAAACAGGGTGAGCATTCACCTACTGTAGAGGCTGAGAGTGCTCTTCACCAATGCATTTCTGCTTTTAAGGAGGTACACACAATTAGATTCATGAAATATTATCATCTGAAATCAATTTCAAATTACATGTTCTGTTAAAAATGTTTGGAAAGCAGTGAATGACAGCACATAGTGGAATTCATAGTTTTCTGCAATTTTGTCAAATTTTATTTCGTTCTTGTTGGGATCGGGGATCCCGCCCAAGATCTTATAGAAATTATAACAACCAGAAACACACACCCACACAGAAAGAGACACAATATTTAACGTGGTTCGGCAATAATGCCTACGTCCACGGGAGAGTAACCGTTTATCATTTATGGAGAAATTACAGAAATATTACAGAGGAGAAGCTCACACTATTCTCACTCACCCATTCCCCCGTCTCCCTCGCTCACACCAAGGGAGACGGTTTCTCACATCTCTCACTCTCTTTGTTATTGTTGCTTGGTTGGCTCACATTCTCTTCAACCCTCTATTGCTCTATTTATACACAAGCAAGAGGGAATGAAGCTAGACAACAATGGTGAGTGGATTAGCTAGTGGGGAGGTGCCACCCCCACTCTCTCCAAATGGACACTCCACTCTTTCTAATGGACACTCCATTGATCACCACTTCCTCTAAGTGCTCCACTCTCTTTAGTGGGTTATTCCACTCACAAGGTGAGTGGATTAGCTAGTGGGGAGGTGCCACCCCCACTCTCTCCAAATGGACACTCCACTCTTTCTAATGGACACTCCATTGATCACCACTTCCTCTAAGTGCTCCACTCTCTTTAGTGGGTTATTCCACTCACAAGGGGTGATCCAACAAATCACCCCCTCAACCCTTATGAGGTGATCCACTGCACATACTGCTGCTAATCTTGTTACGCCCAAGAAAATAATAGAATCTTCATCTCCTCACTGAGACACTGCATCCCCTGAAGCTAGAGATAATACACCAGAGATACAAGAGGAGGAGGGAATCATACATCCTCAACTCAACTCACACCACTCTCTGATTTGGAGAGAGTCTCTGCTCCTATCTCCCACAGATCTCTTCCATGCTTCCTGTTTCGGATGTCTTCACCTGCTATGCTTGAACTGGCGTAACCAAGATACCCGACACCCCCTGATTGGATGTCCTGCACCCCCTGCTGAGATGCCCTTGACTGTCATGCCTTATCTCTTTGCATTACCAAAACTGGAGCAACAGAAAACTCTTTATTTGTCTGGTCAAAGTTCATGGTTTTCTTTGCTCGGAGTTTCCCTTGAACTATCCTGAACTATCAGCATTTGCCCTTTGCACTCTTGAACAACTTCCCAGCGTTTCCACACACTTATTGTTCATGCCTTTTGCAATCCCTGATCTCCAGTTCAGCGATACACGTTACCTGCGTATCTATCACTTGTACTACCGGATGATGGCTGACAGTAGCTCTTTCTTCCAAAGCAACTTCAACAAATCTGTACAAGTCACCAACTATGCAACACCTAGCATAGTACCCACACCCATATTCTTGAGTGCTCATCGTGGCTCCATCTCTCCTCCTGCGCTCGAGCTCGCCTGAGAGATCCGCAACAACTCTGTTTCATTAAGAGGTGCGTTCGCTGCCACAGAATCAAAAAACCGATACCATAACCCAAGTATCCAACCATTCAGTCAAAACTGAATACCATCTGCTGTACAAAACACAAGCGCTTTTCCCAAAAAAAAAAAAACAGCAGATTCCATTGCTCAAAATCACATTGAGCCAATGCAAAGAACATGCAGAACCAATCGAGCTAGCTCGTCGATTTTCTGCAACTCAAGCTCCACCATAGTGCCAAGTTCCGATTTCCATAGGCGCCAAACAAGTTGTCCTTGACAACTCCAAACAAAACATGGTGAGCAACCCGCTTGAACCAATGCTGAGGAGACTAAACAAAAGAGGCTTCAAATTCTCCGTCAAAGCAACTTCGAAAGCGGTACCAAAAACATCATGTCCGATCAACCATCGAACACAATACTGCTCTCTTCAAACTCGAATTAATCAAGAGAGCCAAAACAAATTCTCCGAGAACTGAGGCAAGTTCTCTACCAAACAAAACTGGACTGTGGACGCAGTTAGGCTCTAACCAGTTCAGAAGTATTGGAACAAACTTCAAATGAACTTACAAAATACCAAGAGCCAAAAATTCTGAAGTGTCGAGCAAACTCCAGATTCCTCCAACTGCCATTCCAACCGGCAAACACAAGATGATGCACCATCTTCACAGTTGCCAAAAACCGCCCAAAAGGCGCGTGCACCATAAATGCACAACTCCAACAGTCCCCGCTGACTCCACCGAGTCTGCAAACGATCTATCCCTCCAAATCCAACCGCAGATTAAGGGATGGATCCCAACACATGAGATTCACAAAATCACCATCTTCACGTTTCTCCGCAGCAATCTTTTCCAATCTTCAATGAACACCAACGGTCAAACCGCTTCCAGATAAACAAACACCCGAAGCCTGAATCGTCACCCAGACTACCAATAGCTGATGTCTTCGAATATAGAACAGATTGCGAAAATGAAAATCCACAAGATGAAGAAACAATCAAGTCTCACAAACCGGAGACACCCCTGGATCTAATCAGACACGATCATAGATCCCAGCTGTGATAATGAATCTCAATAAACCACGACTCTGAAAGTCGCCAATAATCCGTGAAAGACCGCCAACAACAATGCCTCCAATAGACATTGACCAAAAAAAAAACGCCAAAGCTCCACCAAGATCTGAAGTAGATTTTCACACCTTCTTCAAATCAACAAATGCGGAAACCAAGGCTTCACCAGATGCGAGTCTTCCAACAACGATCCATGAAGGATCTCCAACGCCTCCACAGAGGCCAATGCCAATAAAGTACTACCATTTGGACTTATTACATATGCCAAATCTCCATAGTACACTCTGCCAATGCTGGTTCTCTCTATCCCCTAGAGAAAAACCCAATGAACTCTGAAGTTCTGTAACTCACCCAGGAGTCTCCAAATGAACTGATAACTTTTGCAACTGACTCTGAAAGGTCTTCAATTGGCTTCCAATTGGCTTCAACCGGGTGAACAAAATAAATCACCCCCATCACCCACATGGATGATAAAACACCATTGTAAATATGTCTCCATTCCACTGAGCATCCAAAGTGAATCTGCACCTCCTACTTGGAATGTCTTCAACCGCCACACATCATCTTGCATGGCTCGCACCTCTATCACCAGGTACTTGCATCCTCCAATAGAATGCTCACCGTTTCCCTGTTGATGTGACTCCACCCAAACTCTCTGGGTGCCCGTCGCGACTTCACTGCCACGAACCAGATTCAGGACAAAGAAAAAATCTGCCTCTCACTGGGTGCGCACTACAGCGTCTTATCCCTTTCATTTTCTTTGTCTGGAGCTTTCTTCTGTGAACTAGTTGTTGCTGCCAGGCCAAAATCCGGCACACTGCACCTTTGTATCACATTCAGCTGCGTACTTTTACACTGTTGTATGCCAGCACCTTGTATGACATTCCTGTGTACTCATCTGTGCTATTGTGGCTACGTGCTCCTACACCTTATGTGTGTACTGCTGCAGCTGTTGCCTTTCTACGTTCACATACTACCAGTACTTCTTGTATTATGTTTGACAGTAGCTCCAACTGCCACAACATTCCCCTAAGCCTGCACTAGTTGCCAATCATCTATCTGATGAAGTGGACTTTTCTTCTGATTGAACCAGATCCTCCGACGACATCAACAACCAGGAAAGTTCCCAGGAAAGACTGGTGGGGTCACAATCGGTCCCACTTAAGAACCAGTCTCCTTAGACAGTGTCTTTTTGACAGAACTTTCCTAGACATTGTTGATCTTGAGATAATCATGTGCAATTCTTCTGATCGCCCTTGACCAATCATGATCTCCATTGATTTGCCATTTGATTAAGCCTGATCTCCTTTGGTCTTCAATGATCTATCTCGATCTGTATCTGGTTGTCCAATCTGGTTAGAATCAGCCCATTCTAACCTCTTCAGTGAATCCGCAGCGTTCCGAAATATCCGGTAACCTTCCTTTGACTATTAAAGATGACAAACTCCCATGTTTTAACAGTCTTTAAAAATTGTTCAGAATTTCACCATTCTGACCTTGCGGTTGCGTCCGGAACGGTCCGATTAGCTAGGACCAACCTTCGCTGCATTTCCGGGGATCTCACTGAAAAATATCCCCGAAAACTGGGCCACACCACAATTTTTTGAAAATTCTGGGCCAAATTGCAATTTTCAGAAGTTCAGGAATATTCCGTGTTCCAACAGAATATTTCGTCTGCCGCACTACCGCCGTCTGCCACCTTAATCAGCCTTCTTTTTACAGAAACTCCGTCTTCAAAATCTGACCGTACGGATGTGTCCGGAATACTCCAAATAGTTGGAAACCACTATTGGATCGCCAAAAACGGACTCCAAATGGCTTAATTCTAGCCAAACATTTTGTACGCCTCAGATCTGCGGCTGCACCTTAGCCGCGAAGCACCGGATCCTCCCCTGCTGTTGTACCATTGCCGCGTCTCACTGGATCCTGCCTTCTGGATACTGACATGGCAGATGACGTGGCAGCCACGTGGCAGCCTCTGACTGACCCACGTTGCCACGTGTCGATGACGTGGCAGGACACGTGGCGCTGACTGGATCGCCACGTGGCATTGACTGATGACGTGGCGCACTGACCCGGCCTGCGTTGGCGTGGCGCGTGGTCTCCACGCGCGGCCTCCCCACTCGTCTTCCTCCTCTGCGCGCGCGTGTGGCGCGTGGGGCGCGCGTGTGGCGCGTGGGCGCGCGTGAGACGACGCGCCGTTTTCCCTCTTCGGCGCGTGTGGCGCGTGCTGCGAGTGGGCCTCATGCCCCACCTTCTAGGGGCGCGTGAAGGAGCGTCCGGCCTCCGTTTGGGGTGTTCTTTGCATTTCTGGACTCCTCTCGTCGAGCCCTTGCTCCTGGTATGCTCAAAATCTGATTTCGAGCAACTTCATTTCTGGGCAGTTTCGAACATCGCACGGTTTTTGTTCCGAAACGCTTCGACGAGGCTCTGATACCACTTGTTGGGATCGGGGATCCCGCCCAAGACCTTATAGAAATTATAACAACCAGAAACACACACCCACACAGAAAGAGACACAATATTTAACGTGGTTCGGCAATAATGCCTACGTCCACGGGAGAGTAACCGTTTATCATTTATGGAGAAATTACAGAAATATTATAGAGGAGAAGCTCACACTATTCTCACTCACCCATTCCCCCGTCTCCCTCGCTCACACCGAGGGAGACGGTTTCTCACATCTCTCACTTTCGTTATTTATTTATTCTTCTTTTTGTTGTTTCTTTTCTTTTATACATTATGACATTGTGAATGGTTATTCAAAATATGTGAGCGGGTGTTCAAATTCTGAGGAGTTGATTGGTTAACATATATGTTACCTACATATATACAAAGAGAGACAAAGTTAAGATATTCGATTGGATACCATTCAACACCTATCGTCGCCCCTACTTTAAAACATATAATATCTCCCTCCAAAACACAACCTCATATGCCAGAGTCCCATACCCTTTACTACATCCTGCAACCATGATTTCCAACGATCACCACTGTGTTTCACAGCCATGTTTTCTGGTGACCGCCACCATAAACACATCAGCCACTCCACCATTCATCATTTGCGTTACCTCTCTCTCTCTCTCTCTCTCTCTCTCTCTCTCTCTCTCTCTCTCTCTCTCTCTCGTTAGACAGTGTAAGTATTGAATCTGAAAAATCCTTTAGCCATAGTCACAACACATCCCATGCCTCGATTGAAGTGTTATACAGTGTATGTAAAAGTGATCAATTTTATCTATGGGCTATGTGGAATTTCATTGAAACGTTGCAATCAGAGACTCTTCTTTCTCTCCCTCTCCAAACTGTTTATGTCTGCATGAGACTATCTCCCTCTTTTCCATTTTAAGTTGCTCATGACCAAGCTGATGATCGCAACAATGTGATGATAGGTTTGGTTTTGTTAGTTTGTAGCTGGGAATTGTCCTTTGGGCATGAAAGGAGATTGGTCAGTTATGTCAAATGGTGGATGTGGTTGTGAAGATATTAGCCCATCTTTTGGGTTTGATTTGTAGAGAGAAAGGACTAAGCCTTAGTTTGGCTAACTTAGTTGGCCTAAAAAGGTACAAAAGACAAAATAGGCTAAATAAGCCAATAAGACAAAATGTCACATCCAAACTATCATTTCACTTTTTCTCTCACAAAAGTCAAAAAAACCAAAAAAACCAAACCAAACGAACTTCTTAGTGCCAAGCTAAAAAAGTCCCAACTCAAAAAAGCCAATTAAAAAAGCCAAAGCCAAACGGTGATTAAGGGGGTTGGTTCAACTATGGTGACTCGTGTTGAATGTAAAAGGTGGTGATTCAGTCATGGTGATGATATTGACGGGAATGGAAAATGGTGGGTTTAGATTGAAAATAATAGAGAGAAGATGGTGACTAGTGCTGAAATTGTGGTGGCCTGCATAGAGGAAAGAGAGACCAAATTGAGGTAGTGATGTTTGTGACTGTGAGGGGGATAACTGAATTAAGAGAGGCTGGTGGTGGCTGGGGTGTAGTCACTGGCTGGAGGGAAGTTGTGAGATGGCAAGTAGGAGGTCTTTGGCTGGAGATGAAGGAGAAGAAATGAGAAAAAAAGAAAAAAGGAAGAGAGACAAAGACACTGAAGGTTTGGTGATGACCGTGCGGTGGTGTTGGATGCAGGTGGTGGCAGTACCAGATGTGGCGGTGGTGGCTTGTTAGTGACATGTAGTGATGCTTTGATGGGATTGGTGGTGTGTGGTGTTGGAGGGGGTAAAGAGGGGGTGACGTGCAATGGTAGGGGGAGGGGAAGAGAACGATGGAGAAGAGAGAATATGATAGAAAAAAAAGAGAGGAAGAAGATGGGCAGAGAAGAGAGAAGAGAGAAATAAGGTAAAGTCATTTTTTGGTGTAAAATGATTGTTTTATGAGAGGGCAATTACAAATTCAACATTTCTGTTAGGTCTGTCGGTGAACTAACTATGTCAATGGAGGTCAATATAATTTCATGAAACTAGTGGGCCTTGTTCTAATAAACCCAAACCTTATGAGAGAGCAGTGTAATTTACCCAATAAGTAACTTAGCAAAGTGTGCTGGCCCATTATCCAGTAATTAGAATTGTATAGGATGAGTCAGTATTGTGTTTTATTCCATTGGAACATTATTCCCTTTTTTCTCATCAGAAGACTTTTCAATTATTAGAGAACTAAGTTGATGTATGACGGTTTATAAACGTATGTGACTGTGACCTTTTTATTTCTGTGCAGTTTGGAATTGGGCGGTCGATGCATAGTTCTCCTGATTTAAAAGTAGAGTACCTCTCGTGTTTGAAGCAACTTGCAAGTCTGATTAGAGATAGCACAACTGAAAGCACACAGCAATCAAGAAGAGCCACTTTGCAAGAGTTGAAAGACGAAATCAAGCATGTTGAAGCTGAACTTTCACTGAGAGGAAAGCGTAAAAATTAACGTGGCTGCTTATTTTGGTTGTACATGCAGTTCAACCAGACATGTGAATTTGTTCCTCTGAAGCAGAGGTAGAGATCTGAAATTACTTGCTTTTATGATATATATGAATGAAGATTACACGACTGAGATCTGAAATGACTTCTTGAAAGTAGATAGTAAGGGAAATTCTATTTTATTTTATTTTTTTTCTTTATTCTTTCGTTAACTTTTGTATCCTACAGCTATATGGCGAACATCCCATGCGCACAGTTTAGAGGTGATTGGGTTAAAACTAGGACAGATTAGTAGAAATAATAATCTTTTTTGTTATTTAATTTTTTGATATAGAATAAAAGAATTGAATTGTGTGACCAGTTACACAAGAATATCACAAAAACAATGTTTGTGGGCCTGTGAAAATTGCGGATATTGACAGGGATACTGGATTGTATTTCACTACTTTCTCTAGGACATACTAGATTCCAATGGAAGGCCCTGGGAAAATCTCTTGTGGTGTCATTGCAGTAATTGTAAATCGTGTAATTCATGTAATTCTTCTGCACCCATCTTAGCCTCTCTTGGCTCGCAGAGTCCAACTCTAGTGAGAGCCATGAATTGGCAGGGCCAGTGGTTGAAGATGGAGTATTTGAACCACAAGACAGTAATCCAGAAGACCAAATGCAAGCATCGGCATTGAAGTTTCGTTTCTGTAAGAAGCGGTGAAGGGAGCCTGTGTCCAGTCAGCCTTGACAAGTGCTCCCCTCGTTGCCCAGTCGTCAGCATTCCATAGACTGGAGTATATCCTCATGGGTTGGTTCTTTGGGTATGGAACTCCAATTGTCTCTGCATTCTTGAACTCTCTAATGGGTGTGCCATCCACAGAAAAGCTGAAATGGATAGAGAAATTTATGAGTTTCAAAACAAATTTAAGAATAATATGATAACAATGGGATACCCAAGGCTATGGTGGTTCGCATGAATCCTTGTCATGTACATTCCGTGGTTGGTTCAATGATCGGTTCTATGTTTGTAGAATTCTAGTTTTGAGATGCTTATATGATGTGTTGGGGTTCCAAAAAATGGAGTACTTGTGGGAATCGGCAGTTGGGTTGAACCACAGTGGGGTCGAACTATTGGTAGAACTGTTGCTCTCTATTTTCCTTGCCTTGACTAAACACATTAGCCTGAAGGATGAAGGGATCACCACTCAAATTTCCCAAGAATTCAAAGTCAATCTCATCCTGGGTTGATCCTTGTGAGGACAACTGCATAAACCCAAACCTAAAAATTTGGTACTATCTCAAGAGTAGATAGTCTTTAAAAAAAACAAAATATATATGTCACCGCAGTATTGTGAGTAATGAATAATTTTTCATTTACATAGTAGGTAGTAGGGTTATATAAAATACTGCTCAATCTGCGTTGATCCATCCGTTAATCGCAAATTAAATTTGAAATTTATAATTCACTTTCGAAACAGTTTCGTTAAGGTTAATACCTATGTTTTTTTTAACTTCTAATGAAATATCAAACTAAAAACGACAGAGATTTAAGATGTGAAATTTGTTACAAATTAGTAGTTATGTATATGAAAAATATTATATAAAATTATTTTGTATTATATATATGAAAAATATTATGTAAATTAGTGTTGTATATTATAAAAATGCTTAATTATTGTTTAAAATATTCTTCAATCAACTAGCAAATTAAAATTGTTCCAAACCACCCAAACTGTGATTTGGTTATTCACCAATTCGTCATTCACTATTTGATTTATAATTTTATTCTCAAATCACTCGAACCGCACCGTGCATACTCAAATTGGTGGTGACAATGGCAGCAAAATTTTCAGGGACAAGCTATAGTACTTTTTTTTTAATGGATGTAAATGTTGAGAAATACTAAAAGAGGGATGATTTAGGATAATGGATAATTTTATATGTTGGCAAGGTTGGGTTTTCTTTTTGTTGCTCAAATAATGTTAGAATAATCACATTTGGAGTCAAGGGTTGATATTGGATTGAGTCAGGCTAAGTCGTGCAAGTTATAAAAATGATTTCAAACCTTCCTGTCAACTAAGATCAAACCGAGCTAGTCCAGAACCAAAAACCTTAAGCCCAAGCCTCCACTATCACTACCGCTATTACTCCCACAACTACAATCACTATATAACAATGAGGAAAGTACCACTATGACCATCACCACCACAACTAAAACCACCAAAGCACTACCACCCACCCACCACCAAGCCTTCTTTGCCACCCCTCAAGTACCGCCACCTCCTTACCACTACCACCACTTATACCACCATCATCCATTTATTGCCAAAGCACCACCATCCCACCATTTCCAACCAACACAACCATTGCCTCCACTATCCTCGACCACCATCACCACCTCCTTACCACTACCATGCCACAACACTACCACTACCCCTCTATTGCCAAGCACAACTCCTCCACCACACCTCACCATCATCCACATATCTCAACCAATCTCCCATCTACTGTTGCCGACACCACTACACTACCACCACAAAGTCACCTCCAAAATGTATAAATTACAAAAATTAATAATAATAAGTTTTAATTTTAGATTTTAAATTCTTATATGAAATAATTTATTTTAATTTAACACTTAAATTTGTATTAAATAACATTTCAATTGAAAAATATATAATTCAATTTTTAAAATTATATTTTTGGATTTTTAATTTTATCAAACAGCAGTACCTCAGTTCGGGAATGATGTTGATTTAAAATATTTAGGCCAAGTTTGGCAAGTTGCCAAAAAGCCAAAAAGTCAAAAAGTTACTCAAAAAGTTAAAAAGTTATCACTATTCACCAAAAGTCAAAAATTACGGTTGCACAACTCTCAATCCTAATTTTTCCCTACACACTAATTTATACAATTTTTTAATACACATTTTTCCATAAAAAGTCAAAAAGTTAATCCAAACATCCATATCTTTTTTCTCAATTTTTTAGTCTAAAAAGACAAAAAGTATACTTATTTAGGATACCCATTATTGTCCTTCACTTAATAATGCATAGTAATTGAGCAAGTTGTGAATTACTACTGGTTTTGTGGGGAGAAAAAAAAAATATTGACAGAATGTCAAATACAGGGATAATTGAGGTATATTATGTTGGATAAATTGGGATTGTTTGGGGAGTGAGTTTTTGATTAAAATAATTAAAAAGTTAAGCTAATAAGTTATTATATTACTCTTTATTTTTTTGTGCACATTTTTATAAAACATCAAAAAATCAATAAAAATAGTTAATTCCCAAACAAGCTCAATGTTTTAGTTGGATAGTGAGAAAATTAATTCCATTTTTATATAAGTTACTTGTATATATATAGTGTAAGTTTTTTTTAATATTTAATGCAAGTATTTTTTGTATGCCATATTTGTTGCAAAAGAAAAGAAAAAGATTTTATCTAAACTATAATTATTTTAAAACTGTTCCACTCATTTGAAAATTCTTCTATTATAATATTATTATTATATATAATTAGTATAGATTTAAGGGAGAATAACACGTGAGTATTTTGAATTTTTTTTTTTCAAAGTAATGATAAACTTCATAAATTTTAATGGATTTTGTTAACAAGCATCCGTAGGACACTTGTTAAGGATGCATTAACTCACTTTAACCAACCCCACTATCATAGAAAATTGAATAAGTTATAAATGTTGTATTATTAGAGACCAAATTACCATTTTTTTAAAGGAAAAATCAGTCTAAAGTCATTTTCCCGTTTTTAGTAATGGAAGAGATCAACAATATTATTTTTTTATGTCTAAGGTTCCTCAATTCCACGCACATCTATCACAGAGAAATTTGATAAATCTCACACTCTCTATCTCTCTCTCTCGCTGCTCTTCTCTCTCTCTCTCTCTTGTCGATCTCAACAACGATCTCCTTCCCTAGATCTATCTCTTTTCTCCTTCCTTTCATCTTCGGCTTCTCACCACCGTCGCCATCTCCATCATCGCCTCAGATCTCCACCACCATCACTGCCTCAAATCACGATCGTCGTCGTCATCTCCATCATCGTCTCCTCTTCTCTCTTCTTTAGCCACCACCAGCATCCCTTATTGCTATTGCCGTTACCGCCGCAGCTCTGCCTCTATCGCCAACAAAGAAGCAGGGGAGTAGTGGTGGGAACAACTATTCTAGCTGCCGAATCATCAAACAAAAACCCAATTATACCACCACCAGACTCTGCAATTACCATCACCAGATCTCGCCTCGACCGCTTTATGACCACTAGATCGGCTCATCATCAAGCTAGACGAACCTCTCTAGGCTACACTTACATCAATTTCGGCTCTGCCCAAGATGGTTAGACTTTGATTCCCATTTTCAATTTTTTATTTTTTATTTTTTATTTTTTTTATGATTTGTTTGTTTGTTCGATTGCTTGATTGGTTAAATTTTTATTCATATTGATCTAAGTAAAATATCAGATACATACTAGAAATGTGTTTGGATTGAATTTCTCTGGTTTGGACCAGAGAAATTCTCTAGTTTGGACTAAATTTTCTATGATTTCTCTAGTTTGGATTGAATTTTCTCTAATTTGGATTGAATTTCTCTAGTTTGGGTCAGAGAAATTCTCTAGTTTTTCAAATGGAGCACAGTGAATTACTTTGTATTTGTAAAGTCTAGTTTCAAAAATTGACAATTTTGTCAGAGAAATTTCAATTTTCTCTGGTTTGATTCCAGAGTAATTCTCTCTGTGTAATGAGACAAAGGAATTTCTCTGATTTGAAGAGAATTTCTCTAGTTTGTAGATAATTTCTCTGTGAAGTGCACAGAAAATTAAACCAGAGAAATTCTTTGTGAACTAGAAATTCTCTGTGAATCAGAATTTCTGTGAATTTCTCTAGTTTGTATTTGTGATTATTTGTTGCGTTGATTGGATTAATTTCTTGATTAGCTGTCAATTGTGTATGAACCCTTCCAAGTGTTGGTTTTTTCTTGTTAGATTCATTTACGTTAGTGTTTATTGGATGATAGGTTTTTAGTTATTAGAGTTTCTTATTGATTGAGTCATAATGTTACTAGATTTGGTTTCTTCAATTGGTCATAATAGCATCAATTTCTCTAGTTTAGAATTTATTTGGGCAAAGAATTTCTCTGGGTCCAGAAAAATTCTATGAATCGAATTTTCTCTGGATCCGTATTGAAGGACCTTAGATATTACAGAAATATTGTATGTCCTTTATGCTATAAAATCTTAATATTAGGGACCCTAAAAAAAATCTTTTTTTTTTTAATTTTCTCTATTTTTATGTATTTTTCATAATATAATATTTTTTAACATTTTTTTAATAAAAGTGAATGCTCTTTAATTTTAAATGAAACATTTCGTGACTTTTTTAAAAAAATAAATTAATTATATGCCCTTTATTTTTAAAATTTTAATGACATTTTGCTTACACCATATAGTTTAGTTATAATTGAAAATAAAGAACATTTACAAATTTTTTTAAAAATCCACAAAATGTCATTTAAAAATAAAATTCATTTGTTGATTAATATTATGAATTTTTTTTATATTTGGTACAATTTTTAGATTTATTTTTCTTACACCATATAATTTAGGTATGATTGAAATTTAAAAATTAAAAAAATCACATAATGTTATTAACAAAAATAAAATTCAATTTTATAATTAAAAAAAATGTTTTAAAAATTCTATTATGAAAAGTATATAAAAATAGAGGCAATTAAAGAAAATAATAATTATACAACATTTATAACCTAGTCAATTTTTTATCGGATTGGGGTTGGATAAAAAAAGGCTTATAATGAGCATTTATTTGAGTCAATCATTTCCAAGATTTGTCAGGAATCTGAAATGATGGCACAACACAAATCGCATATATCTCTAGAGGCTCCGCTTTGTCGTAGATTCAATTTGATTTGATTTCATCTCGAACCCCTATTCTTTCCTTTACCAAACTCGTAGATAAATTTGGTAATATTATTACGAGTAACATTGACAAGCAGCAAGCTTAACAGCAGGCTGTTTTTTTCGTCAAGGATGGTGTGGATACTCTTATATAGAGTCTCTTAAATAAACACAATTTTTCACTGTTGCCTAATCAGACTGTGAATATTTTTAACAAATACTCTAAGGACACTCGTTAATAAAATCCAATTTGAATTATTAAGTGTATAAATTTTTTCATATATTATTAATTATTTTTGAAAGCACAAATTTAATTGTATTTTGCCCAAGATTTGATACTAGAAGGAAATCCTGTGATTAACTCACCAATAATAGACGGTTTATCAAGCAACGGGCGTACCTTCTCCACCCTCCTCTACTCTCTGTTTTTTAGGGTTTTGGGTGGGTTAACTCCAACCATTCTTCTCTCTCTCTCTCTCTCAACCATTCGAATTTCGTTTTCATCCTATCCAGGTATGTTCCGGCTTCAATTATCCCCACAATCACTGGCTTTGTGTTTTTGATTTCATTCTCTGTTTTTCATTTCCTTATATGTAACTTTATTTTCATGGCGAGAGGCCCTGTATCATATCTATTGCGTTTATATTCATCCAAAAACAACCTCTCTAGGGTTAGGGTTCTCTTCTTCCATTCAAACCCATGCCGAGAATTGTATCCCTCGTACCTCCAAAAATCCCCACTTTGCCCAACCCACCTGCCATTTTCAACTTCCTTAATCAATCAACTAACCTCTCATAACCCAAAATCTAAGCTCTCAATGTATAGCAAACAACTATTTTCAACACTCGTCGAAAATGAAAATAATGGTCTGGAATCAACTATGATTGAATCCGAGTGCAATGAGACTGCTGACGGTGAAGTGGGTTCGAAAACAATTGCTGGATACGTGTATGTTGGAGCCCGTGATCCGGCTGAAATTTATAGGGAATTTCGTAATGCCATCAAGGCTGAGAAGCAAACTCGGGGTGATTGGTATACACTCACTGAAATCTTCCGTGGTTTTTCGAAATCGGGTTGGGCATCCAATCAGGCACTGGCTGTGTATATTGGAGCGTCATTTTTCCCTGCAGCTGCACACAAGTTTCGGAATTTTTTCTTCAAGAAATGTCAGACGGATGTTGCCAAGTACTTGGTTTCACTTGGTCCTGGCGATGCGGCTGACCGGTTCCTTTTCCAATATTTGTTGAATTTTGCATAGAGGAGTTTCCAGATGAAATTAGGCGGTTTAGGAGTATGATTGAGTCAGCAGACCTTACAAAGCCATACACTTGGTTTCCATTTGCTCGAGCAATGAAACGCAAGATTATATATCACTGTGGCCCAACTAATAGTGGGAAAACATATAATGCTTTGCAGCGGTTTATGGAAGCGAAGAAGGGTATTTATTGTAGTCCTCTTAGGCTGTTGGCGATGGAAGTTTTTGATAAGGTGAATGCACTCGGCGTCTATTGTAGTCTTCATACAGGGCAAGAAAAGAAACATGTTCCATTTTCAAACCATGTTGCTTGTACGGTGGAAATGGTATCCACGGATGAATTATATGATGTGGCTGTTATTGATGAAATTCAAATGATGGCAGACTCGTATAGAGGTTATGCTTGGACGAGGGCTTTGCTTGGTTTGAAGGCTGATGAGATACATTTGTGTGGGGATCCCAGTGTTTTGAATATTGTTCGAAAAATATGTTCAGACAGTGGAGATGAGTTGTATGAAAACCATTATGAGAGATTCAAGCCATTAGTGGTTGAAGCCAAGACCCTTTTGGGAGATCTTCGAAATGTTCGATCTGGAGACTGTGTTGTTGCTTTCTCAAGGAGAGAAATATTTGAGGTGAAATTAGCAATTGAGAAGCACACAAATCATCGTTGTTGTGTTATTTATGGTGCATTACCCCCAGAGACTCGTAGGCATCAAGCTAACTTGTTTAACGATCAAGATAGTCAATTTGACGTTTTGGTTGCTAGTGATGCAGTTGGAATGGGTTTGAATCTTAATATCAGGAGGGTCATTTTTTATAGCCTTTCAAAGTACAATGGTGACAAGATTGTTCCAGTTCCCGCATCCCAGGTAAAGCAGATTGCAGGAAGAGCTGGTCGGAGAGGAAGTCTCTATCCAGATGGGCTGACAACCACCTTGCATCTTGATGATTTGGATTATTTAATTGAATGTTTAAAGAAACCTTTTGATGACATTACGAAAGTGGGTCTCTTTCCTTTCTTTGAGCAGGTGGAGTTATTTGCAGGGCAACTTCCAAATGTTACTTTCCCCCAGCTACTTGAGAAGTTTAGTGAAAGTTGCCGTTTGGATGGGTCTTACTTCTTGTGCCAACATGGCCATATAAAGAAGGTTGCTAACATGTTGGAGAAGGTTCAGGGATTATCTCTTGAAGATCGTTTCAACTTTTGCTTTGCTCCGGTTAATATAAGAGATCCCAAAGCAATGTATCATCTGCTAAGGTTCGCTTCATCGTATGCCCAAAACTTGCCTGTTAGTATAACAATGGGCATGCCACAATGTTCTGCTCGTAATGATTCTGAACTCTTGGACCTTGAGACTAAGCACCAGGTGTTGTCTATGTATTTATGGTTGTCGCACCACTTCAAGGAGGAAACTTTTCCTTATGTGAAGAAGGCTGAGGCAATGGCAACTGATATTGCTGACTTACTGGGTCAGTCACTCACTAAAGCTTGTTGGAAACCAGAATCAAGGCATGCAGCAAAGACGAAGCCTCAAGTGAAGGAAGGTGGTTATTATGCGAGGCCAAGGTCAATTATTAAGTTATATGAGAAGTAAGTTCTGTTGAATTAATTGTATTCCCTGGCATCTTTACATATTATTTTTTACATGTAAATATAAAAAGTGGGTGCAGCCCTGTAAATAGGATGATACAAAAAAAATATATATATCCTCTCCTATATCTGTTTTGGGGATATACAACTCCGCAAAAAAAGTCAATAAAATCACATAAGGAATAGTCTCTACAAGGCAAAGACACAAGGAGACAACCACAATCCCTTTTAAGCAAAAAAATTGAACTCTCAAGTCTAAAGAATTAGATGATTTGGGGCCTATGAAGCACAGGTGTGGGTACTGATACGGATACGATACGGGTACGTCAATACGGCAAAATTCTTTAAAAAGGTAGGGTACTGGTACAGTTGGGGTATACCAAATTTTTATTTTTATTTTTTTTTAATTTATAGCTAAACATCTAACATATAAATCAAAATTTCAATATCAAAACTAAAAAGAGAACAGCTTGTCTAAAAAATTATATAATTCTTTTTTTTTTTTTTTTTTTTTTTTTTGATTGTCTAAAACATGATGCAAAAGAGAACAAAACCATGACTCATGGATAAAGGGTGTTGGAAATATATTACTTGATGATTTTTGAAGTTGAAAGAAGAATAATAAAGGCTACAATAAATTCTAGCAGCTGCAAAAAAAAAAAAAATTTACCTCGCCGTACCCGTGCTATACTCATGCCATACCCACGATGTACCCAAACGTATTTGCCGTACCCAGCATGTATTTGCCGTACCCAGCATGTATTTGCCGTACCCGGTATACGTACCGCCATATTGGTACGCGTACTCGCACCTGGTAAGTATCTGGTATTCGTGCGGCACCATTTTTGGAGTACCCGTACTTCATAGTTTGGGGCATAAAATTTTTTGTCTCTTTTTTGGGGTGCAGTTTTATCTCCTTTCAAGGAGATCCCTTTGTTTTGATTTCTAGAGATTGTGGAGTGGTGTGTGGTGTGTGATGTGTGATGTGTGATTTCGATTATCCTTTTCTTTCTTTTTGGGTGTGATGTGTAATTTGTATCTTTTTATAATTTTTTATTTTGTAATATTTCTTTTTTGTTGTTGATGAAAAAAATATAAAATAAAATAAAAAAGATGAACTCAATATTTGATCCAATCGTAGTGGTAGTGGTATGAGTAATTAGGTTTTATCCAACCGTACTGTTTTGGAATTGAGTATCCATTAATGAGTAGAATCCTTTAAAAAGTATTGAAGTTCCATTTTGTGTTAATACTTTTGCACTTGGTGGAGAAACTGAAAAAAGTGGAGAGAACTTAAAAACTCCTTGGTGTTTTATGTTAATATGAATGAACCATTTGCAACGCTCTTTTTTTTTTTTTTTTTTTTTTTATCCCAGTTTGCTTCTTTTGTATATGCCATCTTTATGATGCTTTCCCTCCAAACTGCTATCACACTTCAAATGCCAACAGACTTATTTTGCCTTGCAGGAAAAGGCATGAAAAATCTGCTTTGCCTGGTGGTCATCTAGAGAAAGTAGCAGCGTAATGCCCTCCCAAGGTACATGTACTAATTTTGCACCCTGAATTCAAATGTTGGCTATACCTTCTCCTGTTAGTGAGATGATTGATAAGCTTTCTATAACTATTGATGTGATTGCTAGCTATGCTGCAATAAGAACCCTTATCAAAAGCCATGCAAGAGAGACCAAAGAGTGTTTCTTTGGATTTCTTCTATATTCTTATATCTCTTGCTGATTAGAATCTCTTTCACTTTTACATGAATTCTCATGTGTGCACGTGTGAGAGTTAATATGTTAAATCAAGAACAAGATGTAATGATAAAATTGGATAATTGGTGAGGGATTGTTATCTATTGGAGAATTGTTTAGGTAATAGAATGTAATTCATTGGTTGGTCATTTCAAAATCAAGAGGTAAAACATGCCCAGGTACGCGTTAAAAGGGAATGAGTAATGTCACTTCAAAGCTTTATAATTGTGCTCTTGGAAATTCTATCATAATCCTCCAATTTGTCTTAGGTGCTAGCTTAATTTGCCTCATTATTTGTGCTATAGTATGTAGTATCGTGCTCGGTTACATTTTTATTAACGATATGATAATTTGAGACTCCGGTATGTCTAGAAGTTGTTGGCATTCAAGGCTTTCTCGAATTGTGATGCAGAACAGGTTCAAGTTCAAAGGAAAATTAATTAATGGATACATTGGATACACTTCATTCCTTATATTAATGGATACACTGTATACATTTCATTCCTTGTATTCATGGATACATTGGATTGTATTCATGTCTTTCAAACTCTTCAAGGTCTAAAGGTTAGGTTCTTTGTATTTGATACATTGTATTTGGTACAAGAGTTTAAGGGAGTGTTTTAGTATTTATTTATGTATTAGGAAATTCACAGTTTGAGTATCTAGTAGTTAGTATAAATATGTTTGTAAGCCCTGTGGCAAAAGATAGAAAGAAAAAGAGTTTTTTTTCAAGAATATAACCAGAGTTCTCTCCATTTGCCTTGTGCGCAAGGTTGTTTATCTTTGCTCGTGAATTCGAGTTGTTACTGTCCGAAGAACGTTATCTTCCCCTTCGTCTACTAGAACGATATCTAGTCATTCATTCCATTACAACGCTGCGTCAAGTGGTATCAGAGCGAGGTCCTCCCTTGTCTCAATGGCCAACGACGGTGAGACTTCACCAAAATCTAACAATGAAGCTGTGTGGGGTGCAATCGAGAGGCAACAACAACAGTTGGACCAGATTCTTGGTTTTCTCAATAGATTGAATCTCAACGCCGAAAGAGCAACAACAGAGGGTCCTATTGCGCCTCGCGGCCAGCATGTTCGTGAACCAAGGGTAGGCAACAATCCTGGACGCTTAGGGGTTCCTCCTAGGCGTGTTGTAAACAACCCAGTTTACGATGGTGATTCAACAGATGATGATCTTGAGCAGATCGCAATGTACGAGGAGCCTAGAGAAGGTATAACAACAATAACTACCGTATGAGGATGGACCTCCCTTCCTTCAATGGGCAGTTAAACATCGAAGATTTTCTGGATTAGTTGAATGAAGTAGAACGGTTCTTCGATTACATGGATATCGAAGAAGAGAAGAAGGTGAAACTTGTTGCGTACAAACTGAAAAGCGGTGCTTCTGCATGGTGGGAGCAATTGCAATTGTCTAGGATGCGACAAGGTAATAGTAAGATTCGGGCTTGGCACCGAATGAAGCAATTGATGAGAGCACGTTTTCTTCCTCCAGATTATGATCAGGTTCTATTCCATCAGTACCAACGATGTCAACAAGGTGCCAGATCAGTCCATGAGTATTCTGCTGAGTTCCAGCGACTTTCCTCCCGTAACGACTTACCGGAAACGGAAGGACAATTGGTGGCGCGATTTGTGGATGGATTGCGTACAAATCTACAGGATGTGGTTAACATGCAACCGGTTCATACGTTGCTGGATGCCATTCAATTGGCAACAAGGGCCGAATTGCAATTAGCCAGAAGAATGGGTTTTCGAAATCAGCCCTCTACCAAGACAGTCATGCCTTCACCAGTACAAAATCAGTCCGAGCAGGGTAAAGGAAAAGCAGTCACTAAAGCGGGTCAGAGTCAAGCTTCTCAGAATCAGAACAAGGCCCCATGGAAAGGTCAGACTCATACAAAGACGAGTACAAGTAGTTCAAGAGCACAGAGTGACCCTTACGCTCCATCACGAAGTGATAAGTGTTACCATTGTGGAGAAGTTGGACACTATTCTAATCGTTGTCCCCAACGACGTACTGCCAACGTAGTTGAGCATGAGGAAGAAGAAGGCAGACAAGAGGAGGAGAATTTCGAAGAAGAAGATCCAGCAGAATGGACCCATGAAGATGAGGGTGGATCGCTGCTTGTGTAGCGTTTGATGTACACACCACGAAAAGAGGATGTTCAGAGGCACAATATCTTTGAAACTCGTTGTACCGTCAACCAGCGAGTCTGTGATTTGATTATTGATGGAGGTAGCAGTGAAAATATCGTGTCAAGGACTATGGTTGATAAGTTGAGTCTTCCAACAAAGAAACATCCGTCTCCTTATAGTATTGGCTGGATCACAGATGTCGATGAAACAAAAGTAACAGAACAATGTGTTATTCCTTTCTCTATTGGGCCAAATTATAGAGATGAGGTTTTGTGCGATGTGGTTGACATGAATGCTTGTCATATGTTGTTGGGTAGGCCGTGGCAGTTTGATTTGAACACTGTGCATAGGGGAAAGGAGAATACTTACACCTTTTACAAGGATAAAGTAAAAGTTGTCTTGGCTCCTATGAGACGTGAAATTCGAGTAACAGCCTCCCCAACCAAGGCAGAATCTTTCCTTATAGTACCAGATTTTATAAAAGAAGTCAAGGAAACGCAGTTGGTTTATGCTTTAGTGGTCAAGGGTGAAGAACAAGAAAAAGTTATCATTGCGATACCAGAGCGAGTTAAGCCATTAATTACCGAGTTTTAGGGACTTGCGCTAGACGAGCTGCCAGCAGGGTTACCTCCTATGCGAAACATCCAGCATGAGATTGATTTTGTTCCTGGAGCAAGTTTATCGAACCTACCACATTACAGAATGAGTCCGAAAGAGTTTCAGATTTTGCAGGACCAGGTTAATGATTTGCTGCAGAAAGGTCTAATCAGAGAGAGTATGAGTCCGTGTGCAGTGCCAGCCTTGCTAACTCCGAAGAAAGATGGAAGTTGAAGGATGTGCATTGACAGTAGAGCCATCAACAAGATCACGGTAAAGTACAGATTTCCTATACTAAGGTTAGATGATATGCTGGATAAATTGAATGGTTCGAAAGTGTTTTCAAAGATCGATTTGAAAAGTGGTTACCATTAGATTCGTATCCACCCCGGTGATGAGTGGAAAACAGCATTCAAGACAAGAGAAGGGTTGTATGAGTGGCTTGTTATGCCATTCGGATTGTCTAACGTGCCGAGTACATCATGCGATTAATGAATCAAGTATTCCAGCCTCTTGGAAAGTTTGTAGTTGTCTATTTCGATGATATCCTTATTTGTAGTCATGATGAAGAAGAGCATATGCAACACTTGAGGAAAGTTTTCAATGTTTTGCATGAGAACAATTTATATGTGAATTTGAAGAAGTGCAGTTTTTTGACAGACAGCTTGATCTTCCTGGGCTATGTTGTGAGTGCCGAAGGGATCAAGGTTGATGAGGCTAAGGTTAAAGCCATTCAAGAGTGGCCAACCCCAAAGTCCATTACCGACGTACGCAACTTTCATGGTTTGGCAACTTTTTATAGACGTTTTGTGCGGAATTTCAGTACCATTGCTGCCCCACTCACAGGTTGCATGAAGCATAAGCAATTTGTGTGGACTGATGTTGCAGAACAAAGCTTTGCGGTTTTGAAAGAGAGGTTGACCACAACACCGGTTTTAGCCATGCCGGACTTTGATAAGTTGTTTGAGGTTGATTGTGATGCTTCCGATATTGGCATTGGAGCTGTTCTTTCTCAAGAAGGCCGACCTATAGCCTTCTTCAGCGAGAAACTTAGTGATGCTCGACAGAAGTGGACGACGTATGAGCAGGAGCTGTATGCAGTAGTACGAAGTTTGTACCATTGGGAGCCATATCTGATTCAACGGGAATTTGTGTTAAACAGTGATCACCAAGCTCTCAAGTATCTCCAGAATGCTACCAAGCCAAACCGAATGCATGCCAGGTGGATTGCTTATATACAAAAGTTTACCTTTTCTCTTAAGCACAAATCTGGTCAATTAAATAAAGTAGCTGATGCGTTGAGTCGACGAGTTTCTTTACTTATCATTGCGAAAAATGAGATTTCTGGTTTTGAATATTTGAAAGAGCTTTATGTTGATAATGAGGATTTTAAAGATGCATGGGCACAGTGCAATTCAGGTTTTCAAGAATCTAGCAAATACCTGCTACTTGAGGGATTTTTATTCTTCGATGATCGTCTTTGTATTCCTCGCGGGTCTTTGTGAGAGCACATTATTCGAGAAACTCATGGTGGAGGCTTGGGAGGGCACTTGGGGCGAGACAAGAACATCGCTATGGTCGAATCTCGGTATTATTGGCCTCAGTTGAAAAGAGATGTGGAGAGGTATGTGAAGCATTGTTACACATGTCAGACTGCGAAGGGTCAAGTACAAAATACTGGATTATATACGCCTCTTCCTATTCCAGAATTTCCTTGGGAGGATCTGTCCATGGATTTTGTTCTCGGTCTTCCGCAAACACAGCGTGGTGCAGATTCTATTTTTGTTGTTGTTGATAGGTTTTCAAAGATGGCGCATTTTATTCCTTGCAGGAAAACACATGATGCCAACAATATTGCTCAACTATTCTTTCGGGAGGTAGTTCGTCTCCATGGTGTGCCAAAGGCTATAGTTTCCGATCGCGATAGCAAGTTTTTGAGTTATTTTTGGAGGTCTCTTTGGAAGCGGCTGGATACAACTTTGCAGTATAGTACTACTTGTCATCCCCAAACCGATGGTCAAACAGAGGTAGTGAATCGTACATTGGGAAATATTTTGCGGAGTTTGTGTCAAGAAAGTCCAAGGCAGTGGGATTTTGTTATTTCTCAAGCGGAGTTTGCTTATAACAATGTGCCAAACCGTTCGACTGGAAAGTCTCCGTTCGAGATTATTTATGTTCGATCCCCGCTGCATACCTTAGATTTGGTTCCTCTTCCCAAGCTTCCAGGAATGAGTATCATTGCTGATCATATGGTGGAAAAGGTGGCCAACAGTCATGCAGATGTTCGAAAGAAATTGGAAGAATCAGCTGCGAAGTATAAAACCGCCGCAGATGTACATCGACGAGTGAAGCCTTTTGAAGTTGGTGATATGGTAATGGTTCACTTGCGCAAAGAGAGGTTTCCAGTGGGCACATACAGCAAGCTTAAACAGAAGAAGATTGGTCCTGTTCGCATTTTGAAGAAGATCAATGATAATGCTTATGTGGTGGATCTTCCAGAAGATTTAGCCATCTCCAAAACTTTCAATGTCCAAGACTTATTTGTGTATCATACAACTCCAGATATCCCAATTCCTCTAGTTAACTCGGGGGCGAGTTCTTTCAAAGAAGGGGAGACTGATGCAGAACAGGTTCAAGTTCAAAGGAAAATTAATTAATGGATACATTGGATACACTTCATTCCTTGTATTAATGGAGACATTGAATACATTTCATTCCTTGTATTCATGGATACATTGGATTGTATTCATGTCTTTCAAACTCTTCAAGGTCTAAAGGTTAGGTTCTTTGTATTTGATACATTGTATTTGGTACAAGAGTTTAAGGGAGTGTTTTAGTATTTATTTATGTATTAGGAAATTCACAGTTTGAGTATCTAGTAGTTAGTATAAATATGTTTGTATGCCCTGTGGCAAAAGATAGAAAGAAAAAGAGTTTTTTTAAGAATATAACCAGAGTTCTCTCCATTTGCCTTGTGCGCAAGGTTGTTTATCTTTGCTCGTGAATTCGAGTTGTTACCGTCCGAAGAACGATATCTTCCCCTTCGTCTACTAGAACGATATCTAGTCATTCATTCCATTACAACGCTGCGTCAAATTGAGTCAATGATCCAATGAGAAGGGAAAATTTGTCTCGGTTTGTTTCTTTGAGGATTTATGAGAAGAGGAACTAGTCAACAGATACATATGTTTTTTAGATTGTGGTATTTTTATAATTTTACTTACCAGAGTTTGTGGAGTCCTATGGAGTTTCTATTTACACCACACTTCTATCTCAATACATCCAACAAATTATGACTTTTTTTATTACAAATATACCCTCAAGATAAATTACCTTGGACAAAATTTATTTCAATACAAAATAAATTATCTTTAAGGACAAAATTTATTTCAATACAAAAGATGAAAAACGCAGATGGAAACAGCCAAAGATAACGCAGATGGAAACAGCTATAGGGTAAGCCCACAACAGTGGCTGCAATGGTGATGACAATATTCATGGCTCATGGTTGTGTGTGGGTTGTGTGATGATAATATCAATAGTTCACCATTGTGCGTCAGTGTGTCTGTGAAGGAGAGGTGGAAAGAGACAGGAGGCAGCTCATAAAAGCAATAAAATCCTATCTGATTGGGGCAGCAAGCCCAAGTCCCATTCCCAGCCTAATAACTATGATTTTGTTATTTTTCCTCAGAAATTCAGTTTGGAAGAAATTTGAATTGTAATTCACCTAATAACTGTGTACTAAATCCAGATTAAACAAATATGAGAACTGTACAAAGTGATTTGTGATTATAACTGTTTGCACCCATTTTTGGAAATGGCAGTAATTGATGACACATGGCAGCAAAAGGAGTGTAAGGTGACAGGTGACACGTGGCAAGGCAGCAGAGATGGTGATGTTAGCATGAGAAATGGAGGAGGAAGCAGTGGTTATGGGCAGTTTAGGCATAGAGAATGGAAGGCCAAATGATATATGGCTAAAAAATGGGGGGCATGGTTTCCCATGACTTCAGAGTGGCTACAAAGCAGGAACGCATGAGGATGAGGATGAGGATGAGGCTGAAGGCACTATAAAAGGCAGTCGAAGGCAAGAGCAGAGGCATCATCAACACACAACACATCAAACTAGCATAAGTAGTTTTAGGAATAGATTATATTAGTAGTTTTAGCCTTGTAATTTTCAGTTCGTGCTTGTAAACTTTGGAAGTTGTAATTGAAATTGTCCTTTGTTTACTTTTGTTCTGTCATTGTTCCAAAGATTTCCTTTTATGTTTCAAGGCATTGAACCTCAACAGGATTGCCTGATTTCTTTTGATTGTTTGGTAAATGTTTTGTTAAGTCTCTGTCAATTAGGCCTAAATACAAATTTTACTAACAATAACACATCTTGATATAGCCAGAGGCGGCAGCTTAATGTGGAGTGTAACCTATTTGGCTTTTCATAACGGGAGAGTAGTTTCTGATGTGTGGATGTAGGAAACACCTCATCATTTAATGGCTTGGCATTGTTGACTTCGGAGAAGGATTTTTGTGTCTTTTGGTGGACATCATGAGATATGGCGGACCAGATATGTAGTTTGAAATTAAAGTCGGGTTTGCATTGAAAATATTACAAAGTAGGATTTGGTTTGCTGTTAAAAGAAATGAAACCATTTATGATCCACCTTCATTGAATTGTTCTGGGTAAATTATGCTGACACCACCTTCAAGTTTAGATTAATACATTCTTTGACATTTCGGAAGTTATACTGTTGTTTCTTGTCAATTGTTTGTGTTTTAATAGAAGGAAAGAGAAATATTGACATGACCTTAATGCTCTAAATTAAAATTTTGAAAATACCAAACTAATCTCTTTCTCTCTCACAAAATCAGCCACCCACCTACTCCACCACCTCCACCTCCACCATCACCATTACAGACCCACCACCACGACTACCATCTTCACCAAATCTGATTCCTCCAAAATAATTGAAACAACAGCCAGTAATATTTACAGAATATGGTTATGATTTAGCAGGATGGAGATGTATGGTAAGACGCTTGTGAACCAATCGAAAATACAAACAACATATCTTGGCTTTCTCATATAGCACAAATATCAAAGCAAATATTCATTGGGAGAGCATCCAAATCTTAATGTAATCTGGTAAATTTGACATTTTACCATGATTTTAGAGCAGGAAGCAAATTCCTGGACTTCAATTTAATAATATGGAGTGACCATGATGAGCTTGGCTCCCCTGCAACAGAAACCAAACAAAAGCAAATACTTTTATGCTGATTTTTGTTTAATGCCGGTACCATCAACTGCTGCCTGTGCAACAAGATTAAAGATAAATAACAACTAACATTCTTGACATATGGTGGCTCACAGTGAGTGTGTGAGAGAGAGAGAGAGAGAGAGAGAGAGAGAGAGACAAAGGGCAGACAACAAGGGTGGAGGGAGGTATCAACTGATAGCCCCCACTGCTGTTCATAGCCACCACCGACAACCCACCATTTTCTTTAAAAAATAGGCTCATTAACTCAATGTAGGGGTAAAATTGACTTATTAAAATATTTAAATGCCCACATCAGCAACAACCAATAGTTGCATAACATGGACAATTTATAATGCAATTGCAAACCTCAAAGAGGAGGATGTAACTTCTAAACGGTCAAGGTGTAATTGACAGATGACCTATCTTTAAGAAAAACAAAAACAAAAACAAAAAAAAAGGCAATCACATCGGCACATAACTCAGGATTGTCGGTGTAATTTACCCAACCGTTTTAGAAGCAACCAAGATCAGAACAGATAACTTCCAACTGTTGATAAGAGTGTAAGACAACAGCCCCATACTCTAAATTACAGAATTACAAACCATAGATCAACAGTTGCCATTTATGAGCATCAAAAGTCCACCATGGCAGTGCAATTTTGAGAAACCCAAAAAAACAAAAACAAAAATTGCTAAACGGCTCAAACAGAAATAACCGGAGCACAAAAAACAGTTAAATCTGCACCTTTATTACAAGGATGTAGTAATCAAATCAGCTACTTCTTCAAGAGCATTGCACTGCACTGTGCCATTATCTTTGACGCCCTGGTGATTGAATTAGTCATGTAGAAATTCTCCACGGCAGTCCCAAATGGAGTCGAACTCATCTTGTTGCCAGACTCAGGTTTCAATAAAGCAGAAAAAGTAGCCGGTTGTCTCTCATCCATGTGCAAGAGATTCGGTGCCACAGTCCTTATCCGGTTCCGGATAGCCCCAAGAGTATCGTAAGGCAGACGTACCCCTGCCACCTCAGACAAAGCCCTAATTATTTTCCAATCATCCCTCGCGTCACCAACAGTGGGAACTGCAGGCAGAGTTTGTTGAGCACACCCTTCTGTATTTACGTATGTACCCTCCTTCTCGGTGAATGCTGCCGCTGGTAAAATGACATTGGCACGATACACACTCTGATCACCATGATGGCCCTGATAAACCACAAACGCATCACTCGGAACTTTCTCCAAGCTCACATCATCAGCACCCATCAAATACACAAACTTTGCAGATTCAATACTGTGTTCAGATTCAGGCACGAGTCCAAGGTCTAGCGAAGCAGCTTGGGCAGCATTTAGAAGCAATACATTGAGACCATTCCAGTCTGGTCTGATAATATTCCCTTTTTTTGCAATAGTTTCAACAACTGAGAAAATTGCATCCTTATCATTCCTCTCAAAGATCCCGGCACCGACAATGATGACTGGGTTCTTTGCATTTGAGAGGGCAGAGTAAAAGGGATGGCGACCCTCAGCGATTTCAGTTAGTGTTTGAGGACCTGTGCCAAGGTGCTGGTAATCGTAGTTGAAATCAGTTGGTGGGCCAATGTAGCCCACCTTAGCGTGGGTTTCTCGGACTGTTTTTCTGATTCTTGCATTCACCATGGCAGCTTCAACCCTTGGCTGGCAATTCAATATGTAAATTTGGGATCAGAACAAACCTTGCCCACCCAGCCCAAATCATTAAGTAGTCACAAGAAGGAGCAAACAACAAAGATAAACACATCCATGCAGCTTATAAAATAATTGTGAAGTCCCAAAGCTGCTAATCCATTAAACCAATTCCAAAAATTCAACGCAAGTGACCATATTTCACCAGTAAGACAACGTTAACATTTCTTTATTTTCTTTCAGATGAGAAAAAAATTATCAGCTCCCCCTATTATTAATTTCCATAGATTCATGGCAGCACAAGTTATTGTCAAATCACTGGGTAGATTTCCCAACAGCAGCAAGGTCTCTTAACCATGAAAATGCAAGAGATGCACCCTAGTTTGCTTATGATGTTCCCCAACTTCTCAAGGACTCCTGACACACTACCTCATTCACTGTTCAGATTTAAACTTAAACAGATCAACTGCCAGGACATGACATGAGCCCATAGGTCATTTCCAGAATAAAAAGGCAAGTGTAATTTGTATTTTACATTCATCAGCTTTTGAATGAGGTTAAATATTGGTTAGTATTTTCATTACATATACTCCTTACCCATATATGTATAAATATATTTTGTTTGGAATGAGATCCATAAGTATAATTAAGGCATAAAAGTAGAAGTTTACTGTTCAAGGCTTTCAACATCATTGGGTAAATGTTTTTATTTAGGTTGTGTTTGGATCATAGATTTGCGTAGGGATTTGGAAAGGAAACGGGAAAAGGTGGGTGAAATGTAGTTATATTTCATTCACATTTCACTCATCTTTTCCCTTTCCCTTTTCAAATCCCTATCTAAACCCATGATCCAAGCACAGCCTTAAAACATTGAACTAAAAGCACACTTCAAATGTTAAATCAACGAGACAATGCTGCTTGACCACCTTCTTCACCACCCCATGACACACCAAGGTTGTGTTTGGATTTATTGATTTGAAATGAAGGTATTTGACACTCATTTTTCAAAGAGCATCACATTTAGATTTAGTAGTTTAGATATGTATTTCCTTGGTGAATTTGAGAGCTTCACTATGATGGATTTGGAAATAACAATGTAGAAGTAGTTATTTGAAATCCTTTGAAAAAAAGATTCTAGTTGTAATAACCTACCTTTCCTTCTAGTTTATCAATTTAGCTATAATAAGAAACTCTCCTATATTTCCGTAGAATTTAATCTCAAATCAATTGATTTCAAATCCATATCCATCCAAATGAAGCATAAGTGACATTCTTGCCATTTCCTTAAAAGAAATAACCATTTCAGACCTCTACAAACATGATCCCTAATGCTAATAAATTGAGCAATACAAATTCCATCTTCACAATAACGTATTGTCACACTTCCATCTTAAATTCTACCCCAAAATGTTTGTCACAGAACAGCGTAAGCAGATAGCCTCCAAAATGTAGAGATCCCAAAAAAGAAATCTTAAACTTGGAAGGAAAATTAATTATGGTCTATTTATATGCATATAGATGACCATGCATGTCCATATAACCAAATCCAACCAAAGTCTTGTGTCCCAATCAGGTGGGTTCAGCTAAATGAAAAAGAATACAGAATGACTTATTTAACAATATTGAAGTAACCAAACATAATTAGTTCCCCTCGCAAAAAGACAGCTTGTGCAATTGGCTATTCAGAAGCTAATGCCCACTATAATCTGAAAGTGTGTCCTAAAGGTAAGTGGGGTAAATAGGAAACTCCAAAAAATTTCTTACATATTGTAGGTTTTTTCCTTCACTATTGACACACTTCAAGATTCTTAATCAAACTTAGCCCTTAATTAAAGTGTTATCTAATTATTTAGCACAACCTAAGGGATTTGTTGGGTATTGGTTTCAACTCTAGAGCCAAGAACAAACTATGTCTATCAAATTAATTCCTTTAATCACTGAAGGCCCAATCTATTCATAATTCAACTTGAAGCAAGGGTACAACATATTTACCATACATTCATCTCAAAATATCATCAATGTAAATAATCAAATTAAAAAGTGCAACTATTAAAGAAATGAACACCAAGATTTAGAGTAGTTCAACGACTAGCCTACACCCAAAACCTTTACAACCACTCCTTCAAGGGTTTTTGCTAGGATAAAACCTCTACCACAACATACAATGGGTTTAGGATCAACCAAAAAAACTGCAACCTCCAAACACAAACCTACCACTTCACAATATTTTACAAATCTAGAAAATGGGCTTCAACAAGGGGAAACAATACCCTTAAGCCCCAACAAAGTCTCTCTGTGAGACAAGTGTGGTGTGTGCTATCAATAGAGTCTATATCTAGAAAGCATAGATACGGATACGAGATACATATATGATATGATACGGATACGACGATACAGTAAAACCTAAAAAAGTAGGATACGGGTACGGCTAGGATACGTTTGTAAAAAATAAAAAATAAATAAATTATTAGTAGTGAGTTACACATAAGCTCAAGAATGTTGAGAAACCACAGTAACTTTATGATGCAAAATATTAATATTTAAGAATTAGGTATTAATTTAAGGCAGTAGCTAGTTTAGTTTTAAATTTTCAATAGGTCTTGCAAATATTTCATCTCAATATCAAGTCTAATATGTTGATATTATAATATCAAAACAATCCACAACTTGACCCTATGCTTTTTCCTCTTGCACTAGTCAAAAATATTCTATGCAAGTTTATTTGTTTATTTATTTATTGATATTTAATTTTACTATTGTTATATTATCT
Source organism: Camellia granthamiana (assembly GCA_036172215.1). NCBI lineage: Eukaryota > Viridiplantae > Streptophyta > Magnoliopsida > Ericales > Theaceae > Camellia > Camellia granthamiana. Next base: position 93,929,840 of record CM069906.1, read on the forward strand.
TATTAATCCTTACTTTTATGTAGTTATAGGGGACATGCATGATACAATGAAGATATGTCAAGTTGATGAATTCTATTACTTTAACTTACTATGTTATTTTTATAAAAAAAACTAAGCAAAGTATTGTAAAAATATTTTATTTATCCTCGCAATTATATTATATTATGATGTTATGTAAGAAATGATACAATTCTAATTTCGTAAAACGAGTAATATGTGACTTAAAGCATTTGATACTTCAAAATTAATTAAGAAGTATCTGATAATATGTGACTTGGAGCATCTGAAACTTCAAAACTAAGTATCCGATACTTCAAAATTAATTAAGAAATATCCGATACTTTTAATAAGTATCTTATACGTATCCGTAAGTATCCAAGGAGTATCGGTATCCGATACGGATACGATACGGATATGTTTTCCTATTTGAAGTATCCGTGCTTCATAGGTCTATATACTACAATAAAGAGATGCGTTTATACCCATCTACAAGCAAAGAACTTTGAGACTCCCTTGAAGCAAGCTGTTGGAGGATTTGTGTTGAAGGAATGAAGGTTGCACTCTCTATCCAAGGTAGAATTCACACTCAAATAAGTATGAGGGTCTATAAGAGTTGTGTTATAGCTTTTGGTGCCTTCCGCTCGTCAAGAGACCCCAAATGGGGTTGTTGGGTCGAAGTGTGGTTGACCATACGTCATCGGGGTCAACCATCAACCACTATAAACCAAACCAAACCAACCTTAAGTCCCATCAAATGGGGTCGGCTATATAAATCCAACCATCAACCACTATGATCAACCATACTGTAAATTGTCAATTTTTGCCTCTGACCATAAGAATTCGCAAAGCTACTCATTAATAGTAATAGAACTTGACACAAATTTTCCTCCAGTGAAACGAGGGAGAGAGTTTAGAGTGATGCTAGAGATCCCAAAAGATTTACCAAAATTTTTACCAAATGTCTCACATGGGTGTGGGACCCACATGGTATCCACGAGACACCCATGTGAGACATTTAGTAGAAATTTTGGTAAATCTTTTGGGATGTCTAGCATTTTCTGAGAGTTTAATCTGGAAAAGTATTCCATCGGAGGAAGATTAAATTCATTGGGTCGTATAGTTATTCGTTTTGTTTATTATTTGACTTTTATGGTATTTATATTTACTCATATATTTTAAAGAATAGGGAATACAGTATAGATAATCTTCTCTATGATCAAATCCAAATCTTGTCGTACATGAGCTAGCTACAACTCTCGGTACTTTCACCATGGTAGACTACATTTACTAGGATGGTCGACCATTCTGTAGGACTCGCTTTGGACTTCCATATGTCGACCACAGTACTCATCATGGTTGACCAAGCTGACAAACCTTGGCTTAGGTAGTGAAGATCTCCTATGGCACTTCAAGCTTCCAAGATATTTTAGGCTGTCCAATGTGCTCTCCTCATGGTAGTGACTTGAGCTCTATCTAAGGTTGCATATACAAGTGATGAAATTGCCAACCTAATACCAATCCTAACACTAACATTATCTGCGACACAAGCATAAACGCTTAGAATGGAAGAATAAAAGCTCATTATTTCTTCTACAATAACCTTCATGATCATCCCCATATTGAAAGTATATGTTACGCAGATTACAAAAAATAAAAAATAATATAAATGTCACATAAACTACATAACGCTAACCAATATTTTGTGAAGAATCAGTGAGCTTCAGAGTACTTCTACATGCATTCCATCACTATATGCAACAACTATCTATCAAAACAATGAATGTTCAAAATTCTCAAAGGGCGCAATTGTATGTAATCTTGTCTCAACCTATCCCTAGATGTGCAAAAAAGTTGTGCTTTTAACGTCAATGCTTCCTGTCCTCATCCAAATACCTCAAAATCGTACAACAAACAATAGACAATGGTAATTAAAAACTGTACACATTGTAGCCATCTTAAAAGAAAGGGTGCAAGGACCAACCTGAGTTCCAACCAAAAGGAAAACATCTGCTTTCTCAAGACCACTGATACCACTATTCAAGAGATATCCTGAACGCAAATCAGCATTTGGATGCATGCCATTTCCCTCACACCAGATATTATTGGATCCCATTTTGTTTAAGAAATCCTTCAGTGCCATCATGGATTCTGAATCAGACAACTGACCAGCAACCCCTACAATTTCTTCTGGTTTAACTTGATGGATGACCTCAGCAACTACAGCAAGGGCATCACGCCAGCTCACAGCCTTGAAGCGCCCATCAGCACCGCGAATCATAGGGTCATTTAGCCGCTGCCTCTTCAGACCATCATAAAAGAAACGTGTTTTATCTGATATCCATTCCTCATTAATGTCCTGCAATAGATCAGTGTATCAGGCTAAAAAACCTTGCACATTAACAAAAGAAGCTAGAAAACCACATAAATCTAGCAAGGAAACCCCTAAAGTGTTCGAATTCCCTAACTTGCAGCTCAGTGTATCTTTGTAAAACAAATAATATCAAACTTCTTTTCAAATGACAAAATAAAATATACAGAAGGAAGGGTCATCTTAGTTAAAAAAAGCTTCAAAATGGACAGCAATACAACCCAAAGAATACATAATCCATAGGCATGGCTTCAATTGACACCAGGTAAATCTTTTTGGCACTTTTCAGTAATTATTTTAGGTCCTTTTACAAGTCATGATATTGTATCAAAAAAATAACTGTCACGTCATCTAGTATGGAGTTATAGAACTTTGCAAGACATTACCTTGATAAATATAGTCAGCATTCAGATAGATACAGCCTTTTTAGTGCATTAAAAACTAAACAAAAGCAATAGAAATGAATAACTTAAACTCCACTAATATTGATTACGCACTTAATTTTGGTTCAAATCATTTTATATGCCTCCAGCTCCTAAATCCCTTATACGTTATCCTGAATCTAGATAAGAGAAACTTAAATCATTTCAATAATTGTCATTGACACATAACACAAAATTGCAAATTAGAGGTAGAAAAGATGTCATAAAGAAGATGGAACTGAGAAACTATATAAAGGAAAGATAAATATTATGTAAAATAACTTATTACCTCATTTAAACGAGGAAGAATGCGCATAACCTCTGGACCTCTACTGTCAATACGGATGTTGGAACCAACTGCATCAGTGACATCAATGCTCTCTGTTCCCTTTAATTCCCAATTGCGGGCTTTAAAGGCAAAAGGTTTCGAGGTGAGGGCCCCTACAGGACAGATATCTATTACATTCCCTGAAAGTTCACTAGTCATTAATTTTTCAACATAGGTCCCAATTTCTTCTCCACTGCCACGACCTAACATGCCAAGATCTTGAACACCAGCTACCTCAGTTGCAAACCTGACACATCTGCAGATAAAAGGTGTCTACATCACAAACTTTTCAAAATCCACATAGCCGTTGAATTTAGAAGCAAGCACACAAAACAAAAGGAAATTAGAAAACCCTCCTATGGACTTTTCTCAAAAGCTCACAAAGGGCAAGAACTATACCACATATATCTAACACTCTAGACAGGAGTGGAGCTATGATTCTTAACCTCTAGAAATGAGCGGAGCTAGGATTATTAACCTGGGAGCGAGAGTGAATACTATTGAGATCAAAGTTCAGCATTTTGGTATGAAAATAAATTGCTTCAAAAAAAGGTCTGAATCTATATAGAAGAGAAAAAATATTATTTATAAGACTCTTACAACTCAAAAAATGTGTATAAAGCAATTTTTAATGAATTATAAAGATTTGACATTGTTAATAAGTATCTTAAATGGCTAAACTACAGGGATGGGTAATTGTTTAAAATTTTAAATTTTTTTTTTTAAAAAAAAAAAAAAAGTCCAAAGGAAATCAACTTTAGATTGGCTGTGTAAACTTTAAAATCCTAGTAGTTGTTGTTTTAGTTTAGTATTTCAACCATGTACACATGTCACAAATCGATTTGGGTTTTTTGGTGGGGGGGGGGGGGTTTGGTTTGAATGAAAAAATTGACATTGCATGGGATTTCAACCAGATCCTTATGCAATGGGAGGGTCGATCATTTTAGTTTTAACCCCCCTCTGCCCCTGACACTAAACAAGATGTTTATTTACCCCCTCAAACTCACAACCAAAACTGGCAAATTCTTATTTTTAATAATTTCCTCCCTTCTTTTTTAATGAAAAATTACTTGAAAAAATATATTATTCAATCATTTGCATCCCACGTTATGATATCACGGGACTATGGAAGTTCCACACAAAGTGATCCACCATCGTTTAGGTATTGGACAACTTCAACATAATGCATAAATTTTCCCAGAACACTACTGGCCTAAATTTAATGCCTACAAATGTGAGAAAATCGAAGTTTCCAACTTACTGTTACTAAGCCTGAAAGTTCCTGGAGAAACACCCCTCCAATGTTCAGAATTATAGATATACACACACATATATATATGTAGAGAGAGAGAGAGAGAGAGAGCAAATCACAGGGCATGATACCTAATAAAATAATTGCTCATTTTTAACACTTCAAAGAATGTATTTTAATTTCACAGCAAAAAAAATATTGAATGAATGACACTTGTTACTGACCTCGTACACTGAATGCACCGAGTCATAACAGTCTTAACCAATGGACCCAGATTCTTCTCAACCACAGATCTTTTCATTTCTGTAAACCGGCCCCGATCAGAACCAAAAGCCATAGACTGATCTTGGAGATCACATTCTCCACCCTGATCACAAATGGGGCAATCCAATGGATGATTCATCAACAAAAACTCCATAACCCCCTCCCGTGCTTTCTTTGCAATGGGCGTATCTGTCTTAATCTTCATCCCTAAAACCAACAGCCTCAAACAAATTAGAGAAAACTAAAAATGTATAATCAAAATGAACTGTATAGTGTCCACTATAAAAACATTTTTCCAGAACATCAAGGAAAAACAATGAATTAGGAACAAACTTCAGAATAAGTTATATCTACTGGGGTTATCAAACTCCAAAAGACTAAATCCAGACAAAGAAAAAATGAAAAAAAAAAACACAAAGTTGTACACTGTCGGATCAACAATTGTCCCCAAAGCTTAAGCTGAATGTGGAATTAATTAAATGGATAAATAGATGAACTTGAATCAATTTTGTAGTAACTTGTATAACATCACTGATAAGGTTATTAATTATTTTTTATAGACATATTTGAACTGTATTTTTTAATTCATGCTCACTAGCACATATCACCTTAGAAATGTTTAGGAATTGTAAATGTTTCCTGCTGAGCTAGTTGGAGTTCACCCTTATTTTAACAATTTCACATGCAACTCATGAGTCATGAATGGAGCAGGACTTCATAAACCCTTTTTGTGAAGATTGAATAAATCACTACTGCCATTGGCCATTCTTTTGTTATTGGGTTATAAATCTCAATTCGTGGACATATGATCCCTTCTCTTTTGGACTTATATGGTTACTTTTAGATTGTGTAACTAGTACTTAAATCACATTTGAAATATGTGAAATTCTTTTTGGCATGTAATAGAATATAAACATTTACAATTTAGCAAATTTGCATGTGTAGAAATGCATGTATTTTGATCGGGTGGTTGTCTTAAGGCCTAGAAGGCCATTTCGGTCCAATATTCAACGAACATGCCACTCAATTTTTGTTAAAGTTTGACCTATGTTGACTAATGAACCATGATTTCAAATAAAATCTATTTTGTTTAACTGAAAAGCTCGGTTTCTAATAAAGCATTCTAGAACAAGGGATCTACTTACTTTTCAAGGCCTTAAGACCATCCACATTTAATAAAATGAATAAACCTTTTTAAATTATGTTTTAAAAACCAAAGTGTGACAATATGCCCTCCATGATACATGCATTCCTTTCTTTTTTTAATAAATCTCTCACTTAATCCAATAATAATAATAATAATAATGGGCAATCAATATAAGACTTGAAACCTCAGACCTCCTAAACCATAACTTTGATTTCATGTGAAATCACCCACTGTCCCGAAGGCTTAAACTAATAGGAATTGGATCTAATAATGTGTATCAAGCTATCCACCACTCTCCTCATGTATGACCCTCTATTGCGCACGAAGAGGTTAACAAACATAAGGTGCACAAATTACATGGTACATAATAACAAATATGACCGAGGAACAAATATATGCTACAAAACTTGACTCATGGCCTCCTAGATTCAGAGCTTTGACGCCAAATCAAACAATGTATATCACGCTATCCAACATACACCACAAATAATAAAATCTAAAAACCAAAATGTTACTTAAATCAACAAAGTTCGCAACAGAAGCAAACTAAGGGTTGTTTTGGGAACTAGCTATTTTAGTTGGCTTTTTAGCTTTTTAAGAAAGGACGTACAGAAAAATAGAGAGCAGAGTTGACATTTTGGTAGTGACTTTATGGTTTTTTTGGCTATTTTATGCGATTCCCAAACTTAGCCTAAATGAACCACACAACATAAGGGGTTATTTGGGGTTTGCTTATTTAGTGCACTTTTTGCTGTTTACCAAAAGAGGTGCAAAAAAGCAGAGAAGTAATGTGCCCCAAATAACCCAACCAAACCAAGCCTTAAGTCCCATCAAATGAGGTCGGCTACATGAATCCTTTTTCTCCACACGGCCCTATCAAAGGCCATTTCATTAGTCAAATTAAGTAGATCCATATCTCTATTTACAACGTTAGTCAACGTTAATCTAAGCCTACCCCGTCCCCTAACACTCCCCTCTACCGTTACAGCATCGCATCTCTTCACTACTGCCTCTATTGGTCTCCGTTGAATGTGACCAAACCATCTCAATCGATTCTCTCTCAACTTATTTTCTATCGGTGCTACTCCTGCCCATTCACGAATACACTCATTCCTAATTTTGTCTTGTCTTGTCTCGACTCGTCTCGTCTTGCCACACATCCACCTTAGCATCATCATCTCAGCCACACTCATCTTATCTACATGTTGTTTCTTGGTTGCCCAACACTCCGTCCATACAACATCGTTGGTCTAATAGCCATTCTATAGAACTTACCTTTTATTCTAGTGGGTATTCGTTTATCGCACAGTACCCCAGACGCAGTTCTCCACTTACACCATCCCACCTTAATCCTATGGGCCACATCCGCATCAATCTCCCCTGCTGTTGTGATAATCGACCCTAAATAACAAAAATGTTCACTCTTAAGCAATTCTTGGTACTCAATCTTTACTTCTCCTCTGCTTTCATTGTTATTGTTATTAAATTTACACTCCATGTACTCTGTCTTATTTCTACTTATCCAAAAACCTTTAGATTCAAGAGCTTTTCTTCAAATCTCCAACTCTGTATTAACTCATTCTCTAGTCTCATCCACTAGCACGATATCGTCTGCAAAAAGCATACACCATAGCATGTCATCCTGAATATTTCTCGTCAACTTATCCATAACTAAAGCAAAAAGATAAGGGCTTAAGATAAATCCTTGATGTAACCCAACAGTGATAGGAAATTCATTTGTCTCTCCAGCAGGCGACCTAATAGTGGTCACCACCCCTTCATACATGTCCCTAATCACATCAATGTAACCTTTTGTCACCCCTTCTTCTCTAACACCCACCATATTATATCTCGGGGCACTCTATCATATGCTTTCTCAAGGTCGATAAACACCATATGAATATCTCTTTTCTTTTCTCTATACTTTTCTATTACTCTCCTCAAAAGATAAACCGCTTCCATTGTTGACCTGCCGGGCATAACCCAAATTGATTCTCTGACACCTCTATTATATCTTGCAATCGGCGTTCCATCACCCTCTCCCACACTTTCATTATATGGCACATTAGCTTGATTCTTCTATAATTGTTACAATTCTAGACATCTCCTTTATTCTTATATATTGGCACTAAAATACTCTTCCTCCATTCATCTAGCATGTTCCTAGTCAACAAAATTTTGCTAAACAACCTAGTCAACTAAGCAACCCCCTTTTTACCCAAGCACTTCCAAGCTTCAATAGGGATATCATCGGGTCCTAAAGCCTTATTTGATTTTATCTTCTTAAGTGTAATCTCCACTTCAAAGTTCCTAATCCTACAATAAAACCTATAATCTTGGTTTATCGTATTACTAGCCATTCTTCCCCTATTACCGTACCTCCATGTTCCTCATTTAATAGTTTCTCAAAATAGTTCTTCCATCTTTCCTTAATCTTTCATCCTTCACCAATACCTTAGAATCCTCACTCTTGATGCACTTAACTTAATTAAAATATCTTGTTTTCCTCTCCCGTATCCTAACAAGTTTGTATACCCTCTTCTCTCATTCTTTACTATTTAGTCTAGTGTATACGTCATCATAAACTTTCAACTTAGCCTCTCTCACTACACTTTTGACCTCCTTATTAGCCAATCTATAGCTCTTGAGGTTTTCCTCAGTTCTATCCTTCTGCCACTTTTTAAAGCACTCTTTCTTTGCCTTAACTACCGCTTGAACATCTTTACTCCATCACCAAGTTTCCCTAACGTTGGGTCTCATCCCTTTCGACTCTCCAAGCACTTCCCTTGAGATTCTCCTCATACAATTGGCCATCGAGTTCCACATAGTGTTAGCATCATCTTCCAAGTCTCAAGTACCTTCCTTATCCATTCTATTCTTAAATATTTCTAGTTTATCCCCTTTTAGGTCCCACCATCTTGTCCTATGACGCCCACCATCCTTCCTAACTTGGTATTGCCCTCTAAAACATAAATCTAATACCAAAATCCTATGTTGAAAGGTCAGGCTCTCTTCAGGAATCACCTTACAATCATTGCATTTTAGGCGGTTCACTTTTCTCACTAAAAAGTAATCTATTTGGTTCTTAATTGACCCACTCTTAAAAGTTATCAAATGCTTCTCCCTCTTCTTATACATAGTATTGGCCACCACCAAGTTAGAAGCCAACGTAAAATCTAAGATACTCTCTCCAGCCTCATTTCTATCACCAAAACTATATCCACCATGAACCCTTTCATAGCCTAATTTATCTATGCTTACATGGCCATTAAAATCTCCACCTATAACCAGGTTCTCTCCTATGGGCATCTCCTGTAAGATCTCATCCATTTGTTCCCAGAAATCCCTCTCAGTCTGATCATTTAATCTTACTTGAGGGGCGTTTGCACTAATAACGTTCACTATATTCCCTCCAATAATTAGTTTAACTAACATAATCCTATCCCCTTTCCTAATGACCGCTACTACATTCTCCACCAGACCCTTGGCAATTATGATTCTTACTCCATTTCTGCGTTTGTCCTTACCACTATAATACAGTTTAAAACCGATATCCTCAATTTCCCTAGCTTTCTCATCCGTCCATTTAGTTTCTTGTACGCAAGCTATACTCTCCTCCTAATCACAACATCTACCAATTCCATCGTCTTACCAGTTAAGGTTCCTATATTCCAAGTGGCTACCCTAAACCTATAGTCTTGGACTAGCTTCTTTACCCGCGCTCGTCCAGAAAAACGCGAAACCCTTTGCCCATTTTTCACCGCACCCAGGCATCGATGCGGCGCCCCTTGCTCACTTTTCGAAACAACTGGAGGCAAGCGCAACGCATTACTTGAGGGTAACAACCTAGCATTTAAACGATTCAAAGTAGGATTCACTTTCATAAGGGATCTGAATGACTTTTTTTACGTGTTGGTTGTCGGCTACCTAACATAACTATCCATAAATGACCGATGTAGTATATATTACAAAACCAACATGTGAAAGACCAAATGAAACATGGGCGCAAGGAGATTGAGAATATCAAAAGCAAAACCAAACCCAAATAAATAACTACACGATATAAACTACAGAAAAACCAAAAATCAAATAGCCATGCAAATCAGATGATTAAGAAGAAAAGAACCATCTCAGATGAATAATGGAGAATACATAGAATCATAACTAATCAATATATTGAAACATTAAAAATAGAAGCATGAAAATAGTGATGAATAATAGATATAAGATAGAGAACTAAAAGGACACATTACGAAGTTAATTAGGTAAAAAACTACATAAGTAACCAAATCATATCATATATATAGTATTAAAAGTAGTGTTTACCCTAAATTTTTCTCTTTCCTATGTGGCACCTACATGGCTCCTATGAAGCATGGATACGTCAAAAAGGGAGACGTATCCGAATCATATCAGTATCAAATACCGATATTCCTTGAATACTTATGGATACGTATCAAATACTTATTAAAATTTTGAATACTTCTTAATTAATTTTTTATTAATTTTGGAGTATCAGATATTCCAAGTCGCGTATTACTTCTAATACTTTATTTAATTCTTTCTTTGATAAGAAGAACATAGTAAGAGTTAAAGTAATAGAATTTGATAAATTAATGTATCCTTATTGTTTTAAGCAGGTCCCCTGTAACTACATAGAAAGTAAGGACTAACAAAAGAATACAACAATCGTAAAATTTAATATCGATAAGTAAATAAGCAAGCAAACATGAATACAACATTTTTACTAGTGCCAAAGGAAAAAGCACAAAGACAAGTTGGGGATTGTTTTATTATTGTAACTGTAATATAAACATGTTAGACTTTATATTGAAATAAAATATTTGCAACACCTATTAAAAATTTAAAAAGTAAATAAATTATTATCTTAAATTAATACTTAATTTTTAAAGATTGGTATTTTGCATTATAAAATTACAATGTGATTTCTCAACATTCTTGAGTTTATGTGTAACTACTAATAATTTTATTTATTTATTATTTTTTTACAAACATATCATAGCCTTAGCCGAATCCTATTTTTTTAAGTTTTGTTGAATTGCCGTATTTGTATCGTATCCGTATCCGTGCTTCCTAGCATGGCTCTCTCTATATTCTTATTTTTTAGAATGCCACATCACCAGGGTAGTCAAAGCAGACCCATGTAAGTTCCCTATTTGTGTAAAATTCTAATGCAATATTAATAAGGAACAACCCTACATCAAGTAATCCAGAAAATATATATGTGTGTGCGTATATGTTTTGCTTCTATTATAACTAAAAAACGAACTAAAAACTAAAAGCAATAATGAACCCAAATTTCCTGAAATTTTTAATGAGCCCCGCATCCAAATGGCTGATTTGGGGCACTCTTCATCCCTACCTAGACATCTCCGACCTTTTTTCTTCTTTTTTTTTATTTTTATTTTAAATGTCATCCATGACTGCTAAAGTTCTAATTTTATTCTAAAATATTTGCCAGACAGAAACAAATCCAAAGTAATCTACATCACAAACTACATACAACACTAAAACCCAACAATCAGTCTAAGGAATTAAATTCAACAATTGAATCAAATCAAACAAAGCGTAGATCATAAATGAAAACCTGGAAGAGCAGGCATGGCGCAAGAAGCGACAGGCTTGGGGGACTTCTCGACCTCGACGAGGCACATACGGCAGTTTCCGGCGATGGAAAGGCGGCTGTGATAACAAAATCGGGGAATGTCGACGCCGGCGAGCTCACAGGCCTGTAAAACGGTCATTCCTTTAGGGATTTTTACAGGATAGCCATCGACGAAGACCTCGATTGCGTCGTCAGGGTTGGTGAATTCAACCCTAGCTCCGGCCACCGGGGTTCGAATCGGGAGATCTTCGGGCGGCGATTGGGCCGCGGCTGAGGCTTCTGGGTTTTGGAGCTCAGGTGTTGAGACAATGGTTCGAACGATGGCATTTCTAGAGACTGGGGATGTGAAAATCCTAGATGATCTCAGAGCCCTAGAAGCTAGCAACCCTAATCCCATCTCTCTCTCTCTCTCTCTCTCTCTCTCTCTAGATTCTCTGTCTTCTACTCAGCACTCGGTTTGTGAAAATGCTTTGCTGCAGTCTGGAGATCAAAATTCCATGGGGGTGGGGGATGTGTTCGCTGTTTGCGTTTGCTTCCACACAAAGAGGAATCCTGTATTCGGGTGACGGGTCGGTCAAGCCCATCTAAAAAGGCCCAAAAAGCCCTTCTCTAGATGAAATTCGGGAAATTCGTTATTTCCACCCACTTGATAAATTCAAGACACATACTCAATGAAAAATTAATTTAATGATAATTATATTCTAATTAAAAATTATTATAATAGATATCTATCAACACTCCTAATATTATATACATAAATTCTCTATATACATCTTTTAGGAACAAAAATATCTCAATATACACATTTTGAATGAAAACAATTAAACTCTAATTTTTCTATTGTGATCACTTTACTTGCTACACACTTTGTACTCCTCTGTTACTTGTAAAGAGCAATACTCTCAAAACATCTCTCATATTACTTTAATCTCTAGGTTTATACTCGATTGTTTACATTGTTTAATTATTAGTTTAACAATTTTTACTTGATTTTGATATGGAAGAGTTGTAAATCTATGGAAGTTCAAACTCAAACAATGGTGACAGCAAAATCAGTGATGAAAAGGTAAAATCGTGTAATAATTTATTTTTGTTTTTTTTGCGTTTTTTAGTCAGAAACACAGTGTCGAATTTTATCAATTAATTCAAAAATCAATTGTCGAAATAACATTAATATTTCGATAAAAAAGTTTTGAATTTTTTTAGACATTTCAATACTTTAATTCTGATTTTTAAATTTATTTCGGTTATTAAGTGTCGAATATAATTAATTTTTTCGGCTATATAATGCTGAAATTTTATTATTATTTTCGTTTTTTTAGTGCCGAATTTTTATTAATTATTTCGGCTCTGTAAAACTGAATAAAAATTTTTTCCCCGCCTTTTTAGATGGCATGCACTAAAGAACCTGAGGTTCGATCGGATATTAAGGTGGATTGTACTAGTCATTTTACAGCTAAACAGATAACTTTTAACATAAAATTCGTAAGTTCATAATTTGCATTACTTTGTTTAGTTTGTTCTTATAAAAGTTGTGTGACATTATATATAGGTTTTCGACAACAAAGATAAATTGCTCACTTGGGTACGTGACATTGAAAGGATAAATAGCTTTGTTATTATTATAAGGATATCAGACTATGGTGGCGGTCATAAGAGACCAAGAATTTATCTTGCTTTATGAGCGGAGTGGGAAGTATAGATTGCGTAAAAAGCTGAAATATGGCTCAAAAGACTTATTGAGACAAACTGGTACGAAAAAGTGCGAATGTCCATTTGATTTAAGGGCATTCAAGTTGAAAACAAACGATGAATGGACATTAAATATAGTTTGCGAGCTGCATAATCATCCAGCTGCAAAGCATCTCTAAGGACATTCATATGCAGGGAGATTGTCAGCTAATGAAAAGTCGCTGTTAGTAGATATGTTAAAGAGCCTAATAAGACCAAAAGAGATACTCATTACACTCAAACAGAGGGATGCCCTTAATATGAGCACAATGAAGATAGTTTACAATGTACGACATTGTTGTAGGGTTCTACAGAAAGCTGGTAGATCCCAGATGCAACAACTGCTGGGTGAATTAGCGAAATATAAGTACATTGAGTGTCATCAATGTGAGGAAAGCTCTATGATTGTCACGAACTTGTTTTGGGCACATCCAGTGAGTTTGGATTTGCTTTGTACATTTCCTCGCGTGTTGATTATGGATTGCACATATAAAACGAATAGATATCAGTTTCCTCTTCTTGAAATTGTGGAAGTGACATCAACTCATATGACATTCTTCATGGCTATACTTGCAAACTGAGTAGGTTGATAATTATGCATGGGCGTTACAAACATTGCGTGATCTTATGGACGACAGTGTTTTACCTGAAGTCATTGTCACAGACAAAGAGCTTGCTTTGATGAATGCCATTGACAACACATTTCCGAATGCTTGACATTTGTCATGCCGTTGGCATATTAATAGGAACGTATTGACAAAATGCAAGGAAATGTTTGAGACAAAAGAAAAATGGGATAAGTTTAACACTTCATGGAACTATTTGATATTGTCATCGACTGAAGAGGAATACAATGATCACCTTACAACACTACATAAGGATTTTAGTAACTATTCGGAGATAATAAAGTATGTTATTGTAAGTTGGTTGAATCTGTATCAAGAAAAATTCATTGCGGTACATACAAACATGTGTATGCATTTTGACAATGTTACAACCAATCGGTAAGATTTTATTTTATTTTTTTAAATTTATTATAAATCATATTGTTATTTTTAATTATTATGCTTGACTATTTTGGGTTACATCCATATGAATAGGGTTGAGAGTGTTCATGCTAGATTGAAGAGGTAGTTAGGTTAAAGTCAAACGACATTTGAGATTTCATTTGAAAAAAATACATTGTTTACTTGAGTGTAGACGCGCCCGAGGACTCCCGAGCTCCGCGCGCGAAAGGCGCGGAATTCGTTTGCTCTTTAGCTACTACAAGTTCAAACTCATGTCACGGTTTTGAATCTAATCTCACAATGTGCGATATAAGATCGATAAATCACCAAAGAGTCCAAATTCGACAAATCGTTTTGAAAAACTGATTTTAATAAAGAAGTGCCAAACATGGGCTGCTTTGCCAGATACAAAGTCGCTACTTAAATATTTTATTTTGGGGAATTTAGGAAACCCTGACTCGTGCCTAAGGCCACATGTCCGTCATCACTAAACTTGCCTCGGCTCGGGAACTTGTGTACGAGAGGGGAAGGTTATGCAATGAGCACCCCCGCTCGCCCGATCAAAGATCGGCCTATACTAAGCATGATATTTTGTTTTTTGAAAACACATGTGTTCTTATTCCGCTTAATTAGCTAATCTTACTACGTGATGCGCACAGCATACAAGTATAGACTAGATCGCCTAATTTGGAACAAAACATTGCATGTTCGTTTGTAAAAATGATTTGAAGTTTGCTACTCGCAAGCAGGCTAAATTCGGGATTTTATGAATTGTTCTAATTCAAGTAATCCAACCTTCATCCACAGGCATTTAGGCAGTTATATCAAGTAAGCAGTTAGCCTCATGGCAAGCATGCTGAACATGGCAGTCAATAACACCCATGCAGTATGCTAAAGCGTAAACACTCACAGTGTACTCCAAGCCAAAACAAAGAACTAGTTAGAAATCATGCATGATCCTAGTTCATGTTAAGATGGCTAATGCAACACATGCGAAAAAGTAACTAAGATAGGGTCGGCTATCTAGGATGTCATGTGAAATGCAACTTGATAACATGCTGTTGAACACGTATTCGAGTAAATGTATTGAAAATACAATGCAATTAGTATGATACGTCGAGCCCAGTGCATGCAAGACAGATGAATGGATGCACGCATGCAAGCATAAGGTATGCTAAATGAAATATGCCCTAAAACTAACCATCGTAAGCGGTTAAGTAAAAGGGAGAAAGAAATGGGGGTTGGAAGACATGCATCACACACACGCACGCTTATTACAACAGTTGGCCCTCTCGACGGAGGGACATAATAAGAAGCTAACTAGCTAATCTAAGCTAATTAACTAATTATTACAAAACAGTTAAGCAGCTAAACGCATTAACTACTTAAAGTACAAAATCCAAAGCATAAACTAGCTAAGCACATTAGCTAAGTAAAGCAATAAAACAATGGCTCCAGAGGGAGAAGAGTGTATGCATGCCCGGTCGCCTCGTTCGGAAATCCAACGTGATGCCCCAACTTGCCTCTGTTTTCAATTGTTCTCAGAACCTTGCACAAAGCTCCAGAAAGCTTAAACTCCACCATGGGAACCTGTGGGAGGGTGGCCGACCAGTTGTTGGTGTCTGCAGCCACCTGCCGACCACTTTTTGTACTGAAAACCAGAAAAAGTGGTCGGCCAGCTAGTTTTCCTGGCTGGCCGACCAGTTGTTGCTGCCAAACTCCAGTTTTCTGCAACAGAGAGCAAGAAAGGGCATGGCAATGTATTTGCAAGATATGTGTGCACAACCACCCTCCCTATCATTTCATGAGCTCAAGGGAGTGTGGTTCTCGACCCTCGGGCCACCAATCGCGCATTTCAATGCATGATGGCCGAGAGGCGAAGTTGCACAATTCAATATAAAATGAATGCACAAGTAAACACATAAAGCCTAAAACTCTATCATGTATGATCAAGAGTGTCGGCGACCAAGAATTGAGGCACGTTTCACCACTTCAAGTATAAAACGTCCCTCGTTTCCCCGTGTTTGGACTAACACCTATTCCAAACACAATGCAACACATAACATGGCATGCACAATGCTATGTAACATGGAGTATGCAAAAATGCAATGCAACACAAGCATGCAAATATGCAATATGACTTAAACATGCAAACACGGAATGCAACATGAACAACCTAACAAGGCTAATGGCATGCACAATGCTAATACATGCATATTCAATGCAAGACAACATAAGCATGCAACAATATAAACAACAACTAGCATGCACAATGCAAATGAACATAGCATACACAAATGCAATGAACAATATGGCATACTCAATGCAATGACTATCATGGCATACTCAATGCAATATGATCATGGCATACACAATGCGAATCAAAAGCATGGCATGCGCAATGCAAACAATAACATAACATGCACGATGCAATGTAACATGGCATACACAATACTCAATGGACTTAAACCAAAATGGACAGACCTCAGTTATGCCCAAATCAGTGGCCATGGTGATAAAATTAAGGCACATGAAGCATATATAAGCATGCACATGCAATGGCCCATCAAAGAGGCCTAAAAGCACAACTCTCAAGCGTGCTCAAGGAGTGGCAAATGCAGAAGTGTAACAACACTAAATGCACTGAAATTAAGTAAGAAACGATGCCAAATCATTCAAACAAAGCAAGTATGGCATGCAAAGGTCCTAAAGCATGAAAGCTAATAAGGAGGACTACAGATGAGGCATGCAATACATGGCAAATATGTATGAACCAAACATGGACAGAGCTTAATTAGGTCTAAACAAAGACCAAAACATGCTAAGATGGAGGCCCAAAGGCCTAGGCAAGATGGCATACATACTAGGCCATAAGTAAGGCAACAATGCACAACACTTAAAGGCATTCAAAGCATGAAAGAAGTGGGAACATAGCAATGCTATAAGCTCTGAAATGAAGTATTAAATGATGCAAAATCATCTAAATAGCTCAAAGATAGCATGCATGAGTCAACAAAACACAAAGTTGGCAAGGCCAATTGCATTACAGCTATACAAAGCATGAAGGATATGGCAAAGGCAACCCAAAACAGTCCTAGAATATGTCAAAATGATACTAAAACATGCATGGAAGAAAGCCAAAACAAGCTAGCATGAGGGACATAAGGCATGATGCATACAAGGCAAATAAGGTGGATTACACTACACCTATTAAGACCAAGCATGGAATGACTTAACCAACAAAAATCAGAATTATATCATGGCATAATAACCCCAAAAACACATTAAAATGATGGCTCGCAAGCTAAGGCATGAAGGCATACGCAATGATTCATGTTAAGGCATAAAGGGGCAAACCCTCCAACGCATTGAATGAGTGATAAACGTAAGTGCATGAGCATGAAACATGGACTGAAATTACATATGAAATGATGCCAAATCATTCAAATGGGCCAAGTAAAGCATGCTAGTGGACTTGATG
Source organism: Camellia granthamiana (assembly GCA_036172215.1). NCBI lineage: Eukaryota > Viridiplantae > Streptophyta > Magnoliopsida > Ericales > Theaceae > Camellia > Camellia granthamiana. Next base: position 93,947,466 of record CM069906.1, read on the forward strand.
CACAAAGCTAACAAGCTAGAATGCACTATAGCTATACAAAACATGACATGCATGACCAAAACAATACAAATCAGAGCTAAAGCATGCTAAAACATGGACAAAAGCTTCTTAGAGTTAAGCCAAAAGCATGCTGGAATGACATATCAAAACATGAGACACATTAGGCTAATTTATGGAATTGCACTACAAGTGCATGGAGCATGCAAGTGCCAACCAAACCAAACCTTAACAGAGGTATGACATGGCAAAACATCACCAAAAACATGCTAAAATGGACTCAACATAAGTTAGAAAGACATGCTACTTCATGAAGCATACAAGACTAGTTTATGAAATTTACACTACAAGTGTATAAGGCATGCAAGAGTCAATGAAACCAACCCAAAACAGACCTAAGGTATGTTAAAATAACACCAAAAATCCACTGAGATGGCCCCAAAACCAGCTAGGAAGACAAGCTCAAACATGAGGCACACAAAGCTAGTTTATAAGATTTACACTACAAGTGTATAAGGCATGTATGAAATGACCAAACCAAGTCAAAACAGATCTGAGGCATGCTGAAATAGCCCCAAATACATGCTAAGAACAAGCCAACACAAGCTCAGTGAACATGCTCACACATGAGGCATTCAAGATAAGTATTGAAGACACAAGTAGAGGGGATGACCCTCTCCTTTTTGGGACCTCAAAACACCACTTCCACCACTGAAATTCCTCTGAGTTTCAGTGGTGAGAAGGTCAAAACAAGGTGGTCCCAGAGTTTAAAAGGAAGGCACAAAAGCAAGGCCAAACAAGGCCTAAGAGGGAGTAAATAACCCCAAATACAAAAGTGACCTTAAACAAATATTTTAAGCACCAAAATTCAGAAATTTTTGCAGTAGGAACTTAGTCTTAAAACAACATGCAAAAGGGTCCAAAATCTTAAGCAAGAATGGGGGTTTAAAAGGTTAAAAGTTCACCCTTGAAGACCCTCTTTAAAGCTGCAACTCCAGCAACTTTTCTAAGCTTAAACCAATCCAAGAACACCAAAAACAACGTCAAGGGACCTCGGCTCCAAGAGTATGGTGTTTGAGTGTGTGTTTGTGTACAAAAGTGAGACAAAATTACATTTTAAGGCATAAAACAAGAGAGAAATGAAGATGTATAGATATAGATTATATGTATAGCTCAAGGGAGATTTTTCTAAACCTAGAGGAGGGAGGAGGAGCCTCCCTCTTATAGAGAACAAAAGCTAAAGCTTCTCAAGGAAGCTAAGGTTCAAGGCCACGTGTATGGAGGATGGCTTTAGTGCCCTCCAGCTGTGCCAGCTAGAGGAAAATATCTCCAAAAATGTGACAAAAAGAAGCCAACCACTTAAAGTGGTCTTCCACAATAAAAACTGGTCAGCCGAGGGTAGGAGAAGTCTACACATTGAAAACAAGCAAGTGGTGTGGTAGCCGACCAGAAAAGGTGGCCCAAAGACCAAGAAAGCCAGTTATCCGACCAGAAAACTGGCTGGCAGGAGGAAAAGTGGTCTCCAAGGAGAAAAACTGGTCTCCCACCCTTGTACCACCTTCCAAACAAGGAAAACAAGGTTTGTACCAAAAACAAACCAAAACGGATGCAAGACGAGAGATCGGGAGGCAAAGCACACGGCCAAAAGCCTTGAAAACTAGTCTACTGGCATCAAAAGTGGTATACGACCAGAAAAGTGGTCACCCGGACCACAGTGTTCCTCTAGGCAGAGGTAACAAGGTGTGGTTCAAAAATTACGCCAAACGGAGAACGTTAAGCGGTCCCGAGACAAGGCGCGCGCCCGAAGGCTTCAAAAATCGGAAACTAGTCTCCAAACGGGAAAAGTGGTCTACGACCACAAAGAGATGGTCTACAAGACCTCTCCCTCCCTCTGGGAAGAGAAAACAAGATTCGGTCCACAAACCGAGCCAAAGCACAAAGAGTTCAGAGGCCTGGAGGCAAGGCTCTCAGCTGAAAACTCCGAAACCTCAGAACGAGCACAACATGAACAATCACCAAGCGCTCAATTGATAACGTCGGAGTCTTAAGGTCGGTCAAAAATGAGGTGTCTACAGTTGCCCCTCTTTGATAGAACTCGGAAGTCATAAGTGACGGGAGTGAATGTCAAAGCCCAGAAACGATCCATTTTTGACAAGGCCGAAGACTTAGACACATAGGTAAGATAACAAAGAGATACGCCCGCAGGCTGGGGCAAGATGCAAAAGACATGCACGAAGTCGAACATAACTTATGATCATGCAAATAAAACTGTAACGAAGCAAATATACACAATAAATGCAACAGTTTAAGCAAGCGAATACAAATCAAACTACATTACATGCAGAAAGGATGTAAGAGAATTATACAATTCTCGCTATGTCTCACACGGAGTACATACAATACCGTCTGGTTCGTCTGGTCGCGCCAGCTTCAAATGAACCGTACATACAATATCGTCTAGTCGCACCAGCGTCAAATGAATCGTACATATAATATCGTGCCTGCAAAAGAAAGAAACTTAACAGGTGCAATATAGTTAGAAACATGCATAGCAATGCAAGTGAAAAGTGCATGACAACGCAAGTGGAGGGATGCATGACAATGCAACCTACGTGTGCGCATAACAATGCGAGGGGTGCATGACAATGCAACCTAGGTGTAACGCATAACAATGCGAGTAAAACAAGCATAACAATGCAAGTGAAGTGTGCATAACAATGCCACTAAAAGAGTGCATAGCAAACAGACGAAATATGCGCGACAACGCAAGTGAAGAATGCATAACAATGCAGGTGAAAAGTGCAGGTGCATAACAATGCAACGGAAGTACGCATAGCAATATAAGTCAAACGAGCGTGACAACACAAGTAGTGAATGCATAACAAAGCAATGAGTGGTGTGCATAATAAAAGCAAGAGAGGAAAGTGTGCATAACGATGCGGGAGTGGTATAACTTCGATAGCATGCCCTGAAACAAAAATGTCGGTTAAAGAAAAATAAGCCTTAACGCGAGCAAATTAACCAGAACCTCCGATTTACCTCTTGGAGGGGTCACAACATACTCAAAAAGGATACACCTTGTTCTTTGACGAGCGAGGATGAGCCATGCTTCGAAGACTTGAATTGAAGTTCCTGCGGGACAATTTCGCGCCAAAAGTGTACTTTTCTTGCACTTTCCCGAGAGACAAGAGCTCCAATCATCACCAAAACACACAAGGAGAACAATGGAGCTCTGAAGGTCACCCGGAAGGGTGGCTGACCAGTTATATCAGTGGCCGACCAATTGTTGCCCACCAAAGTGGTCAGCCGACCAGAAAAACTGGCTGGCCGACCAGTTTATGAAAACAGGGGCAGTTTTGTCTTTTAATGCTTGGATCTTTAAGTACACAACTCCAAATCAGCTTTGCTCACACCTCCAAGGCCGAAATCAATTTCTCTTCCTTCCTAGACCCTTTTCTCTCTCATATCTGCACTATATACGCGTTTTCCAACGCCCTACGCGAAGTTGTTTGGTGAAAACTTTCGATTATCTTCGTTTTGAACTGATTAAAAATTGTTTTCGGAGCTTCTTTCTCCATTTTCACCACTTGAGGTATGTTTGTCTCAAAGTTTAGCACATTTTCTCGGGCGTTGATTTTTGTTGACTTTTTCTCTTCCCGAGAGTTGACTTTTGTTGACTTTTTACAATTTTGGCTCATTTCGCTCATTTTTGCATCATCTTGCAGATTTCTTCAGATGGCCGATGATATTCTGTATGGCGAAGGTTCTCTATATGCAGAGGACGAGCCCAACATTATACCGTTGCCTCCGAGGATTCAGCCATTCGACCCGGAGGAGTACGACCCGCAGAAGCACATTCTACCTCCTAGCATCTTCCACCACTTCACGGACTTCGCGCGTCAGGCGCCCGCAGACCTGCTGCTACGAGAGCCGGAGTCCCATCTATCTTATCGCGCGCATAAGGTGCGTACTTTACTTTTGCATTTCTCGCACATTTCATGTTTTCACTATATATCATATCTGCTCGTTCTGAACATATTCACATACACAGCACTCCACTCATTCTGAACACACGGTTCATACACAACATTCTGCTAATTTGGCACACAGTTCACCACACAACACTTTGTCATTTTGGCACACAGCTCATTATACTGCTCAATCTGAACACACAGTTCATAGCACAGCATTCTGTTTAACTGGCACACAGCTCATAACACTGCTCAATCTGAACACACAGTTCATAACATGGCATTCTGTTTAGTTGGCACACAGCTCATAACACTGCTCAATCTGAACACACAGTTCATAACACAGCATTCTGTTTAGTTGGCACACAGCTCATAACACTGCTCAATCTAAACACTCAGTTCATAACACAGCATTTTGTTTAATAACATAGCACACCGCTCAATCTGAACACGCAGTTCATAACGCGATATACTTTTTCATAACATAGCACACTGCTCAATCTGAACACGCAGTCCATAACACAGTATTCGGTTTATTGTCATAACATAGCACACTGCTCAATCTGAACACGCAGTTCATAACGTGATATACTCTTTTATAACATAGCACACTGCTCAATCTGAACACACAGTCCATAACACAGTATTCGGTTTATTGTCATAACATAGCACACTGCTTAATCTGAACACGCAATTCATAACGCGATATACTTTTTCATAACATAGCACACTGCTCAATCTGAACACGCAGTCCATAACACAGTATTCGGTTTATTGTCATAACATAGCACACCGCTCAATCTGAACACGCAGTTCATAACGCGATATACTTTTTCATAACATAGCACACTGCTCAATCTGAACACGCAGTCCATAACACAGTATTCGGTTTATTATCATAACATAGCACACCGCTCAATCTGAACACACAGTTCATAACGCGATATACTCTTTCATAACATAGCACACTGCTCAATCTGAACACGCAGTCCATAACACAGTATTCGGTTTATTGTCATAACATAGCACACCGCTCAATTTGAACACGCAGTTCATAACGCGATATACTTTTTCATAACATAGCACACTGCTCAATCTGAACACGCAGTCCATAACACAGTATTCGGTTTATTGTCATAACATAGCACACCGCTCAATCTGAACACGCAGTTCATAACGCGATATACTCTTTCATAACATAGCACACTGCTCAATCTGAACACGCAGTCCATAACACAGTATTCGGTTTATTATAGCACACCGCTCAATCTGAACACGTAGTTCATAACGCGATATACTTTTTCATAACATAGCGCACTGCTCAATCTGAACACGCAGTCCATAACACAGTATTCTTTTTATCTTGGCACGCAACTCATATTTTCCATTTTGAACACACAGCTCACACTTTTCAAATTTGAACACACAGCTCATACTTTTCATTCTGAACACACAGCTTATACTTTTCATTCTGAACACACAGTTCATACTTTTCAATCTGAACAAATAGCTCATACTTTTCACTCTGAACACACAGCTCATAGTTTTCATTCTGAACACACAGCTCATACTTTTCAATCTGAAACTGAATACATCTGTTCATTCTGAATGCAGGTATCCTCCCGTTTCACACGGGGTTATGGATCGATCCTCGCGAGGGAGTGGTATATGGAGCTCACAGATATTGTCCGACATATTGTGGACGAGGCAGGGTTTGGCCCATTCTGTGCAGGATTGTCACGTTATCCAGCGAGTAGGACCCTCCTAGGCGCACTTGTAGAGAGATGGTGGGACACTACCAACTCCTTCCATTTTTCAGCCACCGGGGACATGACAATGACCCCATATGACTTCTCCATGCTGACGGGCCTTAACGTGGCAGGCTGGCCGATCCCATATGATGCAGATATGGGTGAGTGGGAGGCCACTTGGATTTATCTGCCCGGAGCCCGTCCGCCGATCGACAGATCATCAGGTAGGGTCAGGTACACCTGGTTCTCCGAGCGGTACAAGGGGACTACGCCCGAGACCATTGAGGCCATACAGCAGTATGCTCGGGGATTTTTTATGTTCCTCCTCGGGACCACTCTGTTCTCCGACAGGGGGAACACAGTTGGGCTTTATCTGCTCAGTGCTCTAGTAGACCTATCACAGGTCAGTCAGTATGATTGGGGTGGCGCTGGCCTCGCTACCCTTTACTGCTACATGAGCGCGACCTCCCGAGAGCGAAGGACCATAATAGGTGGCTACTAGCGAGCCTGGGAGGTACATTCTGCCCTCTTGATTTACATTTCTACTTTTCATTATCTGTACACTGCACACGGCACACATTATATTCTGTACTCTACATTCCGCACTCAGCATTCTGCATTTTCTATACATTCTGTATTCACATTCTGCACTCAATATTCTGCATTCTATATATCCTGTATTCGCATTCTGCACTCAGCATTCTGTATTTTCTATACATTCTGTATTCGTATTCTGCACTCAGCATTCTGCATTCTATATATTCTGTATTCTAACAGCCACTGCCTTGCCTTTCACAACTGTAGGTTTACGCGTATTTCCCGACATTGGCCCCTGAGCTCGAGGTCGAGACACCTCTTGAGATCCCCTACTCACGCAGATTTGAGGGTCGGTGCCAGTCCAGGCCTCGGGAGACTCTGCTCTACCTCCGGTAGTTCTTCGATACTGTACGGGCGACGGAGGTGATCCAGAACTCTCAGTTCTTCATGCTTTCAACTTTGATTCATCTTACATATTTATGACATCTAATCAATTTATGCACTTGTTACCCACAGGTGACCTGGAAGCCTTGGATCGACATGCCAGGGAATCCTCAATTTTTGTTTGCTGGGGCATGGGGCTCCTCCCGATATAGGGTCTTGTTTGAGGGACCGATCGACAGGGCCTGGTTTCTCGGAGTGCGATTCATGCGTTAGACAATGGGAAACTCCAATCAGGACGTCCCCTCACTGCCTCCACCAGAGATGTGGTTCGCAGGGGGTTTCACACCCCAGAAGGCGGAGGACCTTATGTTGGGTATTGGCGCGGTCCTTTTCCTGGAGGAGGGGAATTACGTGACATATCGCCATATGTACCTGATGCCCTCGCTGTCAGGTGTCCGTACCCCCAGGAGGAGAGCTGCTGACATACCTTCCTCAAGTCGCGCTCGAGCCGGAGACATTCTTTCCACCAGCGGGGCCGGCATATCAAGAGGCCGGACTGGAGGGATGCCCTTAACTTGGCAGTATGCTGGATGGCCAGATCTTCCGACCGAGCTAACGGGCTGGCAGTACGGGACTTCTTACCCGATTCCACTGGAGCCTCCGATACCCGACCATCGATACGTCAGTGACCCCGACTCACCACCGGTATGTTTTACAGTTTTCATTTATCACTCAGATATTTAGACATTCATTCATTCACTGATGACTTGAACTTGTGTCTGCAGCCTCCCAGGGAGTATACTGAAGGGTTACTCGGAGTGGTGGCCTCACTCAAGAGTATGGTTCTGAGGAGGGAGACGCTGCTATATGCCTCCGGCGTTCGGGTACTTTTCAATTTCCTTGCATTTATCATACTTCTGATGACATATGGAAACTGAACATTTCACTGCATTGATTCATTGCATGTAGAGCACATTCAATACATCACATTCACACACTATATCTGCATGCACCCACTCTATGTATCATTCTCGCCTCTGCATCTGATATACATACTGGCTGATGTATTCAAACTGTCCTTTTCAGGTCCCGCCTCTGCAGACTGGGCCATCCAGGCCTTCTCGAGCAGCTAGGAGAGGAGTCTCAGCACGCGGCCGGGGGGGACGCAGAGCACCTGTCAGTTATGACGAGGAGTCAAACGAGGAGGAGGAGTCAGCACGTCCACAATCAGAGACATCTGCAGGCAGGGATGATGACTCTGGTTCCGATTCGGAGGGTGAAGGCGACGCCAAGGAGGATTCCGAGGATAATGACTCCGATTCAGATGATAGTGCCGGTGCCGGTGCCGGTGCCGATAGTGCGGAGGCTGCTCAGTCGAAGAGGGTGAAGAGGGCCTCTCGGTCTTGAGCTTGATAGCACTGATGCAGATGTTCCTGCTTTATTTTTCTTTTTACATGTAGTTATAGCACATTGTACAGCTTAGGCAGTTTTATTTTCTTCAAAACTTGTACTCTGTAAAATGTTATAAAAAGAAGCTATGATGGAATGAAAACGACATTTTGTTCAAAAAGTGTTGTATTTGTATTTGTATTCTAAGCATCGCATCGCATCGCACCGCACCATTTTGCACAAAAATGAGATTAAATGGAAATTGAACCTCGTGTATTGCCAAGTCAGGTAGTGAACCGACACAACAAACTAAACAATTTAACTCACTAAGAAACAAAACCTTAGCAAGTTTACAACTCGATAAGCAACGAGCAACAACTCGATAAACAAAGAACAATTACTCGATAATCAAAGAGTAACAACTCAACAAGCAAAACTTAACAACTCGATAAGCAAAACTTAACAACTCGAAGAGCGAATGCATTTTGAGACAAACAAAGCGACAAAATGCATCCGAAACAAAGGTAAACTTAGACCTTCAGTACTCTCAGCACACAGGAAAGCTAGAGACTCCCTTCTAGAGACAAGAAACAGCTGGAGACCAACTTTTTGCTCATGGCCGACCACCATAGGAGCCTGCCGACCAGTTTTTCTGTCTGCAACATAAAAAAGTAGCTGGCCGACCAGAAAAAGTGGTCGGCCGACCACTTAACCTGGAAACCTCCAGTTTTCTGACACTTGTCCTCTAAACAGTGCCTTATCCTCCATAAAGGTTCCAGCTTCGTGGTTCCCTCATTCTAACTCAGTTTTGCACCAAAATGGAGGCGTTTCTTGTTGAAAATCTGATAAATTGGATTACTACCTTGGATGGCTCGGAAAAGTTGAATTTCCGGGGCTTCGGCATAAATGCACTATTCACGCTAAGTCGCACCCCGCTGCGTCTTCCATTCCTTTATGCCGCGGCAAGGTTTTGGAATCCGGTAACACATGTCTTTAGCTTTGGCGGGCAAGAGATGTGTCCCACTTTCGAAGACTTTCAAGCTCTGATGGAGTCCGAGCGCAAGGAAGAGATTTTGCCACAATTCCGTTTTGGCCACGTCCAAGCCTTAGGACGCATGTGCGGGCTCACTTTGCATGACGCTCGGTCTTTGATCCGTGATGGGAAATTGGACATTCCCAGCTTGGTTTATCGATTTTCTGATGCTGGTGACCGTGATGACCATCACTAGCAAGGTTTTCGGCGACATGCGCTTTGCTTGTGCATGCTGTCTCACTTCTTGCTTGCCTCAAGCTCCGGAGGGTCTAGCGTCCGTTTGATTGAGGTCGCCCAAGGCCTAAAGGAGGGCAAGAGCTGCATTGCCATGACACTGGTTGAGACATTGATGGGTTTGGATGCTTTTTATCGCCGAGAGACGACTAGATTCGCGGGGAGTCCACTACTGCTGCAGGTAATGTTTCCCACCCTATCTTACATATATTTCTCACATCACTCGACCCTTAGGCTCGGTTTTTCTTACAAAAACCCTTTTCTTACTTTTCTCTCAACGTACACCTCTCTATTCTTTAATCTCTCATTTTTCATCCCTCCCCAGGTATGGTTGATGGACAAATTAAGGGTTGTGGACTCATGCCCAGCATATTCAGCTCGCGGCTATTTCTTCCGACGACCTCTAGTCGATACTCTTGATGAGGGATGGTGATGCGAATAGATATGCCATCTATCCGCTACCAGTATTGCTTGGCGCTGCTCTTGGCTCAATCTGCCGGTGATGAGTTACAGCATGTCTCGCCAGCCCGGGATTCAGTTGATCGACCTGACACACTGTGTCTTTTACTTTCCGTTCCGATTCCGGCGCCAGTTCGGACATGATCAGACCTGCCTAGAAGAGGGGATAGAGTACCCAGCTGCATTTTCGGTCCGAGGCGCACAGCTAGCTCAGTATGCCGCGGTATGGAGGAAGAGAGAGCTTCTGGGCCTTGTTCTCACTTTTAGTTGCACCCTCTCTGATGAGTGCATAGCTTGGCTTGATGACGAGGCGTAGATCAAGCCTACTTCAGCATTAGAGGCTTTCACAAGCTCTGAGAGGGGACGCATGAACACCTGACTATGCCCCGAATTTATTTGCTTTAATCAGTACTTTCAAGTTTTCTTTATGAATATAATAAAAAGCAACTTCAATTTGTTTTCAAGAGTAGGAGAACTCTGTATTGAAATCAATGTAATTGAAGGTTGTGGGTACTGAAAATTTTCTGTTTGGTCCAAAAATGGTCTAAGTTGTAAAAAGATTAATTTGAGCAAAATCAACTTTTATTAAAACTTGTCAAAACCATTTTCGATATGGATCACAATTGGACATGTCCGAGATCTATCACTGAGATGTACAACCCCGGATCCTCAGCAACTGGAAAGTTGCTCCTAGTCTGAATAGCACTGCATTGAAGATCACAAATCAAGCTCTTAAATGCAGAATAGACAAAGATGACCAAACATGATCACATGGACAAAGTTGATCGGGGAAGTGTTTATAGCTGGACTTCAGAATGAAGTTGCCTACGTATCCCAAAAATGGGAATCAAGCCTTACGTAGTTCAGCTCGAGTTCACTCATGTATTGACTCTCTCCTTTTGCGCTCTAACTTTTGCCAAGGCCGCCCTTTCTGGGTTTTCAACCTTGCGAGCTCAGTTTTTATTATTTCAAATTTTCTGTGCTCTAACTTTTGCCTAGGTCGCCCTTTCGGGTTTTCGACCTAGCGAGCCACTCAGGGAAAGTATTTCTTCAACTTGTCCATGTTGATCGGTTGGGAGAACTCTAGGCCATCTAGGTCTATCAGAACTACAGCTACACCCGACCAGATAGACTTAATGACGTAAGGACCAGTCCAATTGGGTCTGAACTTGCCCCTAGGGTCGTGGATGGGAGCTCGGTTGTCTTTGAGCACCAAATCTCTTTCTTTCAAATTCCTGGACTTAACCTTCTTGTTGAAAGCCCTGGCAATTCGTCGTTAATAACCCTGAACATGGTACAGTGCTTTCAGTCTTCTCTCGTCAAAAAGCATGAGTTCTTCGAACTTGCTCTGCTGCCAATCTGCCTCAACTATCTGACACTCAGCCAATATTCGCAATGATGGAACCTCAACTTCGATAGGCAGAATAGCCTCCATCCCGTAAACTAAGGAATACGGGGTCGCCCCAGTAGAAGTTCGAATTAAAGTCCGGTAGCCCCACAGAGCAAATGGCAGCTTATCTGGCCAGTCTCGATAGGTTTCCACCATATTCTGCAATATATGCTTGATGTTCTTGTTGGCGCCTCAACTGCTCTGTTGGTCTGCGGCCGGTATGTAGACGACTTATGAAAAGCCACGTTGTACTTTTCCAACAGGTCGATCACCTCATTCTTGAAGTGAGAGCCATTATCCGAAATAATCTTGTTCAGGACTCCGTAACGACAGATGATGTTGTTCCTGATGAACTTGGCAACATGCGAAGCCTTCAACACCGCATAAGATTGGGCCTCAACCCACTTCGTGAAGTAGTCTATCGCTACCAGAATGTACTCATGTCCATTGGACCCCTTCGAAGTGACAGCTCCGATTACATCAATCCCCCAGACTGAAAACGGCCATGGCGAAGTCATATTGTACAGTTTCGACGGCGGAATGTTCATGCGGTTTGCATAGATCTGACATTTGTGGCATCGCCGGACAAAGCTAATACAATCCTCCTCCATGGTGGACCAATAATAACCCTGTCTAAGGATTTTCCGAGCTAGCATCACCCTATTTATGTGCGCTTCGCACTCTCCTCCATGGATGGCCTCCATTAGGAGCTTGGATTCTTCAGCATCAACACACAGCTTATGCATCCTGAGGTGACCTTTCTTGTACAGTTTACCTCCACAGACGATGAACTGAGCAGCCATTCTTCGAATTGCCCTCTTATCTTTGGCATTTGCCCCTGGTGGATACACCTCTTTTTCTAAGAAGTTCCAGACATCGTAATACCAAGGATTCTCATCTTGTACCTCATCTATGGCAGCAATCAGCTCGTAGGCCGGCACAAATTTCTGTTCAATAATGATCGGACGCATCCGGACTCCGAAAGGGATGTCTATCATGGAAGATAAAGTTGCTAGTGAATCTACGAACCTGTTGTTCTCTCTTAACAGATGGGTGAAATTCAGTTTCTCAAACCAAGGAATTAGCACGTCCAAGGTCTGGTGATAGATTCTCATCTTTTCTTCTTTAACTTTCCAATCTCCTTTAGCTTCAGATACAACAAGGTTCGAGTCCCCAATAACATCCAACCGTTTTGTCCCTAGTTCTAGGGCAGCTTCTAAACCAGCAATACATGCCTCATATTCTGCCTCATTGTTCGATACTCTGAACCGGAGCTTAAATGCTAGAGGTATACGGGAATTGTCGGGTGCTATCAACAACACCCCTATCCCATACCCATATTGGTTTGACGCTCCGTCAAAGTACACTATTCAGGTCTCTTCTTTAACATGCAGAATGGCATCGTCTGGGAATAAGTACTCAACTGCTTCATCCCCTTCAACTGGGTGATCAGCTAGGAACTCCGCTACCGCTCTCCCTTTCACTGACTTGCACGTTACGTACTTCAGATCGAATTCGAAAAGCAGGAGTAACCAATGGGCTAGCCTATCCGTAAGTGCCAGTTTCTCGAAAAGATATTTGATGGGATCTAATCTTGAAACCAGTATTACGGAGTGAGCTAACAGGTAGTGCCGCAGCTTCCTGGTAGCCCATACCAAGGCTAAACAAGCCTTCTCCAACGGAGTGTAGCGGGTCTCGTAATCCAGCATTTTCTTGCTCAGATAGTAGATAGCTTTCTCCACTTTGCCCTCGGACTCTTGTGCAAGCATGCAGCCCATTGTAGTTTCAGTCACTGAAAGATACAGAATCAACAGTTTCCCTGACTCAGGCGGTGACAACACAGGTGAGTTCTGTAGATATTGTTTGATCTGCTCGAAAGCTGCTTGGCATCGACTGTCCCATTGGAACTTCTTTCCTTTCTTCAGGAGACCAAAGAGTGGTTCACAAGTCAAGGTTAATTTTGCAATAAACCATCTTATGAATTGCACTTTACCCAAAAAGCATCGCACCTCCTTTTCAGTCCTTTGTGGTGGCATTTCTAAGATGGCCTTGATTTTGGAAGGATCGACCTCGATGCCCCTTTGTGTGATCAAGAACCCCAGTATTTTCCCTACTGTAACACCAAACGTACATTTTTTAAGGTTCAACTGTAACCGATACTCTTTGATCCGTTGGAAAAATTGCAAGGCGGTGTAGTGGCCCTCTCTTTCTTTGGACTTGACAATCAGGTCGTCCACGTACACCTCAACCTCTTTATAGATCATGTCGTGTAATATCGTAGTCGCAGCCCGTTGATATGTAGCTCCAACATTCTTCAGCCCAAATGGCATCACTCTATAACAATAGGTACCCCACGGGGTGGTGAAAGCAATCTTCTCCCGGTCTTCGGGTGACATCAATATCTGATTGTAGCCAGAAAAGCCATCCATGAATGAGAGCAGCGCATGCCTTGCAATGAAGTCCACTAACTCATCGATATGTGGCAGAGGAAAGTCGTCCTTTGGACTGGCTTTATTCAAATCCCTGAAGTCCACACATACCCGAATTCTGCCGTTCTTCTTCAGCATTGGAACTATATTGGTCAACCAAGTTGGGTATTCGGATACCAGTAGAAACCCTGCGTCAATTTGCTTGGTGACCTCTTTTTTGATCTTGAGAGCCCAGTCTGGGCGGACCCTTCTGAGTTTCTGCTTAACAGGTCGGGCCTCTGGGTCAAGAGGGATCCGGTACTGTACAATCTCAGGATCGATTCTAGACATGTCTTTGTAGGACCACGCGAAAACATCTTTGAAATCTTTTAATAAAGCGACTAAGCGCTCACGCTCCTTCGAAGACAACGTGGACCCAATCTGGACCAGCCGCGGGTCCTTCTCAATACCAACGTTAATTGTGGTGATTTCGTCAACCAAGGGTTTTACAAACCTCTCCTGCTCTTGATCAAGCAAAAATTTCAAAACCGGAGGGATTTCTTCCTTGTCGTTTTCATCAAAATTTTGAAAGTCCTGATTAAAGCAATAAATCAAAGGCACAGAAAAGTACTCGAAAGCCATAGCCGCACAATTCTCATTAATCACTTCCACATCGCCTGATTCCTCTGTTACAACAGACTCAAAAGAAACAGAAAAAAACGACCTAGACAGGACTGTGGCATCCGGGTTGTCACCCCCAAGAATACCGGACTCAGACTCAGATAAGCTGGAACCTGATTCCGACTCTACCGACTCAGAGGAATCAGATTCCGGCTCACTACCTGACCCGGTGCTGTTCGATAAGAATCCCTCCTCGTATTGCCAGACGAGGGAGGGTGCAATGGATGCATCCAGAATGTTTGAAGATGGGCTCACAGTCGTTTCATTCCCGATCATGGACACCGAGAAGTTATCTCCCAAGCACTCATGTACGATCGGAGGATCTGAAAGTAGACAACCTAGTGCTACCCCCATTTCAATCTCTGAGCTCTCGGAATCCCCCTCCCTGCATTGCTCAACCTCAGTAGGTGGGTCTGTCTGCTCCTCAGCAACATCATCCCCAAACAATTGCAAGTCGAAGAAAATCTCGAACCCCGGTGTAGACGCGCCCTTGGGCCTCGCTACAGTTCAGGACTCAAATGTCACGGTCCCGTATCTAATCTTGCAGAGTGCAATGCAAGACCGATGAATCATCAAAGAGTCCAAATCCGGCAAATCGTTTTGGAAACAGATTTTTTGAAAGAAGTGCCAAACATGGACTGCTTTGCCAGATACAGAGTCGCCACCTAAATATTTTATTTTGGGAAATTTAGGAAACCCTGACTCGTTTGCCTAAGGCCACGTGTCCGTCATCACCAAAGTTGCCTCGGCTCGGGAACTTGGGTACGATTGGGGAAGGTCACTTCGTGAGCACTCCCGCTCGCCCGATCAAAGATCGGCCTCTACTAACCATGATATCTAGTTTTGAAAACATTATGCGTTCTTATTCCGGTTATTAGCCTAGATTTACTATGTGATCTGCACAGCATACAAGTATAGACTGGGTCGCCTGAATTGGAACGAAACATTTCATGTTTGTTTTGAAAAATGGTTTGATGGTGCTACTTGCAAGTAGGCTAAGACGTGAATTTGCCACCTTCGGGTGGGCTTAGAAAAGATGGTTTTCCCACTATCTAGTGGGCTTAAAACTCACAGTCGATGATTTGTTCCAATCCAAATAACCCAACCTTCACCCACAGGCATTCAGGCAGTTATATCACATAAGCATATAGCCTCATGGTAAGCATGCTATCATGGCAGTCACTCACACACATGCAAGGATGCTAAAACATAAAAACTTACCGAGTACTCCAAGCCAAAACAGAAGCTAATTAGAAATCATGCATGATCCTAACTATACAGAAATGCCTAATGCAACACATGCAAAAATGCAACTATAGCAGGCTCGGCTATTCTAAACATGGCATATGGAATGCTACAACTAACATGTATTCAACTCGGAATTGAAATACAAATGCAGTTAGTATGATACGTCGAGCCCGGTGCATGCAAGACAGATGAATGAATGCAAACATGCTATCATACTGTATGCTAATTGAAACATGCCCTAATCTAACCATCGTAAGCTGGTAAATAAAAGGGAGAAAGACGTGGGGTTAGAAGACATACATCACACACACGCACACTTATTACAAAATTGCCCTCCTCGGAGGGTCCGAATAAATAATATACAGTCCCGAATAAATAATACAGTCCAAATAAATACAAAATCCTAATTAATTAACAAATTAACTAAGGAAAGTGGTAAATTAGCATGCAAGCTATGGACTGCCTCGACTCTGCTCCGGGTGATGGATGATGCATGTTTGGGCTGCCTTTGTGCGGAAATCCACTGCGATGCCCCAATTAGCCTCTGTTTGCAATTGTTTTTGGAATGCGTGCCAAGCTTCAGAAGGCTGCTGATTCTTGATTTGCTGCAACAGAGAGCAGAAAAGGGGCATGGCAATGTATTTTCACATATGTATGCTTGACTACTCTTCAGGGAGTGTAGTCCTCGATCCTCGTGCCACCAATCACGCATCTCGATGCATGATGGCCGAAGAGTCGAATTGCACAACTCAATATGGAATGAATGCACATATAAACACAACAAGACCGAGACTCCATCATGGATAATCCGAAGTGTCAGTGACCGGGAATTGAGATACGTTCCGTCACTCGAAGTACGAAACGTACCTCGTTTCCCGTGCTCGGGCTAACTCCTATCCCAAGCACAATGCAATATGCATGACATGCATGAATGCGACTAACATACACCCTAGCATACTCAATGCTATGAAATGGCATACACAATGCACGATGTAACATGGCATACGCAATGCGCTAACATACAACCTAGCATACACAATGCTATGAAATGAAATGGCATACACAATGCAATATGGGCTTACACTAACATGAGTGGACCTCAGCCACACTCGCGTCAGAGGCCATAAGATGAAAATGAGACTCTCGAGATGCGTGCACGCAAACCGAGGACCGAACCTAAGGCCCGAATGCCACTCTACCAAAGCATGGTAAGGCATGGAACATGATATGCAAACAAGAAAATTTCAGCACTGAAATATGATGCTAAACAGCCCCGAATCATGAAAACATGGCACCCGATGCATGAGGTGAGACCCGAAACTTAAAACTAGGCACATGGAATGACTTACAGCTATACAAAGTATGCATTATTTGACTATGAAGCACAAATACAGAGGCAAGACAGCCCCAAAACATGAACATTTCTAGTTCAAAGCATGGGCAAAAGATGTTAGCATGATGGACTAACATAGCATGCAAGATTGACTAGGAAACATGGTTTATATGGCAAGTATATGATGCACATAGAATCTCACCAAATCATCAAAAATCAGTGAACTAAACATGTGAAAATAGGCCCAAATAACCACTGAAATGAAGCCAATATATGCAAAAATGATGAACTCCTTTAGAGGGCTATGCAAGGGATTCTTAAGCACATGCAAGATGGACATTTAGCATAGCTAAATCAACTCTGAAAATCAAATATGATAGCTCCAAAACTCACCAAATTGACCCTGAAATTGGTCCTGGAAACATGCAAAGAAAGGCCTTTTTGAAAGGCCTTGAATGGGATTGGTCTACACATGCATCATAGACATAAAATATGGCCAAAAGGGCCTTGGACAGCACCAAGGAAGACCTCAAAACTCACAGAATGAGGCCTGAAACAAGACTTTGATGCATGTAAAATAGGGTCTCTTTGGAAGGCCTAAAAGATCCCCAAACAAGACAAGGAGAGAGGGGGTCACCCCCCTCTGATTTGGAAGCTCAAAACAATGGCCAAGCCACTGAAAATCCACTGGATTTCAGTGGCTAGAAGGCCAAGCAAAGCATGCAACAAGGGCTAGGATATAAGACTCAAAATGGGAGGCAACCAAGCATACAAGATAGCATATGACCTCAAACAAAAATGGAACCTTAATAAAATATGAAGATGATATCAAAACAAGACTTTTTCCAGTTTATAACATGCTTCAAAAATGAACACAAACAGGGCTAATCTATCATGCAAAAATGGCCCTAAAAGTGAGAATAGAGACAAGGGGCAGTATCCGACCCCAAACAGCAAGGAGCCCTTCAACAAAGTTTAATAGGGGCTCAAAATAAGTCACTTCACAGTTTACATCAAACCACGAAAGTAAACACAAGTAGGCCTAAACTAGCATGCAAGAAAAGGGCCTAAAAGAGGGGTAAAGAGGCAAGTGATAGTAAATGACCTCAAACAGAGGAGAGCCCTTGAACAAAGTTGAAGAAAGGCTCAAAATAAGCCAATTTACAGTTTACATCAAAGCTCAAAACAGTTCACAAATAATCCTAAAATACTATGCAAAAATAGGCCTAAAAGAAAGTTAAAGAGGCAAGTGATGGAAGGAGGTCTCAAACAGAGAAAGACCCTTGATCAAACATGAAAATGGACTCAAAATATGATTATTTATAGTTAGGGTCGGAGCCCAAAAATGCTTGCAAGTAAGGCTTATAAATGAAACAAAAAAAGGCTAGTTTAGGGGAAAAGTGTACTTACCCTTGAAGAACAAGTCTTTAGCAGCCTTTTGGTCCAAAAATCTGAGCTTCTAGCCTCTGAAAATCAGCCTCAAGGTGTTTGAATGGAGGGTGGAGGTCTTGTGCTATGAGGTGTAGTGCAAAAATGCAAAGAAATCCAACTTCCAAGCTCTAACCACAAGCAATATAGAGAGAGAGAGAGATGGATTTTTGCCCTCTAAAATCTCAGAACCTGGTGTAAGGAAGAAGCCCCTTGCTCATTTAGAGGAATGCAAGGCTAAGGCTTCTTGAACAAGCTTCCAAAGGCTTTGATCCCTCCATACACGTGTATGGAGGGCAGATATGAGGAATCCAACTGGTACAAAATATCTCTCCGGAAACCAGCTGAAAAAGGGGGGGTGCCGGCCATCAGCAATGGCCGGCAGTGCCACACTGATGGCCGGCAGGTGCTCACCAGTGGCCAGCAGGGGCAAAGCCATGGCCGGCAGTGCCATGCCTATGGCCGGCAGTGCACTAGGAGGGCCACTCTGACAGGACCTAGTCAGGGTCCAAAAATGAGGCAGAAATGATACAGGGTCTGGAAACTCGAACCGATGACGTTCCGCCGCGACAGTCGAATGCTGGGCGAGCAATCAAACCAGTTGTTGGGTGTACCTACAAGCACAACCAAGTCTTGAGGACGATCAAAAATGGGGTGTCTACACCCGGCAACCGCCGCCTCTCTGCATTTAGCCATGGCTCTGGGAAGCCGCAAAACGGAAAGTCTTCCCCCTCCCAGACAAAGCGTCTGTTCAGAGTGCCTTAGATAGGCCGATGCATTAACTCATAACGCTTCCCGGTCTGCTTAGCTCTGGCCCTTCCAGCCATCTCTTTCCCTTTCCTCACCCAGTCCTCTTTGGTAGGCAGGTAACCTAAGCCAAAGGTATGCGGATTATGCGGCACTTCGGCTGATGCTACAACACCTTTCCGGCCACTTTTCCCTAATTCCATCCTGGGGATGTGCTGGAGCTTGTTCATGAGGTACACAGTCTGTGCACTGACATATAACCCCTCGTCAATAGCTAATATGTTCTGTACAACCCGAGCCTCAGCTAGGGTAAATCCTGACAGGAACACATCCTCCGCGCCATGCTCGATTTCTAGAACCGGTGTAGAAACCTCTGGTGGCAAATGGATTGAAGAGTTCCCAAAAACAATAGTCACCCCCTTCCCGTGGGGGTATTTCAGCATCTGATGCAGGGTGGAAGAGACTACCTTCACCTAGTACAGCCACGGCCGTCCTAAGAGTAAGTTGAAGGTTGCGGGAACGTCCAAAACATGAAAGTCAACATCATGTTGTCCTGGACCAACCTGAGTCTGAACCTGCAAGTCCCCATCACTTGTCTGCTGGTATTGTCATATACCCGTATCACCTGGGCAGTAGGCACAAAGTCCGCGGGCTTCAACCCGATTGCATATGCCGTCCTCGACCGACATACATTGATAGCAGATCCTGTGTCAACAAGAACTACTGGTATCCATTTATCTCTACATTCCACAGAGATGTAGAGAGGTTTGTTATGATTTGCGCCCTCAGGCGGCAGCTCCTTGTTAGTGAAGGTTAACGTCGGGGAAGCTTCTCCCGAAAAGACCAGTCCTACCAGCTGTTCAGGCGTGGTGTCAATTGAAAGTTTGGCTCTAATCCCATCGCAGAAAGGACAGCTTGTCTATGAACTCTTGAGACCATAAGCAGTCCCCAGATGAAGATGTCTGCTTGTATCTTCTTAAGCTGTTTCAGCACAGCCTTCTCTTCGAGCAGCTTTTCTTTCTGCCTCTCCGCCTCCTTGTCCTTCCTGGACGCCTCTGGTTGATCTAGGTGTGAGGGGCTTGAAGTACCGTCCACTCCTAGTCATGTGGTCCACTTCTCCAATACACCAGGTATCATCCGGCTGGTTGTTCCCCCAATCTTCGTCTATATGGGGTGAGACATAGGTCGTCATCTTCCCACCACATACCGTCGGCCATCGACAGGCAACTATCTGGTTCTGTTGCATCTATTCATGTGCGCACAGCACATTCTGTTCTCGTGCTCATAGCACATTCAGTCTCCACAGGGGCTTTGGCCTTCTAACCCCTCTCTAGATCTTCGATCTTTTCTTGCTCAAACTATTTCAGTGCAACCTGCTGCCCAGCATCCTCTATACTCAAACTGTTCTGATCCTGAGCAAAATTCTTAACACCGGTGCTCTCCGGCAGTTTTCTCTGTTCCTCGGCCACTTTGGCCACTACTAATGTCCCCGTTTCTGACAGACCCTGTTCTGGTTGAGACTGCTCAACAACATCCGGCTCGTCGCTGAGAGCCACCCAGTAGGCTTCTGCTGACCCTTCCAGATCAAACCAGTTTGACAGTCACGTCGCTCGGATCCTGTTCTTCAAAGAATTATAGATTCGCGATATCCTCCTCGAGTTCTGCTAGGTCATCTAGCCCTTGATTAGGTCCATCCTCTCGAACTACACAGATCTCTGCCCCAACCGGGAGCTCCACTCTTGGTCTAGACTGGTCCGTTGAAGTAATATAACTGCTCGGGTTGTACTCAAAAATTGCAGATCCCTCAGGCTCTGAATTCTCATTCTTCTCTGCTCCCAAAGTGATCCCTGCTCTATATTCGATAGTCACCACCACCGGTTCTAGTTGGGTTTGAGAGATGTCCAACATGCATAAGTCTAGTGCTATCAGGAATGAACACCTCCGGCTTGGGTAGGTGAGAAGGGATGATATATATGCTAGGGTCGTATGACACAACCCCAGTTTGGATTAGGTTGATGCGTTTGGGAGGTGGAGCTTGGTTATGTGGTGGGAGAGGGTTGGTTGTGACATTTGGTTTCTCCAGAGGCATAATCACCCTGTTGTCAATGAGATCCTGAATCTCATAACGCAATTGAAAGCACTAGTCGGTTTCGTGACAATGCTGTTGGTGATAGGCGCAGTACTTCGCCGGGTTATGGAAGAAGGAAGTTTTTCTGGTAAGGGCCGCGGCTCTAGGGGTTTCAAGTGCCCTTTCTTGATCAAAACCCCCAAAGCCTTAGACAAAGGCATGTATAGTGGGGTGAAGGTTCTTTGGCCTCTGGGGGCATATATGGCTGTTTGCGAGCTACTTCCAGAGACATCGGTAAAGGGTGTAGTTGCAAGGGTTTTGGGAGGGGTGGTGGTGACCATTCCCACATCTGAAGATCTGGCAGCTGTAGCACTGCTTGTGGCTGCATTCGTACTGCGGTTGAATGCCCTCCTGGGCTGCTCTCTTTCAAGGTCAATCAGACCTTGTTTTATTGCGTCCTCGATCTGCACCCCAATCTCATGTAAATCTGCAAAGGGGGGTAGAGGGAGAACAATCATCTTTTATATGAGCTTGGGTTGGAGATTGCGCACAACCATCCATGTCTGATCTTTATCAACAGGCCTGATGGTCATCATCGAGGCTTTAGCCCTCCAGCGGGTCACAAAATCGGAGAAGCTCTCATTCGGCTCTTGCCTGGTTGTCTTGAGATCACGAGTTATGACCTCGATCTGAGTGTTATAGGAGTATTAAGCCATGACGACCTCAGCCATCTCCTCCCAGTTCCTCTTAACAGAGTCTTCCAGTTTTGCATACCAAATAGCCGCTACACCCGACAGGGTCCGGCCAAATAGAGAAAGCTTCTGCAATCTGGAAAAGGCCCATTGGCCTTAAGATATCTGAAAACAGCCGTAAGTGCACCATAGGATCCCCAAACCCATCAAAGCAGTCTATGTGCGGCATCTTAAACCGGTTTGGCAACGTCACGGCCGAGTCGGTATATCCATCCTCTATATCTGGAATGGATTTCACACCTTGAGACTTCTTGAAAAGCTTTTCTAGCTTGCTCACTTTTAACGCCGTTGGATCCACCTCAAACTCAAACGATGAATCCACTAGGTTGGTGGGCGCTTTAGACAACTGGGTAAGGATTGGGGGCGGAGCTGGCCCCGTTGAGTGTCCGTATTTTCCTGGACATTTGGCGTCTCCCCGAGTATTGGAACTCTGGATGGGGGAGGAGGTGTGTGCAAAGCAGATACCCCGGTTTGCTGTTGTAGTCTGGCAATTAACTCTACCTGTTGGGTCACTACCTCGGCTTGACGTGCAGCCACTTCTGCTTGGCGGGCAGTATCCTGCTGCATGGCCTTCATACTTTCTTGGAGCTGACGCATCATCTCTTCCATACCTGCCATGCTGTACTGATCTATCTGAATAACCGGTATATGTTCCCTCTCTGGGGGGAGAAATAGAACTCTGATCCCTACTGTACTCAGGTGGGGTAGACAAAGCCCTCTGAACTGACTGCTGAACTAATATCCTCTGCTTAACTGCCCTCCGTCTAGTAACCGGGGTTAATGAGTGGTACACTGGTTGTCCGTCTATCGGATCCTCGGATTGATTAAGTCTTCGACCTCTAACCTAGAGTGCTCAGGGAATATCTGCCTGGTTGGATGCAATTGTGCTAAACTACTTTGCAAAAAGATAAATAAAACATAATAAGGAAATAAACAACCAAAACGTGCAGTGTGCTATGTTATGAGCTGAATAAATTAAAGACAACACACAGTTGGCCTAACAACCCACAGTTGGCACTTGTAAGCTGAACACACTGTTCTCAAACGTTGTTTACTGTGCCCCAAATGGCTGCTCCAAATCTAATATCCTCGGATAAAACTGATTCTCCAAACACTGATGCCCTCAGTCTTGATACCCAGTCTTGCCAAACTGATACATACAACCCTGTAGAGACACACTTTGACAGCAAATATCATGCAAGTAAGAGCCAAAACACCCCTATGTTGGGGTAGGGTTTCCCTGTCCTATTTTGTCAGAAGCTAGGGTTTCACTACGCACGTAGCAGTTTCAAACAACCTATAACCGGATAAGCAACCTATCCTAGTTTGGAATAGTCACTACGGATTCCGAATATGCACTAGGTTGAATGGTCAAAAAGGGTGCCCCGGTAACAACCAGGGTTTGTGTTCCCATCGTGGCAGAGCCCGTAACCGGTCAACCTTATGGCACACAGCCTCAGGCTAACTGTTCAGGAATAGCCGACGGCAAACATGGTCACTTAGGCGCACCAATGCAAATGCAATGCAAAGAAACACATAAGTGTAGTAAAAACAAGATATCATGAGTTCGAGTTAAGTTCTCTAAGTCCCCAGCAGAGTCGCCAGAAACTGTAGACGTGCCCGAGGACTCCCGAGCTCCGCACGTGAAAGGTGCGGAATTCGTTTGCTCTCTAGCTACTACAAGTTCGGACTCATGTCATGGTTCTGAATCTAATCTCACAATGTGCGATGTAAGATCGATAAATCACCAAAGAGTCCAAATTCGGCAAATCGTTTTGGAAAACTGATTTTAATAAAGAAGTGCCAAACATGGGCTACTTTGCCAGATACAGAGTCGCCACATAAATATTTTATTTTGGGAAATTTAGGAAATCCTGACTCATGCCTAAGGCCACGTATCCGTCATCACCAAAGTTGCCTTGGCTCGGGAACTAGGGTACGAGAGGGGAAGGTCATGCAATGAGCACCCCCGCTCGCCCGATCAAAGATCGGCCTATACTAAGTATGATATTTTGTTTTTGAAAACACATGTACTCTTATTCCGCTTAATTAGCTAATCTTACTACGTGATGCGCACAACATATAAGTATAGATTAAATCGCCTAATTTGGAACAAAACATTGCATGTTCGTTTGTGAAAATGGTTTGAAATTTGCTACTCGCAAGTAGGCTGAATTCGGGATTCGATGAATTGTTCCAATTCAAGTAATCCAACCTTCACCCACAGGCATTCAGGCAGTTATATCAAGTAAGCAATTAGCCTCATGGCAAGCATGCTGAACATGGCAGTCAATAACACAAATGCAGTATGCTAAAGCGTAAACACTCACAGTGTACTTCGAGCCAAAACAAAGAACTAGTTAGAAATCATGCATGATCCTAGTTCATGTTAAGATGACTAATGTAACACATGCGAAAATGTAACTAAGATAGGCTCAGCTACCTAGAATGTCATGTGAAATGCAACTTGATAACATGCTGTTGAACACGTATTCGAGTAAATGTATTGAAAATACAATGCAATTAGTATGATACGTCAAGCTCGGTGCATGCAAGACAGATGAATGGATGCACGCATGCAAGCATAAGGTATGTTAAACGAAATATGCCCTAAAACTAACCATCATAAGCGGTTAAGTAAAAGGGAGAAAGAAATGGGGGTTGGAAGACATGCATCACACACACGCACGCTTATTACAACAGTTGGCTTTCTCGACGGAGGGACCAAATAAGAAGCTAACTAGCTAATCTAAGCTAATTAACTAATTATTACAAAACAGTTAAGCAGCTAAACACATTAACTACTTAAGGTACAAAATCCAAAGCATAAACTAGCTAAGCACATTAGCTAAGTAAAGCAATAAAACAATGGCTCCAAAGGGAGAAGAGTGTATGCATGCCCGATCGCCTCGTTCGAAAATCCAACGCGATGCCCCAACTTGCCTCTGTTTTCAATTGTTCTCAGAACCTTGCACAAAGCTCCAGAAAGCTTAAACTCCACCATGGGAACCTGTGGGAGGGTGGTCGACCAGTTGTTGGTGTCTGCAGCCACCTGCCGACCACTTTTTGTACTGAAAACCAGAAAAAATGATCGGCCAGCTAGTTTTTCTAGCTGGCCAACCAGTCGTTGCTGCCAAACTCTAGTTTTCTGTAACAGAGAGTAAGAAATGGCATGGCAATGTATTTGCAAGATATGTGTGCACAACCACCCTCCCTATCATTTCATGAGCTCAAGGGAGTGTGGTTCTTGACCCTCGGGCCACCAATCGCACATTTCAATGCATGATGGCCGAGAGGCGAAGTTGCACAATTCAATATAAAATGAATGCACAAGTAAACACATAAAGCCTAAAACTCTATCATGTATGATCAAGAGCGTCAGCGACCGAGAATTGAGGCACGTTTCATCACTTCAAGTATGAAACGTCCCTCGTTTCCCGTGTTTGGACTAACACCTATTCCAAACACAATAAAACACATAACATGGCATGCACAATGCTATGTAACATGGAGTATGCAAAAATGCAATACAACACAAGCATGCAAATATGCAATATGACTTAAACGTGCACACATGGAATGCAACATGAACAACCTAACAAGGCTAATGGCATGCACAATGCACAATGCTAATGCATGCATATTCAATGCAAGACAACATAAGCATGCAACAATATAAACAACAACTAGCATGCACAATGCAAATGAACATAGCATACACAAATGCAATGAACAATATGGCATACTCAATGCAACGACTATCATGGCATACTCAATGCAATATGATCATGGCATACACAATGTGAATCAAGAGCATGGCATGCGCAATGCAAACAATAATATAACATGCACGATGCGATGTAACATGGCATACACAATGCTCAATGGACTTAAACCAAAATGAACAGACCTCAATTACGCCCAAATCAGTGGCCATGGTGATAAAATTAAGGCACATGAAGCATATATAAGCATGCGCATGCAATGGCCCATCAAAGAGGCCTAAGAGCACAACTCTCAAAAGTGCTCAAGGAGTGGCAAATGCAGAAGTGTAACAACACTAAATGCACTGAAATTAAGTAAGAAACGATGCCAAATCATTCAAACAAAGCAAGCATGGCATGCAAAGGTCCTAAAGCATGAAAGCTAATAAGGAAGACTACAAAGGAGGCATGCAATACATGGCAAATATGTATGAACCAAACATGGATAAAGCTTAATTAGGTCTAAACAAAGACCAAAACATGCTAAGATGGAGGCCCAAAGGCCTAGGCAATATGGCATACATGCTAGGCCATAAGTAAGGCAACAATGCACAACACTTAAAGGCATTCAAAGCATGAAAGAAGTGGGAATATGGAAATGCTATAAGCTCTGAAATGAAGTATTAAATGATGCCAAATCATCTAAATAACTCAAAGATAGCATGCATGAGTCAACAAAACACATAGCTGGCAAGGCCAATTGCACTACAACTATACAAAGCATGAAGGATATGGCAAAGGCAACCCAAAACAGTCCTAGAATATGTCAAAATGATACTAAAACATGTATGGAAGAAAGCCAAAACAAGCTAGCATGAAGGGCATAAGGCATGATGCATACAAGGCAAATAAGGTGGATTACACTACACCTATTAAGACCAAGCATTGGATGACTTAACCAACAAAAATCAGAGTTATATCATGACATAATAACCCCCAAAACACATTGAAATGATGGCTCGCAAGCTAAGGCATACGCAATGATTCATGTTAAGGCATAAAGGGGCAAACCCTCCAACGCATTGAATGAGTGATAAACGCAAGTGCATGAGCATGAAACATGGACTGAAATCACATATGAAATGATGCCAAATCATTCAAATGGGCCAAGTAAAGCATGCTAGTGGACTTGATGCGCAAAGCTAACAAGCTAGAATGCACTATAGCTATACAAAACATGGCATGCATGACCAAAACAATACAAATCAGAGCTAAAGCATGCTAAAACATTGACAAAAACTTCTTAGAGTTAAGCCAAAAGCATGCTGGAATGACATGTCAAAGCATGAGACACATTAGGCTAATTCATGGAATTGCACTACAAGTGCATGGAGCATGCAAGTGCCAACCAAACCAAACCTTAACAGAGGTATGACATGGCAAAACATCACCAAAAACATGCTGAAATGGACTCAACATAAGCTAGAAAGACATACTAGTTCATGAAGCATACAAGACTAGTTTATGAAATTTACACTACAAGTGTATAAGGCATGCAAGAGCCAATGAAACCAACCCAAAACAGATCTAAGGTATGTTAAAATATCACCAAAAATCTACTGAGATGGCCCCAAAACCAGCTAGGAAGACAAGCTCAAACATGAGGCACACAAAGCTAGTTTATAAGATTTACACTACAAGTGTATAAGGCATGTATGGAATGACCAAACCAAGTCAAAACAGATCTGAGGCATGCTGAAATAGCCCCAAATACATGCTAAGAACAAGCCAACACAAGCTCAGTGAACATGCTCACACATGAGGCATTCAAGACAAGTATTGAAGACACAAGGAGAGGGGATGACCCTCTCCTTTTTGGGACCTCAAAACACCACTTCTACCACTAAAATTCCTCTGAGTTTCAGTGGAGAGAAGGTCAAAACAAGGTGGTCCTAAAGCTTAAAAGGAAGGTACAAAAGCAAGGCCAAACAAGGCCTAAGAGGGGGTAAACAACCCCAAATACAAAAGTGACCTTAAACAAATATTTTAAGCACCAAAATTCAGAAATTTTTGCAGTAGGAACTTAGTCTTAAAACAGCATGCAAAAGGGTCCAAAATCTTAAGCAAGAATGGGGGTTTAAAAGGTTAAAAGCTCACCCATGAAGACCCTCTTAAAGCTGCAACTCCAGCAACTTTTCTGAGCTCAAACCAGTCCAAGAACACCAAAAACAACTTCAAGGGACCTCGGCTCCAAGAGTATGGTGTTTGAGTGTGTGTTTGTGTACAAAAGTGAAACAAAATTACACTTTAAGGCACAAAACAGGAGAGAAATGAAGGTGTATAGATATAGATTATATGTATAGCTCAAGGGAGATTTTTCTAAACCTAGAGGAGAGAGGAGGAGCCTCCCTCTTATAGAGAACAAAAGCTAAAGCTTCTCAAGGAAGCTAAGGTTCAAGGCCATTCCTCCATACACGTGTATGGATGATGGCTTCAGTGCCCTCCAGCTGGAGAAAAATATCTCCAAAAAGGTGACAAAAAGCAGCCGACCACTTGAAGTGGTCGGCCGACCACTTCAAGTGGTCTCCCACAACAAAAACTGGTTGGCCAAGGGTAGAAGAAGTCTACACACTGAAAACAAGCAAGTGGTGTGGTGGTCGACCAGAAAATGTGACCCAAAGATTAAGAAAGCCAGTTATCCGACCAGAAAACTAGTTGGCAAGAGGAAAAGTGGTCTCCAAGGGTAAAAAATGGTCTCCCACCCTTGTACCACCTTCAAAACAAGGAAAACAAGGTTTGTACCAAAAAAAACCAAAACGGATGCAAGACGAGAGATCGGGAGGCAAAGCACGCGGCCGAAAGCCTCGAAAACTAGTCTACTGGCATCAAAAGTGATATACGACCACAAAAGTGGTCTCTCGGACCACAATGTTCCTCTAGGCAGAGGCAACAAGGTGTGGTTCAAAAACCACGCCAAACGGAGAACGTTAAGCAGTCCCGAGACAAGGCGCGCGGCCGAAGGTTCCAAAAATCGAAAACTAGTCTCCAAACGGGAAAAGTGGTCTACAAGACATCTTTCTCCCTCCGGGAAGAGAAAACAAGATTCGGTCCACAAACCGAGCCAAAGCACAAAGAGTTTAGAGGCCCGGAGGCAAGGTTCTCTGCCGAAAACTCCGAAACCTCAGAACGAGCACAACATGAACAATCACCAAGCGCTCAATTGATGACGTCTGAGTCTTAAGGTTGGTGAAAAATGGGGTGTCTACATTGAGTTGCAGCACATTCAAGTTAAAGCATCATTCGAAAAGAGTTTGACAACTGTGCAACATCAATTCAAACCTTCCCAATTCAGAGAGCTCCGGGGTAATGTGTCTATTTGTGCAAGAGAGCAAATTCAGTTGAAATTAATGTTGCAGCATGTGGGTGTGTTCTTAGGTGCACGCATAGTTTACTTTGTGCTCACGAGATTGCAGATTACATGAAACAAGGCTGTCCTATTCCACTCAGTAGCATACATGTACATTGGACGCAACTTGCTAAATGTGTGCAGAATCCAAAGGTTGAGAAGTTGGAATTGACTTGTATCCCAGAACTTGAGACGATTTTAAAGCAGTTCAAAGAGTCCGATATTGCCACGCAATTGGATATGTTGAAAAAGTTGAGAAAAATTACAAATCCAACGAGCACTTTTCTTATTGAGCCTGATGTGAAACCTAATCTACGTCAAGGACAAAAGAAAATTGATATATCTTGTCGTCATGACCCATGTGCATTTGAGTTGGTTGACAATGGCCATGATAGCCAAAGCACATTAGCTTCCAGTCAGTCAAAGAAAAAAAAAAGATTCAAAAGTGCATAAGAAGAAGCGAAATGTAAAGACAAAGACATATCGTATAAGAACAAGTTTACCGAGTGCATATATTGGTGACTTCCCGCCTACGTTAATACCATTCATAAAGTTGATAAAAAATGTAGACGGTGGTGGGAATTGTGGTTTTAGAGCTATTGCGGGTTTACTTGGTCTTAAAGAGAATGACTGGGTGCAAGTTATGTGTGATCTACTACTTGAATTGAATAATCACACAGATGAATACGTCGTACTATACAGGTCGCATGAGAGGGTTAAGGAGCTGACACACATCCTTTCATATTTTAAAGATAGCCCAGGCTTTTATCGTTAGATGACTATGCCTGACACGGGGCATCTTATTGCATCATTTTATAATGTAGTCTTGTACCACTTGTCATTACAACAGTGTCTCACTTTCTTACCTTTGAGATCACCGCCAGTAACCCTAGTTGATCGTCGTGAGATTGCCATTGGATTTGTCAATGGAAATCATTTTGTGCAGGTATAAGTTATGAAAATAGCCGAACATTGTTGTCTAATATTTGTGTAGTTGCAAATTTTATGTATTTGGTAAAGATATTCAATTTTTTGGATGTACGTGCAGGTATTTTTGGAGGCTGGTCATCTAGTTCCTCCCATTGTCGTGCTTTGGCGAGTTCACCATCACCCTTGTGCATCAAAATGGGAGAATGCATATGTTAGCCACATTCAAAAATTCAAAGACAATATAAGACCTAATGTAGCTACTCTAGAGACATTTGATGTAGTTAACATAGATTGATGTATTACAGAGTAGTAATGACAGCTTTAAGACCTTAGTTTTTATGATTTACTAGCATGGAATAACGAGATGGATATCATTTTGCCATTGGATTTTGTAATAGTCAGTTTTTTTTAATAAAAAAAATAGAATATCATATGCATTATAGTTCTCTAATTTATGGAATGGATGTCATATTATTTTTACATTGTCTGAACACAAAACGTAATGAAAATAATATTAACCAAATGCAACTGTTGTTAAAAAGTAATAAGATTAAACAAATATGTAAAATATATATATATATATATTAAATAGTAATTCAATCCATTCACACCATCACAAACTACATGTGTGCTTGTACATAATTCAAAGATAACAATAATATTTGTGTCCTTATACATCTACCAACACCATCAGAAACTACTTGTACTAACATTATGAACTACTATTAACTACGTGGCCGGCGAGTGTAATGTGCTCCAAAGCGATGTGCAGTGGAAGAGCTGGGTGCAGACCAACCCTGAGTGGATGTGTTGGGCGCAGCTTCACTAATGTACTGATTTTGAAGAAGTTGTTTGATTGCATCAATTGCGTAGTAAAGCCTATCAGGATATTGAACACTGTCCTCATAGCTAGCCTCAATGAAATGATGAGTAATCTGATATATCTGTGACATACGCTGCATTACGAGAACAAATATAACATTATATACAAACTTGTAACAATTTACATAAATAATTTGCAATGTAAATGAAAAAAATGATACCTGTGCATCTTGGCTAAGATACTGATAATGATAGATATTCAGGTCCATTTGAGAACGACACACTGGTTTTTGTACATACATATGGGTAATGGTTTGGTACAAATCCATGTAACCAGGAACACAATCCCAAGGTTGTCGTACCGGTGTACTCCTCCTCTGATCAGATAACACATGGTTGTCCCGTGCCTCCCAAATGATGTCCAAGTATGCATACATAACATTGTAGTGTGGAGCTATGGCTCCTCGAGAAGTACGCATAAGGCCAAGTGGTGGATTAAGGATTGTCTGCACTCTGCCAAACTGTCTCAAAACTCTATCAGGGTGATATGGTTCAACTACTTCAAAACACTTTAGGTAACCGTGGTAAAACGTAACTGGGTGACACGGATGAACAACTCTACAACTCTGGTACAAGTCCCAAATAACCTACAAACAACAACTGCAAATATTGTATGATATAGAGTTTCAAATTTTGAAGGACTTTTTAACTTACATTATGTACACCCAACCTATCAAGCTCCTCTCGAAAAGTTTGCAACTGTGTCTCTTTACCAGACTCTCTCCGAGAAGTCCAACGGTAAACATGTGGCATGTCTCGAGTGTAATTCATATTCAAGTGTGGTCGAAATCCACAAAAGTGCTCATAAATCTATCTCTCAAGGAGTGTCATGTAACCGATTATTTGTTTCACGCCGGACCTGCTAGCATACCCCATCTGTTTATATAAGTATGCCAATGCAGCAGCACCCCAAACATATGAAGATACAGTCATCAAATAGGGCAACAAACTCAAATAAACAATGGGGACCCTAGAACTAGTCTTGTCACTGAAAAGTGTACAACCCAACAAAAATAGCAAGTATGCTCTATCTGCACATGCAATTCTTTCCATTGAATCATTGTGTGTGACATTATGAAAGTGTGGCCTCAACCACTTAAGCCGCACTAAATTGCCTCCAGCACTAGACATCTCATCTCTGACCTCTTGCTTATCAATTTCCAAGGTATTAACTACTAATGCAATGGCCCGCCTTTCGGACAACTTACGCAGACTAGTAGATTTTCCTACAATGGGAAGCCCTAGGATAGTGACGACATCATCCAATGTGATAGTCATCTCTCCAACAGTGAAATGGGAGGTGTTTGTCTCAGGTTGCCATCTCTCAACAAAACTAGACACTATAATTTTGTTAACAAAGCAGTACGTGTAACAAGCTAAGTGTGCAAGTCCTGACATCTCCACAATGTTTACAAATGTAGTGTTGTTTCCTTACTCCCACCACAGCCACGAATAAATCTTAGATGAGTAATTATGACACTTTAACGGCCCCCTTTCATCAGCACTATTCCAAATAGCTGCAGCAATATGACTTTTAAAACTTTTAAGGATTAATGGATCAGTTGGCCTTCCCGGAAATGGTTGCGTAAGGATATCTTCATCAACAATGTTAGCATCATCAGGGTCATCATCCATAGCAATATCATCCATAACTGGTGCATCATGTACAGGATCATCATCCATAGCAATGTGTGTGTCATCATCTCGCACTCGAGCACGTCCACGTCCACGTTCAGCATTCTTTAATTCACAGAGTCTTTTATTCAAAGCTGTTACTAACCGACGTTGACTGGGACTGGCATCCATCTATATACGGAAAATTGTTCGCATCAATTTAATATAGCATTTATAGTGCAAACACTAACAAATATACAATCAAATAATTGAATTGTAGCCATCAAGCAAAATAAATTCAAACAAAGAAGAAGATTTCCCTGAATCGAGGATAAATGACATGACAAATGGCAAAAGGGAGAAGAAAAAAAAACTATATATTATATAGTACAAAAGTTCATGAATTTAATATGCAGCCAAACTAAGCCTAGTTGAAGTTCAGTTAACAATTTTTTGATCTTGTTTTTTTATCTTATCAACTTGGTTTGAAGCAATTTGACTATGAGCAATTTGTATGCTAGTCTGACTACTTCATTAATATATATATATAAATTATCCCACATCTATAATTGTTAATCAGAATTGGGATTACTAGAAAAAGTAAGAAAAATTCACAAGCTAACATGAAGAAAGTTCATTGTCACAAAGGCTACTTCTAGAGAAAATAAAATTGTATTAAAAACATAAATTTCAAATTCAAAACTATTTCTAATTCCTCTTATGAGAGCAGAAAAACAAAAAAGTAAAATTTGGGACAATACAATGAGTAGACAACATATAATAAAACCCATTTTCAAAATTAAAAGATTTCACTACAATACAAGAGACAATTAGCTCAAAAATTCATAGGCTACATGTATTTCCTTGCCCTACTCCAGACGGTTTCACAATTACAAGCTTTGTAAATTAAATGGTAACAATACTCTGTTATGTTAAAGCCATTGAAAACTCTACCGATAAAAATCTCTGAGCACATAAATAGCCTCATTAGGATAGAAAAGATAAATGTTTAGTTAGTCATGCTAGAGGGTTACAAGTTACATTGGCACTCGTGTAAAAACAAATAGTTAGCAGCAGCTTATTGTAACAAACCTCTTGATCCATGCTTATAGGCATAACATAACTATTCTATGAGATTAGTATTTCTATCCTAACATGTCTAATTAGAATAGATAATATAAAGAAGACGACGAAAATTTGAAGTCATTAGATTGAGTAATGCATGCATGTTTATCATCTTTGAAGTATGGGTTCCAAATGAAGATCTTTAAAGAATTAAATATTATCTGGTAACTTTATATCACAGTGAAAATTAATTCATGCTAATTCTTAGGGTAAAACTGTCCAACAACTGAAACCAGGTACTAGTTCTCACTAAGGTCCTTCACTAAGAACTACTAGTAACTTCATAGTTATGTTATGCCTATAAGTTGTCCAATAGCCCTGAGTCTGCACCTGTTATGAGTAGAGCACGGATTGAATTATGTACAAAATTTTTACAAGTATATCTTGGTGGCCTAACTTTGGTCTAACAAAAAAAGAAAAAAAAGGAAAAAATAAATAAATAAATAAATTCCGAACTTCAGTGCCGAAAGAATAGAAAATTTTTGAAACTAGAAAATCAAAATTTTCAATTAAATTCGGAAGATAACTGTCGAACACACTCAAAATCTTCAAAACTATATAGCCAAAATTTATTTCTAAATTCAGAATATAAAAGTCGAATAGGTTATCTATTTTCGACCCTATTTAGTCGAAATATAAAATTTTATTTGGTTTTTGAGTTCTGAATTTTGTGCACTAATTCGACAAACCAGTGCCGACATCGCCAAATCGTATCCAACATGGAAAAATTCGACGATTTCAAGGCAATGGAGTGTAAAAAAATTTGAAAATGGTAAAATGCAATAACAAAATGATAAATGTAAAAACCAAATGGGAAGATTCTTTACCTTCAACACTGTTTTGGAGGTTTTCAATACAGGTTCAACAAGGTCTTCCTTCCATTGATGTCTTCAATGGAGGTTTTCACTTGAGCAAAGTCTGGTCTGTTCACAGGGGTGGGTCAAAAATATGAAAATTTTCAAACTCTGTTCTTCAAGGCTTCACACGTGGGTGGAAGTTCAAAATTTGGTCTTCAAGTGTTCAAACAGTGTATGGAAAGGAAAGGAAGAGTATTTGATGTGTGTATAATAATATTAAGTGAAGGTT
Source organism: Camellia granthamiana (assembly GCA_036172215.1). Classification (NCBI taxonomy): domain Eukaryota; kingdom Viridiplantae; phylum Streptophyta; class Magnoliopsida; order Ericales; family Theaceae; genus Camellia; species Camellia granthamiana. Next base: position 93,982,023 of record CM069906.1, read on the forward strand.
GTAATTGTAATTTTTAGTGTGTACATTGAGAAAATTAATCAATATATAAATTAATAGGGATGTGTGTTGAGAAAAGATGTATTCTGAGTTATTCAAGTGGAAGGAAATAGAATTTCCCTAAAATTTGCAAGGGGCACCTACCCATAGGTCAATCTAATCTAAAAACAAAATATTTGTACCAATTAATCTTATATATTTTTAATTATTATAAAAAAAAATTAGGTTTAAAAATATTATTTGTTTGAACAATCTTCTGTGTAAAATAAATAATAAAACAAATCAAACAAATAAAATAAATTACGTACCAAATTTATTTTACCGAACCAAAAAAAAAATTTAAAAGAACAAGTCGAGTGTGTGACACTCTATCCTTAAGACAAATTTGCCCCGCTTCGGTGCTTACAGATAAATTGCGTCTATATCCCAAGATACAATGATCTTCACAAATTGTAGTAGCACTCCAAACAATTTGTACGGCAAACCATACCTGTGTTCTATACTCTCAAAGTATTCCCTAAAAATTAATATGAAGAATTATGCAAAGAAAGAGCAAAATGGGAAAAGAACAGATTTTTTCTTAGATATTTTCGGATGTAGAATTCTACTGGAGAAATTCTGAATTTATAGGCACACATGTGGCTGTTGGATAGATTCGAACCGGTACATTTTTCAAATAAACAGGTGCAATTCAAACTCAGATTTGTTGAAACCCAGTTTGAATCTGTTCAAATCTGCCTAGGCAGATTTAAATCTGTCTGGGAGAAAACTGAATTTGTAAGGACTGCTGGGCAGTTTAGATAGTTGGATATTGGACCGGAGGAGGCTTTGTTTGGATAGAAAATTTTAGCGTAAAAAATAAAATTAATTTTGTTATGAAATTCAAATAATTTTGGCTGCAAGAATTTGAAAAAAAATTCAAATAAATTTTGTCCAAAAAATTAATGTTAGAACCGACCTAACCCACAACCCACACCCGCGTCTGGTATGTCCGGTTGGATGGATAGATGGCGGCGCGCGCGCGTGTGTGGTGGTTTGAGTCAAGGTTCACATTGTCCATAACTCCTCCATTCTACAAATTTGGGAAGCCCCTTGGGGCGCAAACCAAGTGTTGCCACCCAGAACTTATATATACACATAAGTTCTCTTAAGTTTCCAATGTGGGATAACCATTTCAAGGAAACCCACATTTTACTTCTTTAATTTTTTATTCCACGAATTCAAAAACGACGTTAACTTCCTATTCACTCATAAATGGTTTTGACGAACTGTTTTCACCGTGTGACTTACCATGTGGCAAGGAACACATCACCTATTTGGACCCACCCCAAAAGACGTGTGAGACCCATTCAATTTTGGGTTCAAAGTTGGCCCAAAATAAGTCTATAAAAACCATAATTTTTCCAACAATCCCCCGCATGAATGGAATTTAATGAAGAGAAAAAGTAACAACATCATCTAATTACAGAGAGTACAGAAATTGTGAATATTCTGCAAAGGATATGTGGCTTTTGGCTGTGAACTTTCCCTTGTGAGACACTATCGGATTTACTAACTAACCAGAGAACATGATGTCTTGAACTATTTAGTTATTTGTGTAAACTAAGACAATAGAACTCACACAAAACTCACACAGTATATCACCAGACATAATTTAGTTCTCACTGTTATGTTCATTTTGGCCCTGAACAACCTGGTCTTTCATGAGTGCTGTAAAGAATTGTAGCCCTTCACAAATCTCATAGAACCGGCCCAGTTCACACTCACATAGGTGATTCTTATGAAGAGTATCCTACCATACTCCACTAGGTTTACCTAGATATAAGAATCATTAAAATTTTACTTAACCTAAAACGCTGTAGACATCACTATTTCATCATAGAAATTGGTAGGAGTTTGACTCCCCAGTGATCCTTCTGAGTCATACACAACTCGGTTGTCCCTTTGAACCTAGATCTTAAGATCTCTAGTTAACTAGGTTGGGTTGCCGTTGTGGTAACTCTTATTTAATAGGCTTAAGTCCTATTCCCTTCGATGAATTTTCAACTAACTCTCTTGCTAACCCTTTGGTTAGTGGATTCGCTATGTTGTCTTTAGACTTCACATATTCAATGGAAATAATTCCATTAGAGAGTAGTTGTCTCATGGTGTTATGTCGACGACGAATATGTCGCGGCTTACCGCTATACATATCACTCTGTGCTCTACCTATTGCTGATTGACTATCGCAATGTATGCATATAACAGGCATCGGTTTTGGCCACATTGGAATATCTTCAAAGAAGTAACGAAGTCATTCTGCTTCTTTCCCAGCTTTATCTAAAACTATGAATTCTGATTCCATAGTAGACCTAGCAATATAAGTCTTGTTATCCCAAGTAGGCAACCCAAGAGAGGGGGTGAATTGGGTTATTAAAAAATTTTACAATATTAAAATTTATAAACACAATATTCAAAATTTTAACAAATAAAAAATAGAATAATAATTATCAATATAAAAGTAAGAGAGATAAGGAGAGAAAATCAAACACTGAGATTTATAGTTGTTCGGCATGCTAGGCCTACGTCCACTCCCTAAGGAACCTCTTTGAGAATTTCTTTACTATCAAAATGAATTAATACACCACCAAGTCTTCACCATGCTTGTGGATTTTACGTAGAACTTACTCTTATCTATTGAGCCTCACTCAACAATAAATGCCTTACCCTTACAAAAATCTCTCACAAAAATAATAAATAAAAATAAGTGGTACTTAAACCCTCTTTTACAATAAATCTCTCACAAAGAGTAGATATGAAAGTGTACGAATAAAGGCTATACTTAGATCTGAAAGTGAAATAGCAGAATACAATATACTCAAAATTTTGGAGTACACAAAAAAATTTTCTCTTCAAGTTCTTGATTTTTCTCTACACACATCACTTCCATTTATACCCAAAAATATGCCCGTTGGAAGAGACAGACGCTCCTCAAGACGTTAGTTGAATCAATTTGGAAGAGAATCACGTGGAAGGAAAAGTTGCAATCTTGCAAATCTGAACCCTTTTAGGCTTTAGTCAAAATTGTACAGAAAAAACAAAAATAAAAGCTATTGAAAATGATGTCTTGTATGACTTTCCACATGCCAACATGCATATATGTAACATGATATACTCAAATGTAGTTTAATTGTTCCGTGATGTATTCTATTAAATGCATTATATAAAATATTATAATCAAATATTTGCATACATAGTAAAATCTGTTTTATAATAAATCTAAAAATATATATATGCCCTTTTCTTTTAATTTTTTTTTGAAGATTTTAAACTAAACATAACCTACCACTCCATGTGGGTATATCAATTTTTTTAAAAGAAGACAACCCATCAATATTACATTTGTCAAGATAATACAACCAATCAATCAATTTTGTCAAAATAATACAATTAATCAATTTTAATTTTGTCAAAAAGTGAATAGTGATCAGCCAACCAATCAATCAATTTGTCAAAATATGAATAATGATCAGCCTAATTTTTCAAAAAGTGAATAGTAGAGTTGTCAAAAATATTTTTATTTAAATAATATTTAACAAATATATATAATATTTTGTATCAAATAATATAAAATATGTATATTATTGACAAATTTTCAATTAATATTTTAGGCATTATTAAAATTAAACAACATGATTAACAAGTCTGTTTGGAAGATTTCCAAGATATAGCCGCACCACCAAGAGTAAAGACATACCCATTGGTGAATTTTGAGTCTCTAGTATTCGATATCTAGTTTGCATCATAGTATCCTTCAAGTACTGCTGGATATCTAGTATAATTTAACTCAACTTTACGAGTAAATCGGAGATATCTTAGAACCCTTATAATAGCTTTCCAGTGTTCTACTCCTGGATTACTTGTATATCTACTTAATTTACTTACTGCATAAGCTATATCTAGGCGAGTGCAATTCATCAAGTACATTAAGCTTCTAATAATTTGGGCATACTCTAATTGAGAAATATTTTCCTGTACATTCTTAGAAAGAAACAAATTAACATCCACAGGTATTCTAGCAAGATGATCATCATCTTTGCTGAATTTGTCTAGTATTTTCTCAATGTAATGAAATTGTGACAAAGCATAACCTTCTGATGTTTTCGCAATTTTCATACCAAGTATTACATTAGCAATTCCCATGTCTTTTCATGTCAAAATGTTTATTCAATATTTTCTTGGTAGTTTTAATGATGTCATTATTACTACCTATGATGAGCATATAATCCACATAAAGGCACACTATAACATAGCCTTTGTTTGTATTTTTAATATAAACACATTTGTCACATTCATTAATTTTAAATCTATTTGACATCATTGCTTTGTCAAATTTCTCATGCCATTACTTTGGCACTTGATTTAAACTATATAATGATTTAACCAATTTACACACTTTCTTTTCTTTTCCTGGAACAGAAAATCCTTCTGATTGTTCCATGTAAATTTCTTCATCTAACTCACCATTTAAAAAAGCGGTTTTCATATCCATTTGATGAATTTCTAAATTGTATAGAGATGCAATGGCAATTAACATTCTAATGGATGTTATTCTAGTAACCGGTGAGTATGTGTCAAAGTAATCAAGATCTTCTATTTGTCTAAAACCTTTGACCACAAGTCTTGCCTTGTATTTGTCAATTGATCTATCCGCTTTCATTTTTCTCTTGAAAATCCACTTGTACCCAAGAGATTTACAACCTGGTGGCAAATGCACCAATTTCCAAGTGTGATTTTGCAGGATGGATTCAATTTCACTATTTACAGCTTCTTTCCATAAAGAAGCCTCAGGAATGGACATAGCTTCTTTAAAAGTTAAGGGCTCATTTTCTAACAAAAATGTTAGAAAATCTGGACCGAAAGATTTTGAGATTCTAGCACGTTTACTACGCCTAAGTTCCTCTTCCTTATTTTGATCTATCTCTTACTCTTGTTCTTTATCTTATTCTTAATCATGATTAGTAATAGCATCATAAAATCTTTTATTCGTACTAGTCTCTTGTCTAGTCTTGTTTAGAAACACATGTTCAAAAAAAGACGCATTCTAAGATTCAATAATAGTATTTATATGCATTTCGGAATGTTCTGCCTTATGAATCAAGAATCGATATGCACTGTTATTCATGGCACAACCAATGAAAATGCAATCAACAATTTTAGAACCTATCTTAGTCTTTTTAGGATTAGGAATAGCCACTTTAGCCAAACACCCCCACACTTTTAAGTATTTGTAGGATGGTACTCTTCCATGCCACACTTCATAAGGTGTTTGATACACTTTCTTTCGGTGTACTTTATTAAGTATATAATTAGCAGAAAGTATTACTTCCCTCCACAAGTTCCGAGGTAAACCAGAACTAATTAACATGACATTCATCATTTTTTTTAAAGTTCTATTTTTTCTTTCAGCAATTCCATTTTGCTGAGGCGAGTAAGAAGCGGTGGTGTGATGAATTATTCCATATTCTTTACAAAACTCACCAAAATGTGATTCATATTCACCACCTCTATCACTTCTAAGTTTTTTTAATTTTCTTATCAAGTTGATTTTCAACTCCATTCTTGTATTGAATGAAAGTTTCCAAAACTTCATCATTGGTTCGAATTAAATAAACATAACTATATCTAATATAGTCATCTATAAAAGTGATAAATACTTTTCTCCACCTCTAGTTTGAATTGATTTAAAATCACAAATGTCACTATGAATTAATTCAAGTGGTTCTGTACTTATTTCAATTGAATAAAAATGAGATTTAGATAATTTTGCCTCAACACAAATTTCATATTTATGATTTAAATCAATGTCAAATTTAGGTAAACATTCCATATTAATTAATCTACGCAAAGATCCATAATTAACATGTCTAAGTTTACCATGCCATAAATTTGAAGATTTAAGCAAGTAAGAAGAAAATGTATTTTTATTAATAACAGAGGGTACAACAGTCAGTACATTCATTTTCAAAAAGGCCATCAGACATGTAACATTTTCTTACATACATCCCGTTTTTGGTAAGTACAAACTTGTCACTTTCAAAAACTAGCCTAAACCCATTTTTACTCAACAAAGATCCGGAAATAAGGTTCTTGCAAATATCTGGTACATACAGCACATTGTTGAGAGTGAGTTCCTTTCCAGAAGTCATCTTCAGAATAATCTTTCCTTGTCCTTTAACTTTGGAAGTTGAGGAGTTGCCCGTAAAAAGTTGTTCACCGTTGTCCACTATAGAATAAGATGTGAACATCTTTTTGTCGGCACAGATATGGCGAATAGCACTAGTGTCCACCTACCATTCTTTAGGATTTCCGACAAGCTTTTCCTTGGAAACAACTGCAGAAAGATTTATGTCATCTACACCATTGGAAATTTTGTCCACTTCGGTTATATTGGCTTGAGCAGGCTTCTTGTTTGTTCTTCTTTTCCTTTTGCCTTTGCCTTTGCTACAACAATCTTTGGCCCAATGTTCCTCTTTGTCACAGATATAACATTTGTCATTAAACTTGTACTTCTTAATTTCCTTTCCTTTAAAGCCTTGTGCAAAACTTTCTCCAGAAAATTTTCGTTTCTTTGCTTTTGGAGCATGTTCCACCATATTTGCCTTAAACTCCATTGGATGCTTACCAGCCCGCATCTTAGAATTACGGTTGTCCTTCTCAATTCTCAAACGCACAATTAATTCTTCTAAAGTCATTTCTTTGCGCTTGTATTTGAGATAGTTCTTAAATTCCTTCCAGCCTTGTGGTAATTTCTCAATTAAGGCAGCAACTTGGAAGGATTCACCGAGAGACATGCCTTCTGCATGAATGTCATGCAAAATGAGTTGGAGATCTTGAACTTGGCTGATCACAGTCTTAGAATCAACTATCACAAAGTTTAGGAATTTGCCAACCATAAATTTCTTTGAGCTAGCATCTTTTGTTTTGTACTTTTTCTCCAAAGACTCCCAAAGTTCCTTTGTTGTCTTGATAGGATTGTAGACGTTGTATATTGTGTTGTCAAGTATGTTCAAGATGTAGTTCTGGCAAAGGAAATCAGCATGTTTCTAAGCATCGACCACAACAACCACTTGCCGGCCAGTTTCATCCTATTTCAGAATAAGAGCATCCTCATGGAGAAAATGAGCCAGGTTCAAAGTTGCAAGATAGAACAACATTTTCTGTTACCATTTTTTAAAATCAGTTCTTGAGAACTTCTCTAGCTTCTCACCATGATTGGCTGGCACAGTCATAACATGAGGAGGGGTTGGCGCAATTGCTGCCACCATACTCGTACTTGTTTGAGTATTAGTTTGACCAGTTTCAGTAGCCATGAATTCTAAATTATAAAACAAAATTATAATTAGAATTTTATACTACACAGAAAATTAAAAACCAAAATCACAGAATTAAATTTTGTAAAAATAAAAGAAATAAGAATTGTAACTTTTATTTTCAATTAATTTGAAAATAAAATAAAATATTATTTAAACAAATTAATTTCACATAGAAAATCAAATTTTTGTAACACTTCAATAATTAAAATACTGAAAATAGAATTTTAATTAGTGAACACTCAGAAATTATTTATGAAAATCAAAATTAATTTCTAACCAATTTCACAAATAAATATTCTGAATTGTTAATGACACTAGTATATTACTACTAGTTGTCAAAGAAAATAAATAGTATATTACTAGTATTTTTCAAACAGTATATTACTACTATTTGTTTTTCCAATCAGAATATTTTTTTGTAAAATCACAGAAAATAATTTCTGTAAGAAGAAAGGAAGAAAAGGAAACAAACGAAAAATTCTTTATAAACAGAATAATTCGAATCTGTCTTAAGATTGTTTGAACAATCTTTTGTGTAAAATAAATAATGAAACAAATCAAACAAATAAAATAAATTACTTACCGAATTTATTTTACCGAACCAGAAAAAAAATATTTAAAAGATCAAGTCGAGTGTGTGACACTCTGTCCTTAAGACAGATTTGCCCCGCTTCAGTGCTTACGGATAAATGACGTCTATCTCCCAAGATAGAATGATTTTCACAAATTTTAGTAGCACTCCAAACAATTTGTACGGCGAACCCAACCTGTGTTTTATACTCTCAACGTATTCCTTAAAAATTAATATAAAGAATTATACAAAGAAAGAGCAAAATGAGAAGAGAACAGATTTTTTCTTGGATATTTTCGAATGTAGAATTCTACTGGAGAAATTCTAAATTTATAGACACACATGTGACTGTTGGATAGATCCGAACAGGTACATTTTTCAAATGAACAGGTGCAATTCAAACTTAGATCTGTTGAAACCCAGTTTGAATCTGTTCAAATCTGCCTGAGCAGATTTAAATCTGTCTGGGAGAAAACTAAATCTGTTAGAACTATTGGGCAGTTTAGAGCAGTTTAGACAGTTAGAAATTAGACCGAATGAGGCTTTGTTTGGACAGAAAATTTTGGCGCAAAAAATAAAATTATTTTCGTTCTGAAATTCAAATAATTTTCCCCGCAAGAATTTGAAAAAAAAAATTCTAATAAATTTTGTCAAAAAAATTAATGTTAGAACTGACCCAACCCACAACCCATACCCAGCACGGCTCGATCGGTCGTTGGCAGTGGCGCGCGTGTGTGGTGGTTTGAGTCAAGGTTCATATTGTCCAAACTCATTCTTTTTACAAACTTAGGGTGCCCCTTGGGACCCAACCCAAGTGTTGCTACCTAGAACTTATATACACATATAAGTTCTTTTAAGTTTCCAATGTGAGATAATTATTTCAAAGAAACCCACATTTTACTTCTTCAATTTCCTAATCTATGAATCCGAAAACGACATCAATTTCCCATTTACTCATAAATGGTTTTGACGAATCGTCTTCATTGTGTGACTTGCCATGCGGCAAGGAACACGTCATCTATTTGGACCCCACCCCAAAAGACGTGTGGGACCTACTCAATTTTGGGCTCAAAGTTGGCCCAAAATAAGCCTATAAAAACCATAATTTTTCCAACACTATTACATTTCACCATCGCCGAACTTTCGTTAGACAGTCACTGGAGGCTCGTTGAAAGTCAACAGGAAGTCGCCGGAATATCTAGAATATCGCTGGACAACAAGAATATTGCCAAAAACTCATTGGAATGTTCAGAATATTATCCCGAAAAAAAATGAAAAATTAGAGCCAAAAAAAAAACATAATAAAATGTACTAAATAATAATAAACTGGAATTCTAAAAAATAAAAAATAAAAAATAAAAAACACATTTTTTTTATTGTAAAATTTAAGCAAATAATCTCCTATATTTTTTTTAGGTGAATAATAATCTCTAATATTGATCAAACTGAAAAATATGATTTGAAACTGTAAAATTGTTACAATTTCAAAATATGATTCTTTTAAGCATTTCTCTTTATTAATCAAACTGTAAAACATGTTATAAAACTGTAAAATTTTGCAGTAAAAGTATGCCATGAAAACTATAAAATTTTGTAGTTTTAAAGTGTGCCATTAAACTATAAAATTTTACAGTTTTAAAGTATGATTCATGTCGGCACCAAAAAAAAATGAAACTAGGAAATTATAAATTAAAACTTGAAAAAAAATTGTTCTGAACTTGCAAATTTTCTTCATTAAAACACGAAGATAGAATTACATACTAGAGAAAAAGTATAAAAACTGAAAGATTGAAGGAGAGAGACAGATATAGAGAGAGAATTGTACTCTAACAATTAGGGCTGAGCAAAGAATCCGTAAAATCTGTAATCCAATCTAGTCCAGTCCAATCCGGTAGGTTTAGATTGGTTTTTTGAATCCATGGTTCGGTTCCGGATTGAAGAATTAAAAATCCGTAATCCACTGATTGGTTCTGGATTGAACCCCACGGTTCCGGATTGGAACCGATCCGAACCGTATACAAATAGTCTATATTTTTATTATATATAAAACCTAAACCCGCATAATGTCTTCTTTAATTACTTTTGTTTGTTAGTTTTAGTTTTGATTTGTAATGATCTAAATACTTGTGGTGGAATCAGTTTTCTTATGATTGTTTATATTCTAAAACAGTGTATCACTATTATAGAAAGACGTGTTCTTATTGTGGAACTAATATAGTGCTATGTTTATATTTTTATGAAATTATAGTGTTATATAATATTTTTTTATTATTTAATTATGTGAATCCGTGATCTTAAACCGATCTAATCCGTGTTTAAATGGATTGGTTCAGATTGGTTCCACGATTTAAACAGATTGGATTGGTTCCAATTTTTCAGGAACCATAGATAACGGATTGGTCCTGGTTTTATCCCAATTCGGTCCAATCCGGACCATGCTCACCCCTACTGACAATCATTTTTGTATAAATCTGGTCGAATCTGATGTAAATCTACTCAAATGTGAATATATCTACATTAAATTCGAGTAAATCTACTTATCTCCTTCATTGTCGGTGATGGCGAAACAAGGAATCAATGGTCGGTGGTTGCTAGTAAACCCTCATTGATAGTGGTCGTTGATCTATATATCAAGATGAAAAAGAGAGAAAGGAAATTATCGAGTGTATATCAAAAAGAGAAAGAAGAAAAGAAATATAATAAGGCTTTGTACTTTTGAGTCTATACAAAAAAGTATGGGACATTGGGACTAAGGCCTCGTTTGGGAACAAGTTTTTTTAATAACTTTTTAGTTAAAATATAATGTAAAAAAAAAACTAGCATTTTTGAAATGATTTTTTGATTTTTTATGAAAAGATGTGCAAAAAGTAGAGAGAAAAATGAATATTTGACTTTTTTGTATAGGTTGTTGACTTTTTAATTTTTTTAGCGACATTTTGACTTTTAAGCTAACAAATGATGTTACCAAACGAGATCTAAGTCGAACTAGCGGATTTATATAAGAATTTATGGATAATTTGCCAAATTCCCAAACCCCATTCGTTGCCTATTTTGTTTTTTCAATCAAATTGCAATTGGAAAATTTATGTGTTTAAAATTGTGCAAAATGTCGCTCATTTACACCTACATACATTGATCCATTCGTTAATTGCCGATTAAAATTTAAAATTTACGATTCCAATAAAAAAAATTCTGAATCACAATCAAATACACACAATTCATTCCTATATACATATACAGTTTGAAACCCCTTTAATAAAATATTAAAATAAAAATATATATGAAATTTGTTGCAAATTAGTAGTTGTATATATGTAAAATATTTTTGTGTCATGTACATGAAAAAATATTATATAAATTAATATTAGATATTATGTAAATACCTGATAATTGTTTAAGAATATTGTTCAATCAACTAATAAATTGAAACCGCCCAAACAACAGTTTGGCTATTTACCAATCCGTCATTTATAGTTTGGTTTATAATTGTACTGTTAAATTGCTTGAATCGCACCACGTACACTCTTAGCTATGTTTGCTACATGCCTACGTGATTTAAAAAATAAATCTAAAATGTGAATTTATATATTATTTTCCTTAAATTCATTAAAAGAAAATTTTGTGTACGAGCATTGTTATTCAAGTTTAAAAATTAGATTTATTTTCCAAATATAATAATATATCAATCAATTATAATATTTAAGTAAACTCTCACATACATTCTCTAATCATTAGTTAATTATATTTTAATGATGTGACAATTAATTCAAATAACTAAGATAACTCTCTCTTATATATATTCTCTAATAATTATTTAATTATCTTTTAATGATGTGATAATTAATTAAAATATCTAAAGTAACTCTCTCTTACATATATTCTCTAATCATTAGTGAATTATCTTCTAATAATGTGACAATCAATTAAAATATCTAAAGTAAGTCTCAATCATATATATTCTTTAATCATTAGTTAATTATCTTATAATCATGGGCGAATTACATTAATGGTCCCTATAGTTTGGGCCTTGTGTCACTTTGGTCCTTAACTTTTCAATTATGACACATTTGACCTTGAATTTTTAATCTTATTCCAAACAAGGACAATTGAATATACTATTACTCAATTTTAAGGTCAAAGTCATTAATTTGATAAAATATAAACTAATTTGACAAAAATAAATGTAAAAAATTTATTTTTGAATTTTTAAAATTATTTTTATCCATTAAAGATAAAATTATATAAAATTGATAAATTTTTTAGACATTTATTTATTTATTTTTATCAAATTAATTTTTATTATGTGCTTAGATTATTGTTATGTAATAGGTGGTTGTTTTATTTTCATTAAATTAATTTCTATTTTTTGAAAAGTCAAATATGACGACAACTTTGATATCATTATTAAACCAATTCATTAAATCAAAAAAATCTAGAATTAAAAACATTTCATATATTAAATATAGCGATTGCACATTAAAAGTCTAACAACTACCCATTACATGATCATCATCCAAACACATAATAAAAATTAATTTGGTAAAATAAATAAATAATTACATATCTAAAAGATTTATCAATTTTACATAATTTAATCTTTGGTGGGTAGAAATTAGTTTAAAAAATTCAAAAATATTTTTTAGACATTTGTTTTTGTCAAATTAGTCTATAATTTATCAAATTGATGACTTTGCCTTTGAAATTGAGTAATGGTATCTTCAATTGTCCGTATTTGGAATAATATTCAAAATCCAGGGTGAAATGTATCACAATTGAAAAGTCAAAGACCAAAGTGACATGAGCTCCAAACTATATGGACTGCTAGCGTAATTCGCCTTATAATCATTAGTCAATTATCTCACTTACTCTACAAAACTCAAAAGTAAGGGGGTGTTTGATAACATGTTTCAACACTTAAAACTATTAAGCGATAATCAATTAAGTTCACTTGATAAACACAATTAATATCACTTAAAAATTTAAGTGCCTCTTAAAATGTAAGCTAAAATTTGAAGTCATATAAAACTTAATTTTATAAATACTGTAAGTATTAATATACACTATTATGAATTTATCACCAACGCTACTGCTACTGCTATCACCACTATTACCACCACTATCGCTACCACTATGCCACCACTGCTACTACTACTACTACCACAACTACCGCCATCATGCCACCGCCACCACTACCATTATCACTATTGCTAACGCTACTGTCACGACCCAAACCCGTCACTGTAGGTTTAGCGTCGTAACCGGCCAGTAATCTTTGGATTACTAAAGGCCTCTTAACAAAATAACATATAATTAGGGGCTGCGGAAGCAAATACATAAAATATACATACTCCGTCGAATTGTGAGAATATACATGGGACAGATAATCTTAAACTTTTATAAACATACGAGTGACATCAAAAGATACAGTATTTACACGTCACTCCATGTACATATAAACAGAAAACTTGTCCGTAAATCAAAAGAAACAAAGTCTTTTACATTCATAAAAATACAACCATTAGACTTAACTTAATCCGAAATCTCATTGAGAGGCACAAAGGCTGGCTGACAAAATTGAATCTTAGGCCATCAATTCTGGGCTTGGTCACGTGCCTGATCACTTACATACATAATATAAACAGTAAGCTGGGGCCCATGGAATAATAACAGAGTAAGGAGTTTACTGAATGATGTCCATGTAGATACAGAGTCTAATGCATATTTAGATTTCAAATCATAAATAGATTATTATACATGTTCGTATTCATGATCAAAATTTGTACATTACACATTATAATGCGTGGCACATCCATTAGCGTTAACAAATTCGATGACCCACGAGGGGACGGCCATGAAAGCATTCCGATGACCCATAAAGGGACAGTTATAAGGCATTCCGATGACTCACGTGCACAGAGACGTTTCTGATAACCCATAAAGGGACGGCTACAAAGGCATTCCGATGACTCATGTGTACGAAGACGTTTCCGATGACCCATAAAGGAACGGCCATAGAGGCACTCCGACGACCCATGAAGGGACACATATCATATGATGCTAAGGATGCCACGAATACATTTTAGAAACTTTAACAATCATTCATATATTCGAAACACAGCATTTCAGAAAACTAATCGTTTCATATCATCAGAAAGTAATTAAAGTCAAACATAATTTTACAAAGTTATTACTCATAAATAACAGATGGCTTCAAGTAGACGAATAAAGTAGACAATTCAGATATCTTGTGGTGCATGACCTACACAGGTACAAAATGAACACGTACTGAATTGCACACCAAAAAACAGTAACTTAATTTTTTCTTATCTTGGTGTGTTTCTATCTCTTATCCTTATTACGGTGTCTTAATCTTGGCTTAGGGATGCCTAGGATGCAATGAGGATGCTAAAATGCACTTGAAAATACTTAACAAAATTTGCTGAAAATAGGGGTCTCGCTTGAGCGGACATGCCAAATGCAAGTGGTCGCTTAAGCGTACATTCCTTCGCTTAAGCGGCCTGTAAACTTTACAAAAGTGCTGGTTGTTTGATTTTTTTTGCTCGATGCTCACTTTAGCGTGAGACTCATGCCCTCGTTCAAGCGCAACTTTTATCGCTCGAGCGGTCTGCAAAACACGTAAACTTTTGGGAGCATGCATTTTACGCTCGAGCGGAATTTTGGTCACTCGAGTGGAAGTGCAAAAATAAAGGTAGTTGCTCGAGCGCAAGATTTGTCGCTCGAGCGTGGAAGCAGAATTCTGGAATTTCCAGAATTGCTTCAAAGCTTCAAACTCGATCCCAATTCTGCAAATTATGTTTTTTTGGGCAAAAAACTTAAGGAAACTCTTGTAAACTTGCAAAACATCATGAATTAAGAATCATTACTCAAAATCAAGGCCCAAAAGCAAGTTGATTCTTCAAATTCAAACTTGAATTATGAATATACACACTATGCATGTGTTATTATAGCGATCCCGGGTTTTACCCCTTGTTGTACAGTGGTCCGGACTTGAGTCCGTGGACATTAGCAGTTGTTATTCTCTTGTTTACATCATTTCACACTTTGTTTTGAGTTATAGGATGTGTTGGGCAGGTTTGTTACAGGTTGGTTGTGTCTGGGAGCCAAGTGTTGCTGCCCAGAATTCTGGACCTTCGCTCGAGCGAGAAGTTTGTCGCTCGAGCGAGCTCTTTGTTTTGGTCATTCGCTCGAGCCAGGGTTTGGTCGCTCGAGCGAGAGGTGTGTTTTGTGTCTGGTGGGTCGAACCAGAGTGACTTCGCTCGAGCGAGCGATTGCGTCTGGTTCTGGACCTGAGAGTTGCATTTCTTGGCTCGAGCAAGCTTTTCTTCGCTCGAGCGAGCGTTCCGTCGCTCGAGCGTGCGTCTAGTTGCAGACCTGTAGGTTCGAGTTGTTGGCTCGAGCGAGCATTCTGTCGCTCGAGCAAGATTCTGAGTTGTTGGCTCGAGCGAGACTTTATTGGCTCGAGCGGGGTTTTCTGTGTCTGGTCGATCGAGCGACCAAGTCTTCGCTCGAGCGAGCCTGTTTTATATCAGCAGACAGCAGCAATTTTGAACATAATATTTTCATCACTTTTCATTTTAAAACCCTAGATCTGAGACCCTCTCTCTCTAGACTTGCCTTCTCTCTAAATTTTCATCTCTTTCTAGTGTGAATCTACCCTAAGTTCTTTGTTAAAAAGGTAGAGGGTGTTGAGAGCTTTGATTTAATCTAAAAATTTGGCGATTTGGAGCATTTTGGTTTTTGGTCTTCATCTCCGTTAGAGCTCAAACTTTGAGGTGGGGATACCCTTCTCCTCCTTATGGACTTTGTCTTTCAATTTTAGCTTTTTGATATATTGGGTGTTGTTGTGTAATTTTACAAAAGTTTGAGTCTTTTGTGTAATTTTACAAAAGATGAGGTTTTGTTTATAATAAACCTATATGCAAGATTGGCATAGAAAAGTGAGATAGACGATGGATTATGGATGAAAAGAGAACCTTAGGGTTGTTTTGTTAATTATGGGAATTTGTCCTAATTGGTTTAATAAATTAATTTGAATAATTAATTTGAGAAATGAGGAATTGAATTGGAAATGTTGAGATTTGGAATATATGAAATTAAAGGGTGTAGTTGGATCAGTTGTCACTCACCAAATTGAAATGTTGATTTTATATCCATTTGATGCATTTATTTTCTGTTTAGAGATAATTGCTTTGGGCTATCGGTGGAGGATAGTCTTGATTGTTGTAGACAATGCATGATGATTAGGCAAACGGAAACTAATTACTGGGATGTGTCATTAAGTATGACGACTGAAAGGATACATTAACTTTATGTATTGATTGGTGATGTGTATAATAATTGTTTATATGCATTGTGTTGTGTTGGAGGAGATATGGGATGTACTCCACGGTTTAGGGAAAGATAGGGGATGGACCTCTAAACTGGATGTTGTTTGGGAGAAGATAGGGGATGGACTCCATAGATACAGCTCATATGCTTGTCTACTATTATGATGATACAGCTTTTATGCTTATCTCTGGAAGTGTGATATAGCTCTTATGCTTATTTATTGTGAAATGGGAAAATGTCTATTATGAGTTACTGTTGAATGAAAAGTAATATGGACTTGTATGTCATAAAACTTTAACGTGGTATAAGTGGATGTATCAGTGTTGACCATCTATCAATTGCTAATCTTTTAGTCATTGTTCATAGCTGGTTTAGTGCATTTCTACTGGGCTGTGGCTCACCCTATATGGGAACATCATTTTCAGGTACAGGTAGCATGGCACCTCCAAGGACATAGCTTGGGAGGCTAGAGGCTGTCAGACTTTTTGGGTGTCATTCTCCTTTTGATGTATTACATGTAAATTCAAGCCTAGAGCTTAATGTGTATATGAGTTAGTACTCATTTCTTGTAACCAAGTGTTGGCTTGGAAAGTTGTAAGCCCATGGGGCGTTTACTTTTGTTGTCAACATGTAATACTTTTGTAAGGAAATACTCTGATGAATAGAAATATGTTGATCTTTTATATATCTATGCATGTTAATACTGTTGAGTTTAATGTTATTATTTTGAGGGCGTTACAGTTATCATGAACTCAAATCTTCCCAAACATGTACAAATGAAGGGTTAAGGTGCAAAATCACAATGAGCTCCTATAATTTAACGAAAATAGGCTCTTGCATGTAAGAATTTGTTGAAATCAAAACTCAAAATTCATGAATTATGCATGCATGTGTACAATTAGCTCATTTCTTCCATGATTGACATAATTCTAACTTATTCTCTTTAATTTCGTATAAATATTCTTACATGACTCTTGAATTCACTTCCTATGTACCTTATTTCCAAGATTTAAGGGAAATGTTCATACTTAAGGTGTGAATTCAAAGGGTTCAAGCTTGATTCTCCAAGAATTCTCTTGGTTGAGCTCAATCTATTATTCTCTCTCTCTCTCTCTCTTTCTACATTTTGTTGCCTCAAAGATGATAGAATGAGAGTGTGAGTCATGTTTCTTAATCATCTTAAGCCTTATATAGGCTCGCTCAGTGGTGATTAATTAACCTTGGCTTAAGCTATTCGTATTGGCATTAATTATTCTAATTTAATTGTTCCGAACCGAATTTTAATTAAACCTATCATAAAATTCTAAAAATTCTAATTATCACATATATCAAGTCAATTTTTGAATCGGATGCCGATAAGGACTTCAATTCGCAATATGTAACGAAAACGTGAACAGGTCTTTTTACGTTAAATAGATAAAAATACAAATAAGGTAACATACACATGCAATTTAATTCAGAATTTCTCTTAATTACTAATTAAGCTTGTTTAACCACGAATTAACGTAAATCAGAGGTCGGGGTTGTTACAACTGCTACCACTACTACTACCTCCATTACTACCGTTACCACGACTACTACCACCATTGCCACCATTATGCCGGCGCAACCACTATTATGCCACCACCACCATTACTATTGCCATATTCATCACAATTATTATTGTTGTCATAAATATATTATCATTTTACTATTATTACCATTACTATCGTTATCGTTACCATCGCCACCATTATATCGTCACCACCACTACTACTACTACCACCACCATCACAATATAAAAATTATAAGGGGAATTGACCTATAAATCCCATATAGCTGACTTGTGAACCTGCTAGTCCCAAATCTTTTGTAATACTCTTAGAAGTCCCAATATGATGTGATTTACGTTTTTGCCCATAAGGTATGATTTTTTAAGTTGATGTATAAGGATTGCATATGTTGCACGTCTGCCGCGTTTAAGAAAATGCACTATAGTCTTTTATTGGTTGGTACATTAGTTTTGGGCTGCCTACATTACCCACATCCTAGGTTGGGCTAAAACATATCCAATTTAAAAGCTCTTCGATCCACATTGATTTTGGGTAGAGCCCACATTGGTAATCAAAACATAAAGACTACGAAACCACATCGGAATAGGTCATGAGCAACGGTCAAAAAGGTCTTCCCGTCGTTGTATGATCGATGAACACATTCCACACCAAAGCCAAGCGACACCCTCCACACCCCCCCATCGGCATGTCCGTTGTCAAACATTTGATCCAGTTGTGGAAAAAACAAAATTTAACAGTAAATTCATTCCGATTCGAACTATGCAAATTTAAGGGTTTGCCGAAAATACATCGTATTTGATTTGGTCTAAAATCCCATATGTGGGTATTGGTATGGCAACCACATAATAGACCTACATTTGCATGTATGTGAGCAATTTGTTTCTGAATTTGTAGGGATTCAATTAGCGGTGAATGGTGATGTGAGCGGCTTCGTGACCCACGGTGGTTAGAAAGGAAAAGTAGCCATCAAATCCCACGAAATCAGCTTCTATTTTGACGGAAGCCCTAGTGTAAGACTGGGCATTTTGGTACTTGGAAGTGGGTAACATTGGTGGGATGTCACGAATATTTGTTTTGCTCCCGCAACAAAATAGTTTTGCTGGTGTTGTTGCATGAAGGTGTGAACCACCCTTATCTCGATGACGATGCGGAGGAACAGTGAGTACCATGTATCTATGTTTTTGTGTTTGGTGTCGTGGTGTTGAAATGTTGTTTGGTGGGTGTGTTGTTACTGTATCCATGTTTTGCATTTTGGTGGGATGTTTATGATGTTGTTCGAGGGTGGGAGAGGTTTGGTGTAGTTAATGTTCATGTTGTTAGGGGTATTGCTGTGTGGTTGGGGGGGTGGTGTGTGGTTTGTGGGATTACAACACATACACATGAACATTACAACACACACATCCTTCAAAATACACACAGAAACTACCCCCCACAAAATCGCCCTTCTCAAATCAGAACCGAAATCAATGGGATTGCCATACCAGACAAATACATTACCGCACAAAAACAAGGGCAAAACAATCACATAATCCACCCAAAATTAGCACAAATGGGATCTTCCGGGTGACATTACCAACAAAATGGGACTTCCAAGAGTATTAAAAATAAAGAAGGATCTCTCGGTCTAAAAACCTCCCAAATGGGATTTTTCAATAATTTCCCCAAATTATAATATACAATTTAAAAATAATAAATTTTAAATTTAGTTTAATACATATCAAATAATTTATTTTTAATTCAACACTTAAATTTTTATCAAACATATTTTTAACTTCAAAAATTTAACATTCAATTTTCAATACTTAATTTTCAGTATTTAGGCTTTGTTTGGCATGGAATAGTTTTAGCCTAAAGGTTAAAAAGTTCTTAAAAAAATAAAAAGCCTATAACCTATACAAAAAAATCAAAAATTTATATTTTTTTTATACATTTTGTACATTTTTTTGTAAAAAATTAAAAAATTATTCCAAATATACTAATTTTTTTATCCCATATCTTAGCAATTTTTTTTTAAAAATAACTAAAATAATATATTTCCAAACGAGGCATTAGTTTTTAATTTTTAACTTTATCAAATATCACTGAACTCTCACTTGCATATATTCTCTAATAATATGATATTAGTCAAATATTTAAAATAACTCCAATTAATTAAAATATTTAAAATAACTCCCCCCTACCTGTTTTTTTTTTTAGTCACTAGTCAATTATGTCACATGCTAAATAAATTCAAAAAGTAAATTTCGTATGTAACTTTTCTTACATATAATTATGGTAAATTTGTGAGCTTATTTGTATTTTATTGAAATGTTGAGGCAGGTGTAATTTTACCCAATTTCTTTTGTTTCTGTGCGAAAGAAGCCCTACTAGCCAGTTGGAGACAGAGAGAGAGAGAGGGTGAAGACGAAGATGTTCAAGGCCTTTCGGAGGTAGATTTCTCACTCGCAGGTGGATCCAAGGCCCTTTCAGAGGTATATTTCTTCTCTGTTTTTCGTTTTTCTTCTTATTTTCTTCCTGTATATTTCTCTTCTTCTTGTCTTCGGTTTTATTTTCTTTCTCGTTTCTCTATTTTTGTCTCTTTGTTTCTTCGTTTCTCTATCTCTTTGTCTCCTCTCGGTTGTCTGTTTTCATTTTTTCTCCGGGAACTTCTTTTTTTGGGTGCGTGGATAGGTTTACATTTGTGGTTTTCATGGATTTTGTAACAGATGATGGTCATATGTCATGTATTGATGGAATGCAATTGTTTTGTCATTTGTGAATGATATTTGACGTTAAAGCAATAGGATGTATGGTTTTTAAATATATATATATATTTTTTGTCAGTGTTATTTTGCATTTTTTTGTTACCTTTCAATGATTTAAGGAAAAAAAATAAATTATATGACGTGTAATAAATAAATATAAATATAATTATAATTACATATAATGAGCATGTCCCCAGTGTGTTTGTCCCCCATTTTTTCAAAATTTGCGAGTCCTCCTGTTGTGACCATGTCGGGTCCTGTTTCTGTGGCCGTGTTGCATAGTCTATTTGACATGACATCAATATTATAGGAATTGTTTTTAAGATATTGAATATTTGTAGAGACAAAGATCTCATGGTCAGACGTTCACTGATGAGTGATAGAATACGTCGAACACCGGGAATTCAAATAGTGATTAGGATATATGAAGAGTAGCTAAGGGAGGAGAAAAGGGGCAGTAGAGTACCAAAGCTCAAGTGCATAGCTCAAAATTCATAGTGCATACACATAGATGACCTATATGGAATATAATGTTTGAAGGAACTTATGATGTAAGAAAGTGTTGCCTTTTATTTACATTACATGATCGTAACAAGCCATTGGATATTTTGAAAATTCTATCACAATATGTCAAGGGTGTTTGATTCTGTTATGAATTGTCGAGATCTTTGAGATTGTTTTGAATACAATAGTAGCACAACTTCTCTCTATTGGTAGGACTGGCCAGAGATAACTCGACCTGGCAGGATGAAGCACCACGAAAAAACCTGTCTTTAGCCTCCAAACCATAACATACCCAGGTCCTGCAGTGCATGCTGAACACATCTCGTGCCTAGACGCTACCTTTTGGCTTAGACACTTTGAGCAATGCAATTATGATTAAAATGTCAATAAGAGTTGTGCGAAATAACATTGTTGACATCAAGGCACACAGTTGATCACTGTGGCACATGGCACTGAAGCAAATGCGAGCGCTCTCACAGAGCTTACTTAGCTTACACACTTATTCTTTGAAGGCTAATGCATGTAAGTCTTAAACCTACATGTCAGACACGTCATCATCATTTATTTATTTGTTATAGAGAATTCCAACCTGCTCACTCTGGCATTCAGTTCAAGGTTTTAGGAATAAACTCCAAGTACACACAATCAATATTCATATACACACATTGGTTTTGTTAAGCCTGAGTATTTTGTATCCCATGTGTGTATAAAATAAGATCTCCAAGAATTACCTTATAGTAAAGCTCCTATATTCAACCCCTTAGCATATAAGTTAGCATTATATTGGGTTTTTTTCACAGTTTATTTTTACATTATTTTGGGTTGTGAATTTATTTGGTTTTGCGGATGTGCGTTAATTTTGTTTATACTTTATCCATGGTTTTTGATTTGTGGGTTTTTTTATTTTTATTTTTATTTTTAAATTTAAATTATTATTATATATATATATTTTAATTTTTGAAGCGAAAATGGTAATTGTGTATGTTCTTTTGTTGTAAAATTTATACTGAGTTTCTATTATGTATAGTGTTTGCAAAAAGTCTGACATCTATATATGCATACTATGAAGCACGGACACCGATATAGGACACGACACAGACATGATACGGACACGTGGACATGCAAAGTTTTAAAAAATGAGGGACATGATATGTTGGGGACATGCTCAATATATATAAATTTTTTTATTTATTATATGTAAAATTAATTTTTATTTATTTATTTATTTTAATATCAAATATCATTCATAAATTGAATTATTTTTTTTACAAGTAAAAATAATTTATTCTATACGTTAATGTTTAGCAAACAGGAGTATTAAAAAAATAAAAAAAAGTAAAAAAGAGGGAGAGAGTCTAAGAGACAGTCAAACACACGAAGAGGAGAGATAGAGAGTCTGTTCACCCCAAAAAAGAGAGAGAGTCGAACAAAGCAGCAAGAGGGTCGAAATACAGCCCCCGCGCGCGCGAGAGAGAGAGAGAGAGAGAGAGAGAGAGAGAGACGAAAGAAGACAAACAGAGAGAGAAGATGAAAAGAGATGAAGAAGACGGACAGAGAGAGAAGATGAACAGTTTCGAAGAAGATGAACAAAGAGCACCGAACAGAGGGAGAGAGAAAGAGTCGAACACAAATAGATTCAAAGAACATACCTCGATCTAGGGCTTCAACAGGTTCTTTCTCTTTCTCTTTCTCTCTCTCTCTCTCTCTCTCTCTCTGTCTTCAATGGTTAGGGTCTCTCTCTCTCTCTCTCTCTCCAATGGGTTAGGTTTTCTCTCTCTGTCTCCAATGTGTCCGAAGAGTGTCTAGCTGCAAAAATTCAAAAAAAAAAAAAAAAAAAGGGACACGTTAGGTAGAGTGTCCAACACGTGTCCGACGTGTGTCCGTGTCTGACACCCATACGTTGCCTCCGGAGAGGTGTCCGTGCTTTATAGTATGCATATGTAAGGAGCTAGTAGGGGAGTTGAATTCTTGGATTGAGGAATGTTGGTATTAGACTACTAGTTGTTTAAAATTGTTTGTAGTTTGTTTTGTTGGTTGAGTTTAAGAGGGAATATGGGTTGTTCACTGTAGTTTCTATGTCTGTTATTCAAAAAGCTGATAAAACTATTAGACTTGGTTAGATTGGTTACTTAGAACTCAAGTTGCATGAAGTGAAGTTTATTAAATCTACTGGCTTTTCATTCCTATGTTTGAAACCCAATTTGTTCAAGCTTTATTTTGTCAAAATGAGTGAGCAGACACTAATGTTGCACTTGGGAAGAATGTGTGGTTTCATCATTCATGTGGTATGGAAGTATGGAGAGGCTCTGTCTCGTATTCAGTATCCTTCTTTTTTTGGCTTCCATATTGGTTGTTTCATTCAATGGCAAGACCCCCTCTGAGAACTAGGTTTTACGTATGACTAGTATAAGTCAGTCAGAACTGAAATTTATTCTGTATGTTATTGGCTTATGTATTTTGTTAGAAATACTATTTATCAACACTGAGTTTTTTTGTTGTGAGGTAGAGTTTATATGGTGTTTCTGACTTGGTCTTTTTTTCTCAAACAAAGATGTATATTTTTGGAGTTCTGTATCTTTATTACAGGCCTGTTTCTTGAATGATAATAGTTTTTTTCCTCTATAATTATTCCTCAAAATGGACAACAGGTTCAGTTCATTGACTGAAGTAGAAGAATATTTATTGATTTTAGACTTGAGGTGAGTTTTATCTGTCTAGTGAAAAGAAGGCCTCACAATGGATGCTCAAGCGAGAAAGAAGGCCTTGTATCGTGCTAAACTGAATGCAAATAAGCTGGAGAAGCACATAGAATCTCCTCTTGTGAGGTAATTTGCTTTATCCTTAATTACTCTCATGACATGTAGCCCATGCTCCAATGCCAATGCACTAAAACCACAAAATACCCTGACTTCTTGTGTCTATTTGCATTATCCCTCTATGTTGGTATCAATGTCTTGGTGTTGTGTGTAATTGTGTATTGTGCCTTGAGTAACTATTATGCTTCCTAATTTTTTTTTTTTTTTTTTTTTTTTTTTTTTTTTAGTTTAGTGGGAAATGATTTGGTAGAGCTGAGTTGTTGACTTCAAGTATAATTGATGTTTTAGTATTTGTACCAAACGTGTGTGTCACGGAGTTTGGTGCTAGGTGTTGAAGTTGTCAATAACATTAGCTTGAAGAGTCAGGGAAGCTCAGGTGATAGGCAAAAAATTACCTCTGAAAGCTAAATCACTAAAGCATGAGAAGATGCACTGCTGTGTCAGAAAATGGGATGCACACACCCAGAATTTTATAGTTGTAAGCTTAAAATGCATTATAAAAACAAAGAAAACATTTTTTAATTTATGAAGGTTTTGAGTCCTTGTTAGGTGAAGAATATATATATTTACATCTTCACAAAAAGAGTGGTTGTTTTCTGGCAAAATATAATGTTAGAATTGGAAAGGCATCAGAGAAGATGGAAGAACAGGTGGGTTAAAAGAAGGTCCTAACTAGAGTTATTTTTCACTTATACTGGAAACTACTTGTGTGAATAATTTGAAGACTTCCCTGGGTTCATTTTCATGTGCTCATTAGTGTTAACTGTAGCCATTACTCAATGATATGTTAGAAATAGTTTATTTTGCAGGGATTCAAAAGAGTTCTTTAATATTTTCTTGAGAACTAGAGTCTCAAATTGAGAATGAAATAAAAAGTAGAAAAACAATTTCTTAGTGATGCTAAATGGGAAGTTTTCATGCTTATTGTTTAGTTTCTATGTATCAGTCTTTACTTAACGCATCCCAAGCAACGCCCAAAGACTCTGATGGTTCTTTCTGTAGGTAGAAGTTAGAACTACTTTGATTGGTCTAAACTTTGACCCTTATTTCTTCCAATTATGTTATGTGTTCTGTATTGCCATATGCCTTATATTTCCCGAAGCCTGAATCCACACCTCATGTCAGAAGAGGAGCGAGTAGATCCCCTTATGATCTAATTTAGCCATGTTGACCTGCCATCTTGATTTTAGCAGTTCTTTAATTTTCATCAGTTCTTTTAACAATTGTCCTGGTTTTCTCTCATGTGACTAACATGCTTTGAAGTGTATTTTGCTAATAAGTTTTTTGTTTTGGTTAACTCCATAAGCCATTTTGTTTCTTTAGTGGTGGAACATTTCTATATATAACAAGAGTTTGGTTTGGGTTGACCTAATGATAAATCTGTAGGAAGTTTCATAATTCAATGGAACCTAAGCCAGAGTTTCTGTTGTAGCCACTTGGTTGATTTCTAACTATTATGGCACCTTAAGTTTGAAGTACTTAAACATTGGAATGTTGTTCATGGCTAGGAAAAATTATTGATCGCTATAAGAGTACGGACAGCAGTATGAATTTCAGCAGTGTATATTTGGTAGAAAACAAGAATTTATCGTGTCTCTGAAATATCTTACTAAGAGTCGGTACCTTGATTTTTGCATTTGTAATATTTCAAGTCTTATTGATGCATGGAGATTTTTCTAAATCATGTGCTTAATTAGCAACATCAACATGTTATCATAACATTTGCTGGAAAAAGGAGCTTGTTTTAATAAAACCTTGATCTTACAGTTTGCGGTTGGGGAATAAGCTAATGGTGATCATTGGAAAGTCAATGCGATCTTGTAGGGGTGCATGAAAGCCAAACAAATTTGATGGATTTTTTAAAATAAATATCTCTTTAGTTTTCCCGGTACCTGAAGGAGCTATTTGTCTTGTATACCAACATATAGCCGTGACTTTCCCCCCCATTTTTCTTGTCAATTCTTTTGTTTAACTTCGACATTTCTTTATCTTTCTTATGTATCTGTTCTTCAAATGGTACATTGTCCAAATGACATGATTTCAAGAAGTAAACTGATGTTATCATGACAGTGTTTCGGGTGGCATCTTGTTTACCTTTTCTTTTCGTGCATGTAGGTACAATGAATTTGATCAACCTGTCTGTAGGGTTTGTGATGTTGTTTTGAAATCCGAGTCACTTTGGCCTGCACATCAAGCTTCTCGTAAACATCACGAGGTGAACTTTATCATTCCAACTTCATGATATATATGTAGTTTTGACACGTTGCATTGGCTGAGTATCTTGCAAAAGATGGTAGCACACCTCAAAGATGATAATATCCTGATTGTACTGCTTTATGAATAAAATTATGCTGCATATATAGATAAAAGATTGGTGGTGGCAGCAGCAGGATGGACCGAGGGAGGGGCTAGCACAGGCGACTGCCGCCCCAAAGTTTTTTTTTATTATTATAAAATTTACGATTATCTTACCTTTTTAGGTAACATTTGGTTAGACACTTTAATCTTGTCATGTTGCGGAAAAAGTACAGAATATGTTCTATTCAAATAAATAAGTGGCTCATTATTCGTTTTGCTTCAACATTTTGTTGGACTTCCACTCTAGATATTCACGTACAAGGTTGTTCGGACCCCCTTGATCTTGTGGGGAGAAAAGAAAGAAATGTATTGCAGAAAAATTATTTTGCATCTTTTTTTTTTTTTTCATAGCTGTAGTCCAAATCCCTTGGTTATCCACGTGGAGAAAATTAATTTAGGGAAAACATATGGGGAAAAAAATATTGGGGAAGCAACTTGTAACAACTTGGATCTTCAACTCAGTGTCCATTTTCAAGTTTGAATCTTCACTCTTAAAACTCTAGATGCGTTTCTCTCTCTAGCTCTCTTTTACTCTTTATCCTTGTTTTGATTATGCATTTTTGATTTCTTCTTTCTCTTCTCGATATCTATTTCAAAAAACTTCTTCCCCTGCTTTAGTTTTTCCTTTTCTTCTTTATTTCTCTATTTCAACTCTCGCTTTTTTCTTATTCGTCAATCCTTCAAAAATTAAAGTTATTTGCAAGAATTGAACAACAATGTTTAAGAAGGATGCGATTGAGTTACTTGTTCTTAGCTCTCTTTCATATCTTAGGGAAGGTTAAAGGTCATTCAAAATTGAAAATATTTGCAAGCTTGCAAATAAATTTTATCCCAATTACTTCATAGAGCAAGAAAACTGCATTTGAAATTATAATTGCAAAACTATGAGAGGGTATTCCTCATCATATTGGGTTTCAAAAGTTGTCAAAATTTTTGAGTTGTGCCAAGTGTTGTTGAAAACATGATGTACGGTGATCTTCTATTCTAGCAAGTGATCAGGGCACATATCCTATTGTATTTTGATCATATTTTTTCAATTACATACGTCAAATTAAAACATCTAATAATATAGTTTTTTAATTAATATTGCATTTGACATGTTGGTTACAAATTTTTTGATTACACACACGTTACCTTCCCAAGGTGTGATGGCGGTTCTGGCTAGTGATAGTGGTGAGACGGGAAAGAAGAATGATATAGAGGAGAAATAATAGAGTTATTTATGTCTTTTTTATTATTCTGTTACAACCATCATTGTTTTGTTATTGAGTTTTGTTTGCTTTGAATACTAACTTTTTGTGATGCTTATACTTAAACAGGCGATTAATAATGTCAAAGCCAATGTTGCTGGACTAACACGGGTTAATAATGCAAAAGTTGAGTCCCCTATAGAGTTGTCCAAACAAAGAAATGAACATTCTACAGAGTTGCGTGATTCTAAACCTGAAGCCTCGATGGAATTGCCGAAACGGCCATCTTCTGTTCTTCCGCCAGATTTTTTTGACAATAACAAGACAAAGATGCAAAAAACTGGTGAGGACCTGTTATGGGGGCTTACTCTTTTTTGTTCTTCAGCTAAGATTGTAGACAAATTAAGGATGATATTAGCCACTTTAGTGATGCCTGTGGAACTTACAAGCTAGGTTGTATTGACTTTTAAAACTAAAGCATTTGTCGAAAATAACATATTATTGTGTTCTTCAGAGCAGAACACTGGGAGAAATATGTTGTGTATAAACTTAGGGAAGCTTGTATTGTGTATAGAATTAGGAAAGATTGTGGTGGTGTAACTATTTGGCTGTATTTCCTTTTTTCGTGTTTCCTTTTTCCATCATAGGTTTAGGATTATATAAACTGGTGACCTCCTTGTAAAGATACACAATTGAATATACAGAAAACCATTCAGAAAACTTACATGGTCTTAGAGCCAAAACCCTAGAAACTGTTGCTCTCTCTCAGTCGTGAGTTGTGGGTGATCTTCTTCCCCAATCGCGATATTGAAACAGGTTCTCGACTGATCTCTCTCTGGTTCGCATCGTGACATCAGTTTAGTTGCTGCTTCAGTCCCTCAGTTGACGTCGTGCCTCGTCTTCGTTGATTGGAGTCGAGTCGTCTGATTTTCCTGGTCGATCGACTTTGGTTTATGATCATCAGAAGCTTCTCTCTCTAGCAACGCGATCGTGTTTGCCTGAACTCTCTCATTCAAACCTTGGTTCATGCGATTGAAGTGGTGCTGATTTGCCTCACTCGGTCGATCTCTGCTTTGCCTTGCTCTGTTTGTATCTCTCTGTCTCTCTGAGTTCGTGGCTTTGACTCTCTCAGTATTGTTATTTGGGTCAAAACTCTTATGTACAGTTTGGCCCAATTGTTAGTCATTATTATATTTCCACCTGTGAATCTTTGATTTATTATAATGACAGACACCAAAATCCAAGCAATCAGATGTAAACTCACTGGTGCCAATTATGCTTATTGGGCTAGTGTCATGAAGAATTTTCTTATTGGTCAGAAAAAATGGGGCTATGTTTCTGGTTCTGTTCCTCGTCCATTGGACCCGAAACAAGAAGGATATCTGACTTCCTGTGACACTTGGGATTGTGATAATGCCCAAGTTCTGACCTGGTTTCATAATTCTGTGGATGACCGTATTGGAATGATGTTTTCCAAATATAGTATTGCCAAGGAGGTGCAGGACTATTTATTAGGTGTGTATCATCAGTCCAACTTTGTCAAGCGGTATAAGTTGGAAACAACTATTCAGAGTACTCGTCAGCGGGATCAATTTATTCAGGACTTATACATAGAGATGACAGGCCTCTGGGATCAGTTGGCTCTCATGGAACCATCTAGCCTCAAGGCACTAGACGCTTATGTTAAGTTTCGGGAGCAAGGTTGTTTAGTGCAATTCTTAACGGCTCTCTCCCCTCAGTATGAGGCTATCCATGGTGGCATCTTTCATCAGTCTCCTCTCCTTTTTGTGGATGCTATTGTTCGTGAGCTTCTCTCCGAAGAAACCTGTCTTAAGACGGCCAGTCAGACTCTATCTCCATCTGTCTTCTTGGCTCCTACTTAGCCTCCTCTGCTGTCGAACCCCCCACCTCATCAGCTTCAGGCCACTGCAAAGACCAAGAAGGGGCCCTTACCATCAGATGAGTGTGTTTTCTATCATCAGAAGGGTCATTGGAAGTATAATTGTCCCAAGAAGGAACATCCGTCTTCTTAGCAGTCTCAGTCCCGAGCACCAACTCAGAGTTCTTTCCGTCCTCCCGCCGCTTATACTGCATCCACTCCGGCTTCAGGTCCTGATTTCGCTTCCTTGAGTTCTCAGCTTGCTCAGCTTCAGCAGATCTTGTCTACCTCTCAGTCATCTTCATTTGCCTCCGCTCTCACCTCTCTTCATTCAGGTTTGCTTGGGTCCTCTTCAGGTATTCCTTCCTCTGTCTGGCTTTTTGATTCTGGTACCTCTCATCATATGACTCCTCATATTTCCTTACTCCAAAAATGTATCCCCCCTCCTTTCCCTATTACTATTAATACTACTAATGGGTTTGGTATGTCTGTCCTATCTGTTGGGTCTGTTTTACCCTCTGCCATGTCCACTGTTATTATTCCCTCTGTTCTTTATGTTCCTCAACTATCTGTTAGCTTGCTTTCTATCAGTCAGCTTGATGTTTCTTGTTTTGATGTTATCTTTTTTTCTTCTGTCTATTGTGTGCAGGATCGGGTGTCCAAGAAGTAGATTGGGATCGGCCGTAGAGTTGGGGATCTCTATGTGGTGGAAAGTCTGCATCTTTCTCTGTCTATCTCTCTTGTTGCACTTTTATCTTTTCAATTAGATTCTCAGTTGAGTCAGTTTTATTTATGGCATTTTCGTTTAGGTTATTTGTCTGTTGACCGCTTGCGGTCTTTAGCTCAGTCAGGATTGTTAGGTAAAGTTTCTCCTAGTCAAATTAATGAGTGTCGAGGATGTAAACTTGCTAAAATGACAGCTTTACTTTTTAATAAGAGTACTTCTATTTTTGCTTCCCCTTTTTTTTCTTATCCATACTGATGTCTGGGAACCTTCTCTTGTTCTCACTAAAGGGGGTTTTGCGTACTATGTGAAATTTGTTGATGATTGTACCCACTATACTGGGTTTATCTTATGGCTCATAAATCTGACTTCTACCAGATATATCGTACCTTTCAGTCTATGATCACTACACAGTTTGGGGCCACAATTAAAATACTCCGGTTTAACTTGGGTAGGGAATACTTTAAAATTGAATTCTGTGAGTATTTGGCCAAATTGGGCACCATTCACTAAATCTCCTGTACTGATACTCCTGCCTAAAATGGTCGTGCTGAGCGTAAACACCGTCATCTCCTTGAGACCGCTCGATCTCTCCTTCTCTCTACCTCTGTTCTGGCACCATTCTGGGGTGAGACAGTTTTTATTGCTGCTTTCCTCCTTAATCGCATGCTGATTCCCCTACTCTCTGGTCAATCCCCTTATAAGGCTCTGTATTCCCAACCTTCCAATTATTCCCTCTTGCGTGTCTTTGGGTTTGCTTGTTTTGTTCTCTTTCCCTGTAAAGATCGGACCAAACTCAGTGTCCGGTCCGTCTTATATGTCTTTTTGGGTTACAGTCTTACTCAGAAAGGCTACCACTGTTACGACCCTGTCTCTCGTCGTCTCTATGTCTCCTGTCATGTTGCCTTTCTCAAATGCCTGTCTTACTTTCAGCTCCTCTTCTTACTACTCCCGTTTCTAAAAAGGATTTGGTTCACATTGATATGTTTCCTTTTGAGGTCCCATCAGATGAGTATATTGCCACTGTTCCTCCTGAGGCCATTTCTACTTCTCCGTCTCCGTCACCCATGGCTCCTTCGCCTTTGGCTGCTTCTTTCCCTCCGTTGTTGGTCTATTCTCGTTGCAAGGCTCCTCCACCACCAGTTGTCTCTACTCCTATTGTTGTTTCTTTTGCTTTTAACGACTCTGATCTTGCTGCACACCGCTATCCTCCTCATGAGCGTCGACTCCTAAACAGGTTGGGTCGGTCTAATCCTGTTTTTTTGCTTCTTATCGTACTTTTTTGTCTGCTATTCACTTTTTTTTAGAACCTTAGTTTTACAAGGAGGCCTGTCAGGATCCTCATTGGGTTTAAGCTATGGAGGATGAGTTGTCTACTTTACAGAAAACTAGTACTTGAAAGTTGGTTCCTTTGCTTGCTGGTAAGAATCTGGTTGGTTGCAAATCAGTCTACAAAGTCAAGACTCATTCTGATGGTTCTCTTGAGCACTACAAAGCTCGTCTAGTTGCCAAAAGTTTCTCACAGGAGTATGGTATTGATTATGGGGAGACTTGTGCTTCTGTTGCCAAGATGACTACTGTTCGTACTTTGATCTCTGTCGCTGCTGTTCGTTCTTGGCCTCTTTAGCAGATGGATGTTAAGAATGCTTTTCTTAATGGCCATCTCATTAAGGAGGTTTACATGTGTCCTCCTCCTGGTTTTCACCATTCCTTTGGACAGGTTTGTCGCCTTCGATGTGCTCTGTGTGGTCTGAAGCAGTCTTCTCGTGCTTGGTATAATCGCTTTCAAACTGCCGTTACTTAGTTTGGGTTTCATCCTTGTGTTTAGGACTCTGCTTTATTTCTTCTCCACACCTCAGTTGGATTTGTTGCTGTCACAATCCAAACCCGCCCCCGTAGGTTTAGCACCGTAACCGGCCAGTAATCCGTGGATTACCAAAGGCCTCTGAACAAATTAGCAAATAGTAAGGGGCAGCGGAAGCAATAATACAAATAGACAAGGTCCAATGAGCTGTAATAACGTACATGGGACAGAACATTTCAAAACTTATTTATATAAACATAAACATGCCAGTCCAGATACACAATATTTACAAGGTATTTACAGAAAGTACTTCCCAAGACCTGACTTTACAGAGCATACACAAAGACTAGCATGAATACAAAAACAGCTGTATAACAAGACTTCAATCGGAACTTCCTCGGGAGGCACAACGGTTGGCTGACAAAAACAGGACAGAAGTCCGTCAACTCTGGCCCTGGTTACCCGCTGGCTCACCTAAATACATAATATAAACTGTGAGCGGAAGCCCAGTGAATAATAACAGAGTAAAGGGGTTTTATGAACGATGTCCAGCACAAGTTAGGGTCCAGTATTAAAATCAGAACATATTCAAACTTCAAAACAGAAATAGATTTAGATACACACTCATGTTCATATTCAGATTTTGCATAAGATCATACGTGGTACACCCATTAGCTATCAGATCAATTCGGTCCGGAGACCCACATGCATAGTTGGTACCAACGATCATAAGGGTCCATATCTTGTGCGCAAGTAGACATGGTATTGTTACCCCCAGGCAAGGGCCACGTGTAGATTGGCCGCGGTATTGTTACCCCCGGGTGAGGGCCACGTGCAGATTGGCCGTGGTATTGTTACCTCCGGGCGAAGGCCACGTGAACTAAGGGTGCCACAAATACTTTTCAGAAAATTGGACATTCATTCATAATTCGTAAGATAGCATTTCAGAAAACAGATTATACCATATCAGTCAGAAAATACTTAAGTTAAACATAACTTTACAGAGTTATTACTCACAGTGGGCCTTGAGATAGACAGACGGAGTAAACTTGGTCAAACGGTACGTGGCACGTGACCTACACAACACATAACAGATGCACACTTGAAACGCACGTTCTAATTATACAAAACTTATTTCGTTGGCTCTTAGTGTGTTTCTAATCCCTTATCCTCATTATGGGGTCTTAAACATGGCCTAGGAATGCCTAGGATGGAATGAGGATGCAAAAATGCATTGAAAACCATTTCTCAAATTTTGCTAAAGATAAGGTCCACGCTCGAGCGTGGCTTTCCCCGCTGAGCGGACATATAGACAATGAAGCTCCGCTCGAGCGTGGACTTCCCCGCTCGAGCGTACTGCAAACTTATGAAAAAGTGCTGGATGCATGAAATTCACGCTCGACCCTCGCTCAAGCGTGGCTTCCCCCGCTCGAGCGGACTACAAAACACACAAACTTTTGGGTATACGCATTTCACGTTCGAGAGTGACTCTCGCCGCTCGAGCGGAAGTGCATGTACTCAGGCTTCACGCTCGAGCGTGGGTCAAATTTCTGGAAAATCCAGATTGACCTCCAAGCATGAAATTCAACATTCAATCATCCAAAACTCAATTTTCTGGGCCCCAAACTTTGGAAAACACTTAGTAACTCATAAAACAACATGTATTAAAAATCATTTCAAGAAATCATGGCCCAAGAGCAACCCAAATTGTGGAAAATCAACATAAACTTTATGAATATGCTATTAATTCAACATGCAAGAACCTCTTTGAATTCAAACTCTCCAAAACATAATCAAACTTGATAATTTGATGGAAAACAAGTTGAATGACCATAATGTAGGTGAAGTTAGCACATGCATGGAAGAAACCTTTGAAATCATGCTCAAATTGCAAGGAAATGCACATGCATGCATGGTATGGCCCAATTCTAGTACAATTCCCAAATGAATTCACTTAATTTACTAATGATCTTGTTGAATCTAACACAATTACTCAAGGAAAAGTTTAGTTTCTTACCTAGAGGCTCCAATCAACAAAATTAAGGTTGAGGCCCTATAAATCTTCCTCAATTGCCAATAATTCAAAGCATCTCTTGGATTTGAACTCAAACTCCAAATCTTGAACCAATTCTTCTACTCTCACTCTCTCTTACGTTTCTCTCCCTTAGAGTAGGCTCAAGTGTGATCAAAATGAATAAAAGAGGTGAGTGGGAGTATAATGTGTTAGAATATAATATGTTAGTGCATATATATATTAGCTGTAAAATACCAACTAGCTTTAATAATGTTATCTCCTTAGTGCATGCTTTCCTGTTTTCTTCTTTCGGCCACCTTTGGCCCCTTTGTAACACTCTCTCTTCTATAAAAGAGAGTCATCTGAACATTGTAATAGAACATTCAATACAGATTAGATCAATCATTCAATACATCAATAGATACATTATTCTCTCTGTATTTCTTTATTTATACATTGATTTTTACATGGTATCAGAGTTATAGGTTAGCTCTTGGTGATCTTCACCTTCCGGCGGGCGGCAACCTTGTCTTCACCGCCCGCCGGACCTCAACCAAACTTGAACATGATGTTTCCATTGACATCGGTGACTGCGAAGTTGCCCTCTGTTATGGTCAGGAGCGCTTCCTCACGATGGTTAGATCAACTGGGTACGGTGTGCAATATTGTGGGCTTATCACGGCCACTGGGTTTGCCACGCTCACTGTAGCAATGCCGGCACTACGATACCAGGTGAACTTCGCCTGCCGGAGACCACCTAGACAACCAACCAGCGAGCTAAACACATACCAGCAACTTTGAGCAGCACAACACTCAGACAACACAAACATGAGGCCAACGGCTCTCTCCTTCAACCTGATATCTCTCTCTCTCTGAGGGGGGCTGGGTTGGTGAAGTACACATGCAACACACAGTTTGTGGACACATGCAACACACTTCTCGCTCTCACTCTCGGCATCAACCTCTCTATCCTCTTCTTCTCAAAGCACACAGTCTCTCTCCACTCCAGCATGAGAAGCTCGACTGTCTTGTGCATCTCTCCTACATGCGGAGAGATTCAAATATCGAACTTATCATACTCGATGGCAATTTCCTCGAGACATCAGCCTCACGAATCATCTCGTCCACTTCCTCATCTGTGAGCTTCTCACCAAGATTTGTCATAACATGGCGGAGCTCAGTTGCAAAAATGAAGCCATTCTGGTTCTTGTCAAAAACCCGGAAAGCATGCACTAAGGAGACAACATTATTAAAGCTAGTTGGTATTTTACAGCTAATATATATATGCACTAACATATTATATTCTAACAGCCCCCCTCAAACTCAAGGGGGATAGGAACCAACCAACTTGAGTTTGGAGAGAGTAACAAAATAGGAAAATAAAGTAAAAATAAAATAGGACAGGAGACACTGTATGGTCGTGTCAGACCGTTGGTGAAGACACTATATGGTTGTGTTGAACCGTTGTGGCAGCTAACCGAAATGAATGTCGGGACAGTTTACGGAGTCTTGCCGGACCCATGTAGAAGCTAACCGGAATCAAAGTCGGGACAGTTTACAGAGTCTTGTCGGACCCATGTAGAAACTAACCGGAATCAATGTCGGGACAGTTTACAGAGTCTTGCCGGACCCCTGTAGAAGCTAACCGGAATCAATGTCGGGACAGTTTACAGAGTCTTGCCGGACCCTTGTAGAAGCTAACCGGAATCAATGTGGGGACAGTTTACGGAGTCTTGCCGGACTCTTGTAGAAACTAACCGGAATCAATGTCGGGACAGTTTACGGAGTCTTGCCGGACCCCTGTAGAAGCTAACCGTGTGGTCGTGTCAGACTGTTGGAGAATAAAGTTGCTCCCTCAAAAGGCGTGCCCAATCTATCAAAAGGCGTGCCATCAAAAGGCGCGCCGGACACACGGCGATGCACGTGCCTGCCTTGGCTGGTGCGCCCGGTTTGTCGTCTGGCGTCGAGAGGCGCGCGATGCGCGTGTCTGCCTTGGCTATTTAAACCAAGACTGAGCCTGAGGCTGAAACAAAACACTTGCTGAAAACCTCTGAAAAACTCTTCGTTTTCTGAGAGAGATACTCTGTAACACTCTGTTGCTCTGAATCTGAAACACATAGCAACCCATAACATGGCCTCTTCTTCCCGTTCAGCTACCCAGAACATAGCCTCTTCTTCCCGTGGTCTGCTCACTCTCTTTCCCGACCTCAATGAGTCCACAAGAGAGATAACCGGGGCAGTTGCTCTTGAACCGCAACCAAGCGCCCCTGGACCAAGCGTCCCTGGTTTTGCGCCGTTGAACTATCCGATGTTGTCAGTTAAGCAGATAATGGCTGCTTAATCTGATATTGAGGCCAATTATTATACATTAAAGTCATGTGTTGAGACCATGACTGCGGTCACAAATTTGTCGCACCGGCTTCAGAGTAGGACAAATGAGGTGCAGCAGTTAAACGCCCAACTGGCTCTGCTCCAGGGCATGTATAAGGATGCTCGAGCAGAGATAAGTGTGTTGAAGGCGGAAAACAAGGAGCTGAAGCGGAAAGCCACCATTATGTTCCGATTTGGAGGTCCGCCATATGTGGCATTTGAGGAGCAACGAGAAGTGAACGTGCTTAGCGGCGTGAGAAACACGGAGACAGTGCCGGCAAGGGACGCCCAAGACCGAGGCAAGAAGAAGAGACTGGCAGAAGAGGCAAAGAAGTGAAACGAAAAATGTGTGGGTGTTGGTTGTGGTTGTGGTTGTGGTTGTTTTTTTTTTTTTTTTTTGTGTGTAAAATGGTGATCGGGTTTGATCCTGAGATGAATAAAACAAGGTTCGGTGTGCAAATCTCTATGGTATGAATGGGATTTGAAAAAGATTAAAAATAATGTGAAAGAAAAATAAAGAAAGAAATAATAAGAATATATTTGAAATCAAAATGAAAGTGTGGGGGGAAGAAGGAGAGTGGTTCACGTGGTTTGGGGCCCACGGTTTCACTTCTTTGCCTCCTCTGCTAGTCTCTTCTTCTTGCCTCGGTCTTGGGCGTCCCTTGCCGGCACTGTCTCCGTGTTTCTCACGCCGCTAAGCACGTTCACTTCTCGTTGCTCCTCAAATGCCACATATGGCGGACCTCCAAATCGGAACATAATGGTGGCTTTCCGCTTCAGCTCCTTGTTTTCCGCCTTCAACACACTTATCTCTGCTCGAGCATCCCTTATACATGCCCTGGAGCAGAGCCAGTTGGGCGTTTAACTGCTGCACCTCATTTGTCCTACTCTGAAGCCGGTGCGACAAATTTGTGACCGCAGTCATGGTCTCAACACATGACTTTAATGTATAATAATTGGCCTCAATATCAGATTGAGCAGCCATTATCTGCTCAACTGACAACATCGGATAGTTCAACGGCGCAAAACCAGGGGCGCTTGGTCCAGGGGCGCTTGGTTGCGGTTCAAGAGCAACTGCCCCGGTTATCTCTCTTGTGGACTCATTGAGGTCGGGAAAGAGAGTGAGCAGACCACGGGAAGAAGAGACTATGTACTGGGTAGCTGAACGGGAAGAAGAGGCCATGTTATGGGTTGCTATGTGTTTCAGATTCAGAGCAACAGAGTGTTACAGAGTATCTCTCTCAGAAAACGAAGAGTTTTTCAGAGGTTTTCAACAGGTGTTTTGTTTCAGCCTCAGGCTCAGTCTTGGTTTAAATAGCCAAGGCAGACACGCGCATCGCGCGCCTCTCGACGCCAGACGACAAACCGGGCGCACCAGCCAAGGCAGGCACGTGCATCGCCGTGTGTCCGGCGCGCCTTTTGATGGCACGCCTTTTGATAGATTGGGCACGCCTTTTGAGGGAGCAACTTTATTCTCCAACGGTCTGACACGACCACACGGTTAGCTTCTACAGGGGTCCGGCAAGACTCCGTAAACTGTCCCGACATTGATTCCGGTTAGTTTCTACAAGGGTCCGGCAAGACTCCGTAAACTGTCCCCACATTGATTCCGGTTAGCTTCTACAAGGGTCCGGCAAGACTTTGTAAACTGTCCCGACATTAATTCCGGTTAGCTTCTACAGGGGTCCGGCAAGACTCTGTAAACTGTCCCGACATTGATTCCGGTTAGTTTCTACATGGGTCCGACAAGACTCTGTAAACTGTCCCGACATTGATTCCGGTTAGCTTCTACATGGGTCCGGCAAGACTCCGTAAACTGTCCCGACATTCATTTCGGTTAGCTGCCACAATGGTTCGACACAACCATATAGTGTCTTCACCAACGGTCTGACACGACCATACAGTGTCTCCTGTCCTATTTTATTTTTACTTTATTTTCCTATTTTGTTACTCTCTCCAAACTCAAGTTGGTTGGTTCCTATCCCCCTTGAGTTTGAGGGGGGCTGTTTGAATATAATATGTTAGTGCATATATATATTAGCTGTAAAATACCAACTAGCTTTAATAATGTTGTCTCCTTAGTGCATGCTTTCCTGTTTTCTTCTTTCGGCCACCTTTGGCCCCTTTGTAACACTCTCTCTTCTATAAAAGAGAGTCATCTGAACATTGTAATAGAACATTCAATACAGATTAGATCAATCATTCAATACATCAATAAATACATTATTCTCTCTGTATTTCTTTATTTATACATTGATTTTTACATAATGAAGCCACTAAGGCTTTCAACCAAAAGTGTGCCTAAAAGAGTTAATTAGTGGGCATTAATTTAATTTAATTTAATCGCTCCAAACCGAATTTTAATTAAACCTATCATAAAATTCTATAAATCCTAACTAACACATAACACAAGTCAATTTTTGATTCGAACGTCGATAAGGCTCTCAATTTGCAAATCGAAATTAAAATATGAACAGATCTTTCTACGCCTAACAGATAAAAATACAAAGGTGATGCAATACTCATGCAAATTAGTTCCAAATCCTTCCTAAATTATTGTTAGGCTTAACTAAGCACGAATTAACGTTAATTTGGGGTCGGGGTTATTAGAGTTGCATTATTACTATATGTGGATGATATGATCATCACTAGCTTGGACTCTTCTGCTATCTCTTCGGTCAAGCAGTATCTCTGCCGCACCTTCGAGATGAAGGATCTTGATCTTTTGCGGTATTTTCTTGGTATTGAAGTTGCTTCTTCTCTAAAAAATTATTTTCTGTCTCAGGCTAAGTATGCTAATGAGGTCATTCACCGTGTTGGTTTTACTGATACTAAGGTTTCTGATATACCTACTAAGCTTAATGTGAAGCTCAACTTTATTGATGGTGTCCCATTGGATGATCCCACTTTATATCGCGAGCTTGTGGGTTGCTTAGTTTATCTGACGGTTACTCTTCTTGATCTTGCCTATGCTGTGCATGTGGTTAGCCAGTTTGTTTCTGCTCCTCGCTCTCCACATTGGGCTGCATTGGTTTAGATTCTTCGCTATCTCCGAGGTACTATCTTTCAGGGTTTACTATTGTCCTTTACTTCCTCTCTGGATTTAGTGGCCTATGTTGATTTTGATTGGGCTGGTGATGTTACTGATCGCAAGTTCACGTCTAGTTTTTGTATATTTCTTGGCTATTCCTTGATCTCTTGGAAAAGTAAGAAACAAACTGTTGTTGCTCCCTCTACTGCCAAAGCTG
Organism: Camellia granthamiana; assembly: GCA_036172215.1. Classification (NCBI taxonomy): domain Eukaryota; kingdom Viridiplantae; phylum Streptophyta; class Magnoliopsida; order Ericales; family Theaceae; genus Camellia; species Camellia granthamiana. Next base: position 94,021,499 of record CM069906.1, read on the forward strand.
AGTACCGTGCTATGGTTCATGTTACTGCTGAGATTATTTGACTTCGTTGTCTATTATCTGATTTGGGTGTCCCTCAGTCTTCTCCGACCTCCTTCTATTGTGACAACTGCAGTGCTATTCAGATTGCCCATAATATTGTCTTCCATGAACGAACGAAACACATTGAGATTGATTGTCACTTTGTCCAACAGCATCTGCAGTCTGACTCTATCTCGCTTCCTTTGTCTCTTCGGCTTTGCAATTTGCGGACTTCTTCACCAAGACTTGCACTACCACTCGGTTTTAATTTCTTCTTAGCAAACTCTCAGTGTTTTCTGCTAAAACACCTTGAGTTTGAGCGGGAGTGTAAGAAATATATTGTGTATAGAATTAGGGAAGATTGTATTGTGTATAGAATTAGGAAAGATTGTGGTGGTGTAACTATTTGGATGTATTTCCTTTTTTCGTATTTTTCTTTTTCCATCATAGGTTTAGGTTATATAAACTGGTGACCTCCTTATAAAGATGCACAATTGAATATACAGAAAACCATTCAGAAAACTTACAAACACAATTAGACCGAGGTGAAGAGCAGAACACAATTAGACCCAGGTGAGAACATCAGCTATAAAATTGATAGCAAATTACACATACCAAAGTGAGGGTTTTCTACTGTTTCTAATATGTGATTGTGCAAGATCATTATCAACTTGAGGGTAGCATGCTTATGCAAGATTGCATGAACTCTAGGGTGTCTAAATTCAAAATTTTTACTGATATCATATGACAGGTGAGAGGAGTTGTTTTCAATAACAGTTTAATCATTTAATAAGTCTGCAAAAGAAAAGTTCCTTGTCTCTCGGGAATAATCAGAGAAGCAGGTACAGTAAGTCCGACAACCAGGCATAGGATGATCTGTGAAACCAGTCAGATCATCCTACCAGTTGAGTTATTGAGCTTTCCTTGCCTAGTCGTGTGTAGGTCTTTGTCAGACCAAGTGATGGACATGATCTCTTGAAGGATATATGCCCAATCGTATTTGGCTGGGGATGGGAAAGTTTGGCGCTGGCAACGAATCATTTACTAGAATCCCCAGAAGTATTGCTCCTTTTGCATATATTATTAGTTCAACTATACTTCCGCCATTCTGTGACTTATTTTTAATGAGCCTCGACTATTGGCCTTCCTTCTTGTAGCCAAAATCTTTGTAGTTCTTAGTTTTGGGGTTTGTGAAATCTATGAATAATGTTTTTAGAGTAAATTATTTTTGTCTGACTTAATGGTGTTTCTAGGAATGGATGCAACCAAATTGGGGAATCCTAATTCATACAAAAAGGCAGGAGGTTCTGCTCAAACTCGATTGACTGAACCATTCAACTCAGAGAGTAAGATAGATGGATTTCCCAGTGCCAAAGTTGTAGAGAGCAAAATGGATGAAATTCAGCCTGACAAGGAGCAGATGCAGACATCAAAACTGATTGCTGGTTCAGAAACCAAGCAAGCAAAGGGAGCGCTACCAGAAGGCTTTTTTGATGACAAAGATGCTGATCTACGTGCACGCGGCATTACGCCTGTTAAGCTAGATGTCAAGTAAGTTTATACTTCTGTTTTATTATTTATTTATTTATTTATTATTGCAAGTTCATACTTCTGTTTAGACATGCATGTTGAATGATCTTATTCTTTTGACTCTGATGTTGATGTGATATTTTCTTTTCAATACCGTATTCTATTTTCTGTATCATGATATTTTTATGAGGAATACTACAAACCCAGAAAAATATACCCAGAATTTACTGAGAAACATCAATGTATGGTTCAGATTCATTCTACACGTGTACCCCACAATACACAATTTCAATCTTCACCACGCAACCCATTCTTGGCCACAATCTGGATCCCTAGACTTTCTGTATTTTTAATGCTTTGGAGAAGTTGCCATACCATACTTATTACTTTTTATTTTATTTTATTCTTTTTCAATTTCCCCCCCCCCCCCCCCCCCCCCCCCCCCAAAAAAAAAAAAATCAAACTAGAGAATTGTAAGTTTGATGGGTTTTCGCCAATATAGCTGTGTGACAAACTGCGGTCTTGTTTTGATGTTCATTTCTGATGGTATTTGAGTAGTACATTGTTTTTAAGCTGATAAAGTGATCATCATCATCATTATTTTGGTCTCCTCCTCCTTTCTTTCATGTTTACCTTTAACATTAATGAAAAATAAGCATTTTGGTATTATTAGCTGTTTGGCGTAAATGGTAGGAGAAATTCAGTGTTTCTTATTTTCTGAAAACTTCAACTTCTTCAGCATTGTATTATAATTTCATACCACAATATGCTCTGCCTATTTCAAACAGTTTAAAGAATTTAGTGTTGGACAATCTGAATTTCAATTTCAGAAACTAAGAGATCTAGTATTACAATTTAAAGCAAATGAATCTGTAAACCAGTTCAGCACACTCACAGAATGAGATGCAGAAACTGGAGATGGAGAACAGATCAAGTGGAGTGCTCAACACTCTCTTCTTAAGACAGATTTGTCCTTCCCATGGTGCTTCGGAGCATTGGACGTCTATCTCTCAAGATGAAATGGTCTTTGCGGTCTAGTTGCAGCAGTATAAGAAGACTGTTGGTGAACCAATTTGTGTATGTACTCTCTCGCTGGAAACTGGACTCTCAAATATGCAAAGTATGAAGCAGGGAAGGAAGGAGGAAAGAAACGAATGAATTCAATGCTGGAAATGGCTGGAGGGACTGTATTTATAGGCAGTGAAGTACCTGTTTGGACTGACCAAAAAGTGGTGACTGGAAAGGATGCAACTTTCCTAACGCATGTGGCCAAAAATTGCAGAGAGAAACCGGAAAGTCGCAGTCAGTCGGACGGGAACATTACTGTTTGCGGAAAATTTGTATTTGAATTTCAAAATTTCCGACAAAAATATTGAATTGAAAATTCAAATAAATTTGGCTCAAAAAGACATATATATACGGGTTGACCAAACCCACAACCCGAGCTTGGCTTGGGGGGCGGCGGTAGCGGCGGCGGCATGTGAATTTTTGGATCCAACCCACTTTGGTCCATAACTCCAATCTTTACAAAACTTGGGTGCCTTTTGGGCCCAAACCAAAGTGTCAAACTTAAATCTTAAATATGCACTTAAGTTCTCCTAGCTTTCCTTATGTGGGACAAGCATATTACACTTGACATGTTGGCAACCCACCAACATACACCATGTTCAAATGGCTCACTTTGGTGTCAATTTTCCATTCACTTATAAATAGTTTTGAACAACCAATAACATATTCTTAATCTCCACATGGGAAATGAACACATCACCACTCAAACCCATCCAAACCGATGTGTAGGTCCCAACCTAATTTTAGCTGTAAGTTTTTGAAAACAGATGGTTTTGTAAACCATTTTCTAACAATTAGATGCTGGGACAATTCTTTCCCATTATTTTTCTTATATTATTACACGGAGCACAGCATAACCTGAATTTTATGGCATATCCTGGACAGGGATGAGTACAAGGAATTTGAAAAGTTGATCCAACAGGACTTGCAGAAGGTGGACAACCGTTTGGAGGAAGAGGAGGTCAGGTTTATCATCTTCTGACACCATCCATAGAACCATTTCTACACTCTACCACAAGGTTACATTGTGTACTTGATCATTAACCTATTGTTGGAAATTGTATACCACAGATTGATGCAGCTGAGACGATAGAAGAGGCAGAGTCTGTGGAGCAAAAGTAAGTCCAGTGTTGTGTAATTATATGATAGATGTGCTATATATCCTCTTCTTATCATTTACCTGTAAATAATTTTAAGGGCCATGTCAAATCTTTCTTTACAATCTCTGCAGGACCTATTGGGAGAGAGTGGAAACATTGAAGAAGAAGAAAATGGAGCTAATGGCTGCTAGGTCTGCCACACATAGTAGAGGTCCTCAAGTCATGGGCAAGGAGTCTAACCATGAAGAGTCGTCTAGTGATGACGACAATGATGAGAATTTTACAGTTGATTGGAGAGCTAAACATCTGTAAATGTTATCCATGAGTGTTGGTCTCTCTCTCTCTCTCTCTCTCTCTCTCTCCTGTGTGTGTGAGCATGCTCACACAGTGCATTCATGTAGATTAACAAGCAATCATTCGCTAGAAAGGTTTGCAATGCTGGTAGCATGCTAGAATTTTTTTTCTTCTTCTTTGTGGGATGCTAACTAGCTGATTTTTGGCCAAACTGATTGCAGAATGAAGGGTTCAATTGGACCGTTTGTCTCGGTAAGCTTCTTCACCTATGAAGGCCCTTCTGGAAGGTTTTGTTCAATTTCCATGTGCATAGTGCAAACTGAGTGGATTTGGCTTGTGAAGAGCTCGATTAGTACAGCTTCTTTGAGATTGTAAACTGGGTCAAGTCAGTCAAATCGGACCTGCACAAAACTAGTTGCAATGCAAGCAAAGTGTGAAGAATATTATAACCTTTGACTTCTACATCTATAGGAGTTTAGTTAGCAGAGCAGCTTATAAAGAAAGGAAATTAGTTGTCATAACTGTGTGTATCATTTTAGATCCATATTGATACATCTGAGTTTGTACCTGTAAAACTGCATCTAACATTTTTAGCTCACAAGTTCTTAAATGTCTGATGAAGCAGTTAAGTTTGAACTCCTATAAGCTTCTGCTGAACTGGTTATACATGACACGTGGTGGAAGCGAACACCAATAAATTATTAATGAAGTGGAAAATCTGTATTTTTAATTTTAATTTCTTTATTTTGGTATTACATCAAGAAACAGTTATATATGTATGCATTTAACCGAAGGGATTGAGAGAGGGGGATAGGATAGGAAGTGCATGATGGGGACAAAGGTCGAATTGGTAACCTCTCGTTTAGAATGTATTTAACCTATGACTGAGGTGTATTTCGAAAAATCTGTAGTGTTCTAGTCTAATAGATTTCTCCTTGCAACAATCTCAGTTCGTTTTTGGCCAAATTATGTGATTATGTTAATTTTTTCCCCACATGTTGAACTTCAACAACGTATACTTCTTGTTATAAGAAACAAAGATTTTTTTTAAATGTAGTTTTAAATTTGTAGTGTGAGCTATACTTGAAATTAATATGATATAAATATTTTAAATTTTAAATATTTTTTTTTGGTAGTTTTTGAATGTAAAATTCTTTATTTAAAAAAAATAAAATAAAATAAAAAAACTGGTAATGATATCTACACATTGTCAATCCATGGCACAAGAATGGGTCATTGCGTTGTCATCTTCAGCTTCCTCTTATAAATTTAAGTCTGACCAAACAGGCCTTTATTTGGAGTTTGGATCCTCTCTAGTATCTCTTTCCAGTGCTTCCTACAAGGGACAGTTCAGAGTGGGCCAAGTCTCCCATTTAACAATGTGCGGCTCAGATTTGCTTCAATACCAAAAAAAAATCCATAATTTCACTCAAAGCAGTCCGTTCTCACCCTCTGAAGTTCTTGACTAGCGATCACTTCCATCTCGCGACAGCAAAGCTCTTTGGTGAACATCAACGACGATCCCCCCTTCCTGAAACCCACTCTCACGAAGTGGCTTGAAAATGTTCTCGGTCTCTCCCCCCTCTTTCTTTCCCTCAGCACATCATCCTCAATCTCTCTGTGTAAAATGATATGTCCCTACTTGTATGATAGATTTGGTTGTCAAGCCTCAAACAGTGAACTGATTTTGTCTAACGTCCAAAACCTCCCAATCAATCTAATTTTTTCCAAAATTTGTAAGCAAATGTGGTAATAAACACATTCATACAAATCACCAAAAGGGTTCCCACACTCATCAATCTCCACACTCATCAATAGGGCAAAATTAGAGCACAATTCGTTAGTAACTCTACACTCATCAATCTTATTTTTCCCAATTTTTTTGAGCCATACACATCACCAAGGTGAACTATATCTATTAGGAAAAAAATTAGGGCAAAATATATCTATAAAATTAGGGTTCTTTGGATTAATAATGTGTGTGTGTGTGTGAGAGAGAGAGAGAGAGAGAGAGAGAGAGAATGCCCGCAGTTCGAAGAAAGGATTTAGGTATTGCCATTGGTGTACATAATGATGGTCGTCATCTTCCTCTTCCTTCGTTAACCATCTTCCTTCGTGGAGTTCAAGTCTGTGAGAAGGAGAGAAGAGAATGACTGTTCTAAGGGATTTTTTTTCAATTTTTTGTACTAAAGCAGATCTGAGCCATCCATTGTTAAGTGGGAGATGTGGCTCAATCTGAACTGTCCCCCATAGGAAGCACTGGAGAGAGATACTAGAGAGGATCCGAACTTCTATATTAAGTGCTCAGATTACATAGTCTTTTCCAACCCTCTTTTAGATAGGCTCATATCCAATAATTGACTAGAATTTTCTTTTTTTAAAATCGCAGGAATTCTTTGTCCAAAATTTTATCTTTTTACTTTAATTATCTAGTCATTAAATTATATTTAGGGCAAATTACAAATAAAATCCTAAGGTTTAGCGTGTTCTGTAATTTAAACTCTAGATTTTTAATTTTGACAATTAAAACTTTGTAGTCATTCTGTGTCACTATGTAAGCCTTCTATCCATCTCTGTTTCATGAAATAACGGAGAAAGTCATTTTTAGTGCCAAAACCAACCTAAAACGATGTCGTCTAGAGAGAGTAACGGAAATATTTTTCTTTTGACACATGTCATTTTCTTATTTGTTATTATTAGTTAATATAAAATGGAAATACCCATTTTACCCGCACCCCTAACTTTTACAAACCCTAACCCTAATCCCCACTTTTTACCCAGCTCCGGCAGCTCCAGCCACCACCCCTTCCATTTTTTTTGGCGATATCTCCGTCATTTCCCACATCTGGCGCAACCACTGAGCCACTCCCCTATCTTCGGTGCAACCCTTTTCACCCTCACTCCTCTCTCGCCACTACCACCGCCCATAATCCTTCTCCCTTCCCTACGCCACAGCCTCTACAACCCCATTGCCCCATTTTTCCTGATCTGCAACCCCATCGCTCCCTCCCTCCGATCTGTAATTACAATCTTTTTCTTCTTTTACTTAACGCCGCGACGACCTCCTGCAACTCTCTATCTCTCTCTTTCTCACGCGTGCACAGGTGTTCGACAAAGGACAATCGAACAATGATCAGTGGTTTGACAAGATGAATCTGGACTATTGCTATCTGTTTGGCAAAATAGAACCGAACGCAGGTCATTCCTTCGGCACTAGTTATCCGAACGAGAAGAACGAGGCTGGACCTCGCCAAGGGAAGATGAGGAGGAACGGAGAAGGATGACATGGGGTTAAGGTAGAAGATGGAGGGTTGCGTTGGAAATAGAGGAGGATTTGAAGGTGGCGCCAGATGAGGAGGTGACCGGAGCTGCAGAGATATGTTGGGTGAAAGTGTTTAGGATTAGGGTTTGAGAATGTAGGGGTAATGTTGGTATTATGGTGGGGTGAAAGTGGTAGGGTAAGGGTTTAATAATAACAAATAAGAAAGTGACATGTGTCAAAAGAAAAATATTTCCGTTACTGTCTCTAAACGGCGTCGTTTTGGGTTAGTTTTGGCACTAAAAATGGCTTTCTCCGTTACTTCATGAAACGGAGATGGACGGGGGGCTTACATTGTGATACGGAATGAACTACAGGGTTTTAATTGTCAAAATTAAAAACTTGGGGTTTACATTGCAAAACACGCTAAACCTTGGAGTTTTATTTGTAATTTGCCCTTATATTTAATATTTTAATATTTTTTAAAATTCTCACATAATTAATTGAATTAAGACAAAAAAAATTTATAACAAAAAAGAAAACTTATAAACCCTGGCTAATGACACCTAATTTAAAAGGAGAAATTACAAATTAGAATAGAAGACAAAATAATCACAAACACATGAAAGATGTAATTTTTCTGTGAAAAATCACAATAAAAATTGTATTTCTCATCATTTGATAAATAATTCCACTTGTCAATGTCTTATAATTTCTCCAATTTAAAACACCTCAACCAAGTAATGTGAATGTGATCGCTAGAAAATTCTGCACTCAAATGGGAATTGAGCAAATGGTGTGTGTCTCTTCAAAATTTTAGTAGTATTGCATCCCAGCTGTCTTGACTAAGTTGCTCAAAAGGATAAGCAATGTGTCATTTCAAAAGTGCTACATATAATATGTAAATGTGCTACATATAGTATGAAAATGTATCTCGAATCTTATTTCAAAAATGAGTTTCGTATAAATTTAAAATTAATGAAATGTCAATTATATCTATAGTGATTGTAAACCATCGCTTATTTTTTAGGATGATTTTTTAAGTAATTTTTTATATTTGTAGTATTTTCTATAAAATTGGATAATGATGTCTGTTAGGTTTTTATTCTTGGCAACCCCGTTTAACAAAACTCTTTACAGATGTATTTATTTTCGCACTTTTATTTCAGTGAGGCTATGAGTTTATTAGATGCGAATTCAACCCGAATCGAGCCATGCAGAGAAGTTTGTGATGTTAATGCTTTCAAGATTGCCACTTCGCTGATTATTACGGGGGTCGAGCTGCCCGGTCAGCTCGCGACCGAAGCAAAATGCAAAATTGCATTCAAAATTGCATGTCCGTCATTGCTCGCTCGAGCCAAGGAGTGCTCGCTCGAGCTAAGGTTTTCTCGCTCGAGCCAAGGAATGCTCGCTCGAGTGAAGGATTGCGTCCACACAAAAAACCTGAAAGAAGTGATTGGTCGCTCGAGCCAAGGATCTGTCGCTCGAGCCAAGGCACTAGTAGAAATCATGAAAAATACACTCTTCGCTCGAGCCAACAAAGCTTCGCTCGAGCGAGCCTCAGAATCCGGATTTCTCAAGGAGTTTGTTTTCTTCCCAATCTAGGATTACTTTTGGTTCTCTATAAATACTTGGTTTTCTCCCAAAAACTAAGGGATTCATTGAATTCCTCTAGATCTTCTTTTTGGTTCTTGAAGGTGTATATCTAGGGATATTTTTTTTATTTTTCTTCGATGTTTTATTGAGTATTCAACTCATGGTTTAAAGAGAGTACATCAAAGGTTTGTTTGTTATACACAAAAGAGAGAGTTATTCTTCAGTTGTGGATTCTGAAGAATTCGAGCCTGAAGCTTTGGTGGAATCCGGAGTGGCTCATCAGAAAGACAATTCCGTGGTGAAGATGGGGTTGGAAGAGGCACATAGAGGTTGGTTCAATTAGGCGTTGTGGATTTGCTAGATAATTGAGAGTATACCTGTGTAATTCCTTTAATTCTTCTTAGTGGATTGTCTTGTGGCAGTTGCCCGTGGTTTTTTTTATCACAATTGGAGGTGTCCAATTGTGATTTTTCCACGTAAAAATCGTTGTGTCAATTTGTCTTTGATTGTTTGATTGGGATTGTTATATTCTGCTCAAAATTGATACATAATCACAAATCAACATCTAGGAGGTTTCTAGATTTTTCAATGTCTATTAAACAGGTCAGCAAATGCTCGGGTTTGCATATTAACTTTGCTAAGTCTAAGTTGTTCATTTCTCCTAATGTTCCTATCTCCAAGGCCAAGAGTTTTAGTAGCAATTGTGGTATACCCCTCACTCATGATTTGGGTAAGTACCTTGGTATCCCACTGCTCCATAACAGAGTGAGTAGGGCTCACTTTGCTTCAATTTTTGAGAAACTTCAAAGCATATTGACTGGTTGGAAAGCAAGTATGTTATCTATTGCAGGGAGGGCTACCCTCATTAATTCGGTTACCTCAGCCCTTCGGGCGTATATGATGCAAACTATGGACTTACCTGTGAATGTGTGTAAGGATATGGATCGTCTGAACAGGAATTTTTTATGGGGTGATGTGGGCACCTCCAAAAAGATTCATTTAGTGAATTGGGCCATGGTGTGCGATAGTAAGAAATTGGGTGGACTTGCATTCGGAAGGCCAAGGATAGTAACCTTGCTTTACTTTCTAAACTGGCTGGAAACTCTTTTCCAGGGAGTCCTGTTTATGGGCTAGAGTTCTTCAGGATAAATACCTTCACGGGGACTCCCTTCTCAACTATTCTAGTAAAAGAAAGACTTCTCTCACCTGGAGAGGTATTCTTCAAACTCATGATCTCCTTGTTAAGGGTAGCAAATGGTATACTGGCAATGGTAATAACGTCTCCATTTGGTTTGATTGGTGGTGTGGGGAGGGCAGTTTGGCCTCCTTATTTCCTAACTCTCACCTCATTAGCTTGGAGAAGGTGAATACTCTCTTGGATGAGAAGGGTAGATGAGATATGGGTGTTATATCTGTTAAGTTACCTAGGGAAGCTTGGGATCTTGTCTTGAAAATGCAGCTTCCTAGGTTTGTAACTTACCCAAATATGCCACATTGGAAGGGCTTGAGGTGTGGTGCTTTCACTATTGCTGCGGCCTATGAGTTGGTGACTGATCCGGGAGTTGATTCTGGGAATTGGCTTTGGTTATGGAAATTGAAAATCCCTTAAAAACTCAAAGGCTTTGTTTGGTTGGCGCTACATCAGAAGTTGCTAACTAATAGCCTAAGAGTTACAAGATGATTGTCAAATTCTGCTCTGTGTAATAGTTGTGGTGTGCAGGTTGAAGATTTAAACCATATCTTCAGAAATTGTCCCAAAGCTAGATCTATTTGGATGGGTTTGAATTGTGTTTCTTGGTTGTTTAATTGCAGGAATTTATCTTTTAAAATTTGGGTGGAGTCCTCTTTAAAGTCAAAATCTCATCCTTTCATTGAACCCACGCTTTTTGTTACCTCATTATGGCAGATTTGGAAAAATAGAAATCTTCAGATTGTTGAAAATGTTGATTTGCCTTGGTAGCATAGTCTTTACCTTATACATAGATATGCTACTGATATTAAAGATGCTTTTAATATGTCTATTGTGAACTATTTAGATAATGAGCTAATTAGTTGGTCTCTTCCTCCTCCAGGTAAATTAACATGAACATGGATGGAAGCTCAAAGGAGATCCAGGTGATGGTGGCTTTGGGGGCCTAATCCGTGACGAGAGAGGCATTTGGCTTTGTGGTTATTTCGGAAAGCTCACAAATTGTACCTGCATTAAAGCAGAGATTTGGGCTCTATATGGGCTCTATACAAGGGTTTGACGATAGCTTTCGAAAAAGGCTATAGGGATCTTAGCATCGAGATAGACTCCCAATATGCTATTGATATGCTAAAGGGAAACATTGAGGTTATTTCCCCTCTGAGAAGTTTAGTGGAGGATTCCAAGTTTCTCATCCGAAGATGTGGCTTTTCGATTCAACATGTCAAGAGGGAGGGCAATATAAGTGCTGATGGTCTTGCTAAAATGGGGGCAAATCAAAATGAAGTGATGATTGTTATGGATGATCCTCCTGAAGAAATCCGAGGTCAATTAATGGCAGATATGGTTAGTCAGAGTTATCTCAGACATCGTTCTGGGGACTCTTAGCTTTTCTTTTTTTTTTTTTTGGTTGTTTGTTTTGTTTGTCTGTTTGTTTTGATTTCCATTTCCACTGTATCCAAAAAAAAAAAAAAAAATCTGCAGTGTGATTTGAAATCTATTTCAAATTTTAGATTCAGTTAAGTTTTATTATGATAATATTATCAACAATAATGTTAGGTCTTTTAAACTCGGACTCAAAAAATATATTTCAAAAAAATATATATAATACAAATAAAATTTTTATATGGTAGAGACCTCGTTTTTTTTTTTTTTGAACAGAAAAAAAGGATGTTCTGAGGTGTCATCATTACATCCGTAGGCCCAGACCCCGGGGAAGCCGGTTGTCAGCCTGATTTAACCCAACTCATAGGAAGGAACCCACCACCGAGGCACCAGTGGAGCTCATCAACCGCCCTAACCACGGACAAGTTTCGATCGGAGTACAGCACGAGGTCTCCGAAGAGAGCCCCTGTATATATATGGTAGAGACCTCGTTTAAAATGAATTTCAACTGCATATATATTTTTAGTATATTTCAAGATTTAAATATAGGGTTGACCAAAGTTGATGGTGACAAAGGTTCCCCGAGAATGGTTATCAACTTTGTTTGGAAAAGTCTATGAGATCATGGAAAAAAAAAGAACAAAAACTAGAGGGTGTCTAAATTCAAAAATTTAGACACCTAAGCACGCAAGAGTAGTGGCACCTAAGCATTCTTATCATGAATTTGAATGCCTAATTAATTATTATTAAATATTATTTAACTTTTAATTTAAAAAACATAAATTTAAACATCTCAATTATAAAAAATGATACAAATTACTACACCCTTCTGACAAGAGTGAAAGTAATTCAATTCTATAGTTAAAGGGAATTCAACTGCTATCTATATTATTCACCCAAAAACTGCTATCTATATTGGTTAGGTATATGGCTTTAACTATTTCCTCTTCATATACATAAATGTTGTAACCAAAACCTCAGTTTGACCTAGTTCAAGTTATTTCAGCTCATTTTTCATCAGCAGCATCATAATAACCTTAATAAAAATGGTTTAATATCTCTTATTTTTCAACAAAAGGCAGCCCAGTGCTCGAAGAAGAATCTGGAAAGACATGGAAGAAAATTTTGGAAGAGAATGGGATCTCTAAAAAGGGTAGTAGTAGAAATGTCGAATAGGATAACCCGCACTTGGAGGAGTTAAAACTATGCGTGTGGCGTTCTCGATTTAGCAATTTTGTACAATTGTTTGATGAATGGGGTCGCTCTAAACTCAACCAAAAAAAAAAAAAAAAAAGAAAAAAGAAAAAAAGAAAAAGAGAAAGGAGTGCAAGGACAGACCCGAGATTTCAATATAGGGGTGAACATTTATACTGATGAAAATTTTAATAAGAATGGATTATAATATCAAATTTATCGATATAAAAAGTGAAAAATAAAATAAAAAAATATGAGTATGCTTTCTCGTCTTTAATTACAAAATATAATAACTGTAAGACAATCTATCTATTAAAATGAGGTATTTTGAGTTGTGTTCAGTACTCTTTCATATCATTAAAAAATATTTATGATAGAATCAATATTAAAAATCTTCTACCAATGTCTTTCTCAATAGATATATTTAAGTAATTTGTTGACTCTTTTTTCCACATTCTTCTCTTCTTTACATATATGCCAGGAATTGTAACGGATAGTAGTTACTAGAAACTAATTTCTTTGGTTAAATCTTGTCTAAATTTTTTGGTTTTATACTTTGACCCTGATCTTTCATAGATATAGAAGGAAGACCATTTAAATATTTTATTAAACTTAGAGGGGATGAGCACTTAAAAATTCTTTTACTTAATCTTTTTTTTATTATCTGGAAAGAAGAGCTTGCATTATTTGGAGATTGTTAATAATTAATACTACTATTGTAAAAGAGTTATTTAAAATCGTAGGGGGACGGATTTGTATAATTTGGAGATAATTAATAATTAATATCAATATAAGCAGAACTGTAAACTAACTGAGTTGTTCATGAACAGTTTAAGCTCGACTCATTTAAAACTTGTTTAAGCTCGGCTTATTTATTAAATGAATGAGTTCGATCTCAATTTTTAGGCTTATTTATTAATTGGGCCGGGCTTGAGTAGTCCCAAACTCAACTCGGTAAGGCTCGTGAACATAAATAAAATAAATTAATATTTATTTTTAATAATATATCAAATCATTTTTTAATATTTTATTTTTCTATTTGCATTTAGTGTTAGTATAAATTTACATATTTGATTAATGAAATTTATTATTAATATAATTATTCTTATATATTTTGTTCATAATTTTCTATTTTTTTTTAATCTTAATAAGTAAATTAATTTAAGTTTCATTTATTTTTTCAAACTTGAGCTTGTAGACGTCCCCGAACGCATCCCGGGGAAGGGAGTGCGAGTCCCCCCCGTTCTGGTTCGATGTTGGGTCACTACAATTCAAGGACTCAAATGTCACGGTTCTTAATCTTGAACCAAAGAGTCCAAATCCGGCAAATCGTTTTGAAAACAGATTTTTTGAAAGAAGTGCCAAACATGGACTGCTTTGCCAGATACAGAGTCGCCACCTAAATATTTTATTTTTGGGAAATTTAGGAAACCTTGACTCGGTGCCAAAGGCCACGTGTCCGTCATCACCAAAGTTGCCTCGGCTCGGGAACTTGGGTACGATTGGGGGAAGGTCACTTCGTGAGCACCCCCCGCTCGTCCGGTCAAAGACCGGCCTCTACTAACTATGATATCTTATTTTGAAAACATTGTGAGTTCTTATTCCGGTTATTAGCCTAGGTTACTATGTGATGCGCACTAGCATACAAGTATAGACTGAGTTGTCTGAATTGGAACAAAACATTTCATGTTTGTTTTTGAAAGATGGTTTGCTACCCGCAGGTAGGCTTAAGATGTAGATTTTTTCCACCCCTCGGGTGGGCTTAGAAAACATGGTATTGCCACTATCTAGTAGGCTTAAAACAAACATTTGATGAATTGTCCCAATCCAAATAACACAACCTCCACCCACAGGCATTCAGGCAGTTATATCATATAAGCAAATAGCCTCATGGCAAGCATGCTATTCATGGCAACACTCACACGCATGCAAGGATGCTAAAGCATAAAACTTACCGAGTACTCCAAGCCAAAACAGAAGCTCATTAGAAATCATGCATGATCCTAAATATGCTGAAATGCCTAATGCAACACATGCAAAATGCAACTATAGCAGGCTCGGCTATTCTAAACATGGCATATGGGAATGCTACAACTAACACGTATTCAATTAGGAATTGAAATACGAATGCAGTTTGTATGATGCGCCGAGCCCGGTGCATGCAAAACAGATGAATGATGCAAACATGCTGTCATACTGTATGCTAATTGAAATATGCCCTATATTTAACCATCGTAAGCAGGTAAATAAAAGGGAGAAAGACGTGGGGTTGGAAGACATACATCACACACACCCACACTTATTACAATTATGCCCTCGCGCAGAGGGTCCAAATAAATATACAGTCCGAATAAAAGAATATTACAGTCCAAAATATTACAGTCCGAATAATGTACAAATTCCTAATTAATTAACAAATTAACTAAGAAAACTGTAAACTGGCATGCAAGCCAGGGACTGCCTTGATTCTGATGAATGCTACATGTTTGGGCTGCTTTGCGCGGAAATCCACGGCGATGCCCCGATTAGCCTCTGTTTTGCAATGTTTCTTGAAAAACGCGCCAAGTCCCGGAAGACTGCTGATCCTGGATTTTGCTGCAACAGAGAGCAGGAAAGGGGCATAGCAATGTATTTCACAAATATATGCATGCCTCGATCCTCGTTGCCAACCAATCACGCATCTCGATGCATAATGGCCGAGGAGGCGAATTGCACAACTCAATATAGGATGAATGAATGTGAATGCTACAACAAAACCTACTAACTCCATCACGGGTAATCCGGAGCGTCGGTGACTTGGGAATTGAGACATGTTCCGTCACTCGCGAGTACGAAACGCACCTCGTTTCTCGTGCCCGAGCTAACTCCTATCTCGAACACGATGCAATATGCATGATATGCGTGAAATGCAACTAATATGCAATCCTAACGTACACAATGCTATGAAAAATGAGATGTATCGGAATGCGTGCACACGGGCACGCAAACCGAGAAAATGATCCTGAGACATAAAATGGCATATGCAATGTAATTGGACTTACACTAACATGAGTGGACCTCAGCCACACTCACATAAGAGGCCGTCGGATAAAAGTGAAGTGCCTCGAAATGCGTGCACACAGGCACGCAAACCGAGGCAATGACATATAGAATGCGAAATGGACTGACACTAACATGAGTGGGACCTCAGCCACACTCACATAAGAAGCCGTCGGATAAAAGTGAAGTGCCTCGAAATGCGTGCACACGGGCACGCAAACCGAGGCAATGGCATTAAGGCATGAAACGGCCTAAAATATGATATACAATGAGACTAAAATGAGATGTCTCGAAATGCGTGTCCACGGGCACGCAAACCGAGAAAATGGCATACGAAATGCAACATGACTAAAATGAGATATGCGATGCAATATGGGCTTACACCAATATGAGAGAGCCTCAGCCACACTCACACGGGAGGCCAATGGATGAAAATGAAGTGCCTCGAAATGCGTGCACACGGGCGCGCAAAACGAGGCGATGGCCCTAAGGCATGAAATGGCATGGAAATGATATGCAACACATGGAAATGAATTTTGGCACTGAAATGTGGGGGAAAACAGCCCCGAAATGAGGCGAAAGTACACCCGATGCATGAAATGGCCCCGAAACATGAATTTAGGCACCCCGAAATGGCCTATAGCTATACTAAACATGCACAATATAGACATGAAATGAAAATACAGTAGCAAGGCAGCCCCAAGACAAGCATTTTTTCAGTCATAAAAAGGGCTAAACAGCAAGCACGCATAGGATTAAGCAAGAATGCAAAAATGGCTCTCCAAGAGGGGTATTGAAGTAAGTGATATATGCAATGCCTAAATGGAAAAAATACCCTTCTACAACACTGAAGAGGGACTAAAAATATGCACATTTATAGTAGATTACATCCCCCAAATCAGTATGAAAATATGCTAAAAATACCATGCAAGATTGAGGCCACAAGAGGATATAACATGAAGTAGGCCAAAAATTCATCCAACAAGAAAAGACCCTTAATGAAATATGTCCAGAGGGTCAAAATATGACTCATTCCAGTTCTGATGATGGCCGAAAACAGAGGCTAGATAAGCCTAAAAGAGCATGTAAAAATGAGGGCCAAAGAGGGGGTAGAATGGTAGGTACCACATGGAGACCCCAAACAAGATTGATCCCTTCTACAATGTTGTAGAGAGACACAAAATAAGCTTTCTCAACAGTTCATAACAAACTCCAAAACAATTTACATATAGGCCAAACAAATCATGCAAATTTACGGTAAATAGGAGAGATTATGAAGTAAGTGAAAGATAGAGGACCCAAATAGGATTGAGCCCTTCTTCAATGTTGAAGAGAGGATCAAAATAGGCCCACTTACAGTTTTACATTATGCTCGAAAACAGATCACTCATAGGCTAGAAATTTCATGCAAAAAAATGGCATATAAGATGATATTGAAGCAAGTGCCAAATGGAGGGCTCAAACAGGGTTGAGCCCTTAAACAAACATGAAGATAAGCTCAAAAGAGTGACCCTTTCAGTTAGGGTCAGAGCCTAAAACAATGAGCAAATAGGCTTAAGAAATGAAGCAAGAAAATGCTCCAAAAGAGGGAAATGGAGATTTACCCTTGTAGACCTTTTCTTTTCTACCTCTTGGCTTAAGGAATGTTGCTTCTAAGCCTCTGAGAACCTCTCCTTGCTGCTGGAAATGGAGTGGTGATGGGGATGCTTGATAGTGATGAAGAAATCGCACCAAACTTGAAGAAAAATGACTTTGGAGCTTGGAAATGGAGAGAAATGGGAGGTGGAAGGTATAGCTCTCTCTCAAATGTGTCTAAGAAATGTCTAACCTTGAGCCAAGAAGCCAAGCCTCTCCTTTATAGAGGAGAGGCATGAAAAATATCTAAGGGACGTCTCTAATCCTCCATACACGTGTATGGAGGATGGTCCAATTGGCAACCAGCTGGCACAGCTGGAATACACTGAGGGAGAGGAAAAATGGCCGGGCCAGCTTAAAGGGCCAAAAAAGTCACTTTTTTGGGTAGGTTGGCCGGCCGGCTGGAAAAGGTGGCCAGTCGGCCAGGTCAACATGAGAAAAGTGGCCGGTGACCCCTTAGGATGAAGCCCCAGAAGTTAGCTTTCCAATTCCGCAAACCTTGCATTAAAATTCCTCCTGTAGAAAAAGTTATGCCAGTTTCCGTAAAGCCCGCGCAGATTCCGTCCAAACGGACTTCAACCAACCATATCTCCCTCCCCCTGGATTTGGACTTAGGAGATTCTTGAGTGCAAAATGAAGCCCCAGAAGTAAGATTTCCAATGATAGTGGCCTCATATTTGAATTCTTCTTGTGCAAAGAGTTACGCCCGTTTCGGTGAAGCCGCGCAGACTTTTCTCCTTCCCAGATTCATGCTGAACCACTTTTGACCAAACAAAAAGTTGGTTGTCAAAACAATTGCTGGCCTCCGACCCTCCTACAAGCTTCCTAACCATGAAAATAAGGCCTCCACCAAAAATGAACCCAAACCGATGCGAAATGACGGTTCGGAGGCCGAAACGCGCAGTTCGGGGACCCCCGAAAACTGACTGTTGGGTACCAGGA
>CM069906.1:94039945-94064961 GCA_036172215.1 Camellia granthamiana
GAGAAGATTGATTAAGATTGAGTTCGATTTTGGTTTGATTCGATTGACGAGTTGAGGAGGAGCAAGGGATTTATATAGGAGGAAGAGGATGAGTCTAGTAATTTCTAGAGAAGAGTTCTCTATAAAAATCCTTATTTGCAGTCTTCTTCTTTGATTAAACTCCTTATTTGCAGTCTTCTTAATTTGCACTGACTTTGGTTGCTGTTTTTTCTGGGAAAGTAAAAATGGTATGGTGAGATGTTGTGATATAAGTGAAACATCTCTTAGGTTGTTAAGCTAAACATAGAAATTGACATTTGCATATGATGATGGTGCAGGCAACTAAGGTAAGGGAAAGGGTGTTGAAGGAGAAATGTCCAGCTCTCAGTGAATCCAATTGAATGAAGAAATGTTTCTGAGATGGTGTTTTTCATACACCAAATGAGTTGGAAATTGTAATCAATTTGTCCATTTTGATTAGTGATCAAGGAGAATTAGAACTAAATACAGAACTTGATTAATTTAGTGTCATTTCCACAATTGAGAATTAAATACAGAACTTGATTAATCATTTTGTCCATTTTGATTAGTGATCAAGGAGAATTAGAAGAAAAAATATACACTGCCAATTGATTGTTCGAACCACTCACAACAGAGGAAGGAAAAAGGAAAAAAAAAAAAAAAGGCAAAAAAAGTGGGTTTATTTTCTTTTGCTCTGTTTTTCCTTGTTTCTTTTGTTTTTTTTACTTTTCCCCTTCCAAATTCTCAGCAAGAAAGTGGAACATCACACTCACATATCCTACAAGAAAATCATTTGCAGAATATCAAGAAAAGCTAAAAAAATGTATCAATAGAAACTAACAAAAATTGAACACACAACCACCTTAACTAGCACTGGTGCAATAAGAATTGAACAGTCATATATGTTGCAACAAGAATTCAGCATTTATAAACAACAAATTCAGTACAATTTCAGTGTGAATACAAGCCATAACACACATTTCAGCCCAATTTTAGCAACTATAAACAAAAAACAATTTCAGCAAACATTTAACCCTCATACAAGTTCACACAAAAACAAGAACAAATTCGCGAGACCTCTGCCTTTGCAAAGACAGTGTTCAACACTCTCACCTTTCAGACTCGTGGAGAAGGGCTGCAACGGCTGAGATCAGCAGTTTCAGACAGTGTTCAAGCTCTTTTATCTCTGCACCTATTTCAGCAGCAAGAAAGACTCCCCAATGAAGGCAGAGAGAATGAGGGCAAAGCAATGGGTTAGGTTTGGGGAGTGGGTCACTATCGAGAGGGTCGCCGGTGAGACGAGTTCAGTGAGGTGTAGGAGACGAGCGTGAAAGCTGTGTGTTTGCGAAGCAGATAGATAAAAGATTCACCTCGATCGGTTGGGTTGGGTTTCACGAGTGAGTCGTCGGCGTCGGGAGTGGGTCGCCGTCAAGCTTGGGTTGCGGTCGGGAGTAGGTCGCTGGTGAAGGTGGGTTTTATGGAGGAGAAGAAGTGCGTGTATAACCTATACAGCTTTGGGTTTGGCTGAGTTTGTTTGGGCGGGAACGTTTGAAATTTCATTTTTGTTTTTGTTTTTGTTTTTTAATCTGAACCGTTGGATGTCCAACGGCTCATCTGAGCCGTTGCCAGTAGGAAATGAAGGAGAGGGCCTCAAGGAGAGGATCCAGACTCGTCTTTTCCAACCCTCTTTTAGATAGGCAATTGACTAGAATTTTCTTTTTTTAAAATCGCAGGAATTCTTTGTCCAAAATTTTATCTTTTTTACTTTAATTATCTAGTCATTAAATAATATTTAGGACAAATTACAAATAAAATTCCAAGATTTAGCGTGTTTTGCAATTTAAACCCTAAATTTTTAATTTTGACAATTAAAACCATGTAGTCATTATGTGTCACTATGTAAGCCTTCTGTCCATCTCCGTTTTATGAAGTAACGAAGAAAGTCATTTTCAGTGCCAAAACCAACCTAAAACGACGCCATCTAGAGAGAGCAACATAAATATTTTTCTTTTGACACATGTCATTTTCTTATTTGTTATTATTAGTTAATATAAAATGGAAATACCCATTTTACCCTCACCCTTAACTTTTACAAACCCTAACCCTAATCCTCACCCTTTACTCACCTTCGACAGCTCCAGCCACCACTTTCTCCATTTTTTTTGGCAATATCTCCGTCATTTCCTACATCCGGTGCAACCACGCAACCACTTCGCTATCTCAGGTGCAACCCCTTTCACCCTCACTCCTCTCTTGCCACTACCACCGCCCATAATCCTTCTCCCTTCCCTACACCACAGCCTCTACAACCCCATTGCCCCATTTTTCTTGATCTGCAACCCCACCGCTCTCTCCCTTCAATCTGTAATTACAACCTTTTTCTTCTTTTACTCAACGCCCCGACGACCCCCTGCAACTCTCTATCTCTCTCTTTCTCGCGCGCGTGTGGGTGTTCGGCAAAGGACAATCGAACAATAATCAGTGGTTTGACGAGATGAATATGGACTGTTGCTCTCTGTTTGGCAAAATAAAACCGAACGCAGGTCATTCCTTCGGCACTGGTTATCCGAACGAGAAGAACGAGGCTGGACCTCGCCAAGGGAAGAGGAGGAGGAACGGAGAAGGATGACATGGAGTTAAGGTAGGAGATGGAGGGTTGTGTTGGAGATAGATGAGGATTTGAAGGTGGCACCAGAGGAGGAGGTGACTGGAGCTGCAGAGATATGTTAGGTGAAAGTGTTTAGGATTAGGGTTTGAGAAGGTAGGGGTAATGTTGGTATTATGGTGGGGTGAAAGTGGTAGGGTAACGGTTTAATAATAACAAATAAGAAAGTGACATGTGTCAAAAGAAAAATATTTCCGTTGCTCTCTCTAAACGGGGTCGTTTTGGGTTGCTTTTGGCACTAAAAATGGTTTTCTCCGTTACTTCATGAAACGGAGATGGACAGGGGGCTTACATTGTGATACGGAATGAACTACAGGGTTTTAATCGTCAAAATTAAAAACTTGGGGTTTGCATTGCAAAACACGCTAAACCTTGGAATTTTATTTGTTATTTGCCCTTATATTTAATATTTTAATATTTTTAAAAATTCTCACATAATTAACTGAATTAAGACAAAAAAAATTTATAACAAAAAAGAAAACTTATAAACCCTGGCTAATGACACCTAATTTAAAATGAGAAATTACAAATTAGAATAGAAGACAAAATAATCACAAACACATGAAAGATGTAATTTTTCTGTGAAAAATCACAATGAAAATTGTATTTCTCATCATTTGATAAATAATTCCACTTGTCAATGTCTTATAATTTCTCCAATTTAAAACACCTCAACCAAGTAATGTGAATGTGATCGCTAGAAAATTCTGCACTCAAGTGGGAATTGAGCAAATGGTGTGTGTCTCTTCAAAATTTTAGTAGTATTGCACCCTAGCTGTCTTGACTAAGTTGCTCAAAAGGATAAGCAATGTGTCATTTCAAAAGTGCTACATATAGTATGTAAATGTGCTACATATAGTATGAAAATGTATCTCGAATCTCATTTCAAAAAAGGGTTTTGTATAAATTTAAAATTAATGAAATGTCAATTATATGTATAGTGATTGTAAACCATCGCTTATTTTTTAGGATGATTTTTTAAGTAATTTTTTAGATTTGTAGTATTTTCTATAAAATTGGACTACTGATGTCTATTAAACAGGTCAGCAAATGCTCGGGTTTGCATATTAATCTTGCTAAGTCTAAGTTGTTCATTTTTCCTAATGTTCCTATCTCCAAGGCTAGGAGTTTTAGTAGCAATTGTGGTATACCCCTCACTCATGATTTGGGTAAGTACCTTGGTATCCCACTGCTCCATAACAGAGTAAGCAAGGCTCACTTTGCTTCCATTTTTGAGAAACTTCAGAGCAGATTGACTGGTTGGAAAGCAAGTATGTTATCTATTGCAGGGAGGGCTACCCTAATTAATTCGGTTACCTCAGCTCTCCAGGCGTATATGATGCAAACTATGGACTTATCTGTGAATGTGTGTAAGGATATGGATTGTCTGAACAGGAATTTTTTATGGGGTGATGTGGGCACCTCCAAAAAGATTCATTTGGTGAATTAAGCCATGGTGTGCAATAGTAAGAAATTGGGTGGACTTGGCATTTGGAGGGCCAAGGATAGTAACCTTGCTTTACTTTCTAAACTGGGCTGGAAACTTCTTTCCGAGGAGTCTTGTTTATGGGTTAGAGTTCTTCAGGATAAATACCTTCACGGGGACTCCCTTCTCAACTATTCTGGTAAGAGAAAGGCTTCTCTCACCTGGAGGCGTATTCTTAAAACTCGTGATCTCCTTGTTAAGGGTAGCAAATGGTGTATTGGCAATGGTAATAACGTCTCAATTTGGTTTGATTGGTGGTGTGGGAAGGGTAGTTTGGCCTCCTTATTTCCTAACTCTTACCTCATTAGCTTGGAGAAGGTGAATACTCTCTTGGATGAGGAGGGTAGATGGGATATGGGTGTTATATCTGTTAAGTTACCTAGGAAGGCTTGGGATCTTGTCTTGAAGATTCAGCTTCCTAGGTTTGTAACTTACCCAATATGCCACATTGGAAGGGCTCGAGGTGTGGTGCTTTCACTATTGCTGTGGCCTATGAGTTGGTGACTGATCCAGGAGTTGATTCTAGGAATTGGCTTTGGTTATGGAAATTGAAAATTCCCCAAAAACTCAAAGGCTATGTTTGGCTGGCGCTACATCAGAAGTTGCTAACTAACAGCCTAAGAGTTACAAGAGGATTGTCAAATTTTGCTATGTGTAATAGTTGTGGTGTGCAGGTTGAAGATTTAAACCATATATTCAGAAACTGTCCCAAAGCTAGATCTATCTAGATGGGTTTGAATTGTGTTTCTTGGTTGTTTAATTGCAGGAATTTATCTTTTAAAATTTGGGTGGAGTCCTCTTTAAAGTCAAAATCTCATCTTTTCATTGAACCCACGCTTTTTGTTACCTCATTATGGCAGATTTGGAAAAATAGAAATCTTCAGATTTTTGAAAATGTTGATTTGCCTTGGCAGCATAGTCTTTACATTATACATAGATATGCTACTGATATTAAAGATGCTTTTAATATGTCTATTGTGAACAATTTGGATAATGAGCTAATTAGTTGGTCTCTTCCTCCTCCAGGTAAATTAAGATGAACACGGATGGAAGCTCAAAGGGAGATCCAGGTGATGGTGGCTTTGGGGGCCTAATCCGTGACGAGAGAGGCATTTGGCTTTGTGGTTATTTCGGAAAGCTCACAAATTGTACCTGCATTAAAGCGGAGATTTGGGCTCTATACAGGGGTTTGACGATAGCTTTCGAAAAAGGCTATAGGAATCTTAGCATCGAGATAGGCTATGCTATTGATATGCTAAAGGGAAACATTGAGGTTATTTCCCCTCTGAGAAGTTTAGTGGAGGATTCCAAGTTTCTCATCCGAAGATGTGGCTTTTCGATTCAACATGTCAAGAGGGAGGGCAATATAAGTGCTGAAGGTCTCGCTAAAATGGGGGCAAATCAAAATGAAGTGCTGATTGTTATGGATGGTCCTCCTGAAGAAATCCGAGGTCAATTAGTGGCAGATATGGTTGGTCAGAGTTATCTCAGACATCGTTCTGGGGACTCTTTGCTTTTCTTTTTTTTTTTTTGGTTGTTTGTTTTGTCTGTCTGTTTGTTTTAATTTCCATTTCCACTGTATCCAAAAAAAAAACTGCAGTTCGATTTGAAATCTATTTCAAATTTTAGATTCAGTTAAGTTTTATTATGATAATATTATCAACAATAATGTTAGGTCTTTCAAACTCAGACTCAAAAAATATATTTCAAAAAAATATATATAATACAAATATAATTTTTATATGTAGAGACCTCGTTTAAAATGAATTTCAACTGCATATATATTTTTAGTATATTTAAAGATTTAAATATAGGGTTGACCAAAGTTGATGGCGACAAAGGTTCCCCAAGAATGGTTATCAACTTTGTTTGGAAAAGTCTATGAAGTCATGGAAAAAAAAAGAACAAAAACTAGAGGGTGTCTAAATTCAAAAATTTAGACACCTAAGCACGCAAGAGTAGTGGCACCTAAGCATTCTTATCATGAATTTGAATGCCTATTTAATTATTATTAAATATTATTTAACTTTTAATTTAAAAAACATAAATTTAAACGTCTCAATTATAAAAAATGATACAAATTAATACACCCTTCTGACAAGAGTGAAAGTAATTCAATTCTATAGTTAAAGGGAATTCAACTGCTATCTATATTATTCACCCAAAAACTGCTATCTATATTGGTTAGGTATATGGCTTTAACTATTTCCTCTTCATATACATAAATGTTGTAACCAAAACCTCAGTTTGACCTAGTTCAAGTTATTTCAGCTCATTTTTCATCAGCAGCATCATAATAACCTTAATAAAAATGGTTTAATTTCTCTTATTTTTCAACAAAAGGCAGCCCAGTGCTCGAAGAAGAATCTGGAAAGACATGGAAGAAAATTTTGGAAGAGAACATGGGATCTCTAAAAAGGGTAGTAGTAGAAATGTCGAATAGGATAACCCGCTCTTGGAGGTGTTAAAACTATGCGTGTGGCGTTCTCGATTTAGCAATTTTGTACTGTTTGATGAATGGGGTCACTCTAAACTCAACAAAAAAAAAAAAAGAAAAAAGAAAAAAAGAAAAAGAAAAAGAAAAACAGAAAGGAGTGCAAGGACAGACCCGAGATTTCAATATAGGGGTGAACATTTATACTGATGAAAATTTTAATATGAATGGATTATAATATCAAATTTATCGATATAAAAAGTGAAAAATAAAATAAAAAAATATATGAGTATGCTTTCTCGTCTTTAATTACAAAATATAATAACTGTAAGACAATCTATCTATTAAAATGAGGTATTTTGAGTTGTGTTCAGTACTCTTTCATATCATTAAAAAATATTTATGATAGAATCAATATTAAAATCTTCTACCAATATCTTTCTCAATAAATATATTTAAGTAATTTGTTGACTCTTTTTCCACATTCTTCTCTTCTTTACATATATGCCAGGAATTGTAACGGATAGTAGTTACTAGAAACTAATTTCTTTGGTTAAATCTTGTCTAAATTTTTTGGTTTTATACTTTGACCCTGATCTTTCATAGATATAGAAGGAAGACCATTTAAATATTTTATTAAACTTAGAGGGGATGAGCACTTAAAAATTCTTTTACTTAATCTTTTTTTTATTATCTGGAAAGAAGAGCTTGCATTATTTGGAGATTGTTAATAATTAATACTACTATTGTAAAAGAGTTATTTAAAATCGTAGGGGGACGGATTTGTATAATTTGGAGATAATTAATAATTAATATTAATATAAGCAGGACTGTAAACGAACTGAGTTGTTCATGAACAGTTTAAGCTCGACTCATTTAAAACTTGTTTAAGCTCGGCTTATTTATTAAATGAATGAGTTCGATCTCAATTTTTAGACTTATTTATTAATTGGGCCGGGCTTGAGTAGTCCCAAACTCGACTCGGTAAGGCTCGTGAATATAAATAAAATAAATTAATATTTATTTTTAATAATATATCAAATCATTTTTTAATATTTTATTTTTCTATTTGCATTTAGTGTTAGTATAAATTTACATATTTGATTAATGAAATTTATTATTAATATAATTATTCTTATATATTTTGTTCATAATTTTCTTTTTTTTTTAATCTTAATAAGTAAATTAATTTAAGTTTCATTTATTTTTTCAAACTTGAGCTCGAACTCGGTTTATTTATGTAATCGAGCGAGCTCGAGTTGAACTTGAGTTTATCAAATATTTGACGAGCCAAGCTCAAGCTCGACTTGACCTTGACTAATTCTTAATAAATAAGATTGAACACTCAAAAGTTCGGCTTGATTTGATTCATTTGTAGCCCTAAGTATAGGAAAGAACTCTTTTGAAATAAATGGGGCCAATCATCCCCATTGTCCATCCTTGAAGAAGAGGGAGTTGGCACTCTTCATGCCATTTTGAGGTTTGAGAAAGATGAAATGTATGGAGTTTTGAACCCACAATACTCAAGTCACAATGAAATCTTATTGTGGGGACGTATTTTTGAGTTGTTCTATGTGGCATGATCTTAGGCCAAGATATCAAGTGGAAAATCATTACGAGCCAAGATATGGCTTGGCTTGTATCCTGTTAGAGATGATTGAGCCGCCAAGTAGGTCCATGATGAAGGCCCAATTCTAAATTGGGGAAAACAAAGTCTCTTTAAGGAGGTAAACCCTAACCTAAATAGGAAAGGAGGGCAAAACCCTAAAACTAAAAAAAAAAGTGTTGTCCAAGAAAGGAATATTCCTACAAAGAGGCAATGAGATCATCCTATAAAAGGAGCATACCCCATTGGGAAAAGATATGCGTGTCATTTTGTGCATTCTTATTCAGATTGTGTTCAGTATTAACTTTTATCATTAGAGTGCCCTCCCAGTAAATGGCCAGGACAGGTACTAATCTTGGCCTTGTAGGTAGATTACTAATTTCATTCCCAAATCACTTGTGAAAGACAACTGTCACGACCTAAACCCGCCCTTATAGGTTTAGCGTCGTAACCGGTCAGCAATCCTTGGATTATCAAAAGCTTCTTAACAAAATAACATATAGTTAGGAGCTGCGGAAGCAAATATACAAAATATACGTAATTCATTGAGTTGTGAAAACATACATGAAACAGATAATTTAAAATTTTTTATAAACTTACGAGTGATGTCAAAAGGTACAGTATTTACACATCACTCCATGAACATATTATCAGAAGTCTTGCCCGAAAATCAAAAGAAACAAAGTCTAGTACATTCACAAAAACAACCACTAAACTTGACTTAATCCGGAACCTCCTCGGGAGGCATAAAGGTTGGTGTAGACACCCCATTTTGACCGGTCCTAAGATTTGGGCGCTTTCTTTTAATTACCTGATGATGACAATTAGAATGTGTTTCTCACAGAATCCTCAATAAGAGAGATGGATTTTGAACTTTAATTCCAACCTTTACACATTTTTTTGGCCAAACTATTTTAGACCTGAGAAATATTTAAAAACATCTTGTTTATAGGTTTGGAGTTGAAGGAAATAGAAGGGGATGGAAGAAAACTAGTTTAGGAAAAGAATGAGCATCAAATCATTAAGAGGGAAATGAACAGCCTTCACTAAATTAGGCATATCTCTTTGTACAGTTGGAATTTAAATGTGAGACAACCACCATTGGAAAGTAGACTTCTGGGGCTTCAATTTAGACCCAAGAACCACCTAAGTCCAAGTCCAGATGAGGGAGATATGCCCATTTGAAGTTGGGCTTAAGAGCAGATTTTATTGACCTGGCTCGAGAAAAATGAACAACCTCTTCTAAATTAGGCATATCTTTTTGTACAGTTGGAATTTAAATATGAGGCCACCACCATTGGAAAGTAGACTTTTGGGGCTTCAATTTAGACCCAAGAACAACCTAATTCCAAGTCCAGATGAGGGAGATATGCCCATTTGAAGTTGGGCTTAATAGCAGATTTTGTTGACTCGACCCAAAATAGTAGCAGCCCCATTTTTCTTTGTTTCGGTTCGGTTGGGACACCCCATTTACCTATTTTCTGATCCATTCAAGTGCTCCCACTCATCCTCCATTATCTCCACTCATCTTCCATTATCTCTACTCATCCCCCATTGTCAAAAAGAAGTTTTGTTTGCATCCATAAAGGAGTATCCCATGCAACCACTTTGAAAATTCACCCCCTCCTATCACATTCTTGTCTCCCACCTTGTCTCTCACATTCTTTTTGACCTTCATTCTCCTTCATTGCCTATATAGAATGATTATATTATAAGAGAGGGAGAGACCACGA
The DNA here is from genome assembly GCA_036172215.1 of Camellia granthamiana. NCBI lineage: Eukaryota > Viridiplantae > Streptophyta > Magnoliopsida > Ericales > Theaceae > Camellia > Camellia granthamiana. The sequence goes on from CM069906.1 coordinate 94,049,870, forward strand.
AATTGAAGAGAAAAGAGTGAGAAAATGGTGAAAAAAGAGAGAAAAATTAAGTTTTTGAGTTAAAAATATTCCTATCTTCCAAATACACCCCATACCTTCCATAGCTACTGAAATTCCTCATTTCCATACACCAAAACGACTCCAAAATTTTGATATAACCAAAGGTCAATTGCCTTGATCATAAGGAAGAGTGTTTAGTGATTGAAAGTGAGAAAAATTAGAGAGTTAGCCATTTTCTATACCATAAACTCCATAATTTCGAATTGACACTACTATAAAAATAGTTAAAGATCACATTTTGACAAAAAAAAATATCTCACTTTTCTTGGAAGTGTGATAAAAACAATTAGATTGATATTTTAATCACACTTAATTTGATTGAGTGTGATAATATTCATTTTTTATGTCACTTTTCAATTAAGTGTGATTATATATATATATATATATATTTTTTTTTAATCACACATTCTAATTAAAGTGTGATTATATATACACTATTACTTTTAATTACACTTTTTAAATAAGTGTGATTATATATATATTTTTTAATCACACATTTTAATTAAAGTATGATTATTTATATATTTTTTAATCATACCTTCTAATTAAAGTGTGATTATATATACACTACTACTTTTTAATCACACTTTTTAAATAAGTGTGATTATATATATATTTTTTAATCATGCATTCTAATTAAAGTGTGATTATATATACATTACTACTTTTTAATTACACTTTTTAAATAAGTGTAAATTACTTTTTAATCACACTTTTTAAATAAGTGTAATTATATATATATATATATATATAATCACACTCCACTACAAGAAAAAACATCTTTGGCGACTAAAAAAGTATTAGTAGCCAAAAGTAAAAAATTTTGGCGACTAAAAAAATTTAGTAGCCAAAAGTATAGGTTTTGGCAACTAAAAATCTGTTTGGTTGCCCATATATGGCTTTTACCGACTAAAAAAATTTTAGTAGCCAAAAATAAGACTTTTTGGCGACTAAAAAAAATTTAGTAGCCAAAAGTGAGACACTGGGCGACTAAAAAGATGTTTGGTCGCCAAAAGTGAGGCTTTTACCGACTAAAAAAATTTTAGTAGCCAAAAGTGAGGCTTTTTGGTAACTAAAAAAATTTAGTAGCCAAAACTGAGGCATTGGGTAACTAAAAAGATGTTTAGTAGTCAAAAGTGAGGCTTTTTTGCGACTAAAAAGAAGTTTAGTCACCAAAAGTGGTAATTTTAGCCCGGGAATTAAATTTTTTAACGACTAAAAAATAATTAGTAGCCAAAAGTACAGAATTGGCGACTAAAATTATGTTTAGTCGCCAAAAGTGGTATTTTTTTTTTCCTAGTAAATGATTTATTTTTACATAAATTATGTTCAATAAAAAATAATTATCTTTATATATATACTTTTATATTAATACGGGTCTATGTACTATATAAATAATATATGTTGCATATATAATCATATGGTATTATAGAGGCGTGGTGGGAAGATCGTGTTGTATAAGGTTTATGGTATGGGAGGGGTTGATGGTTCAAATCTCTATAAGAGCAAATGAGAAGTTAGTGAGTGTAATTTTTTTTTTTTTCACGAATAAGCTTTTGGCGACTAAAATGTTTGATCTAAATGTTATTAATCACACTTAAAAGATGCGATCTAAATATTTTTAATTACACTTAAAATGTGTGATTAAAAATGACCCCTTTTAATCACACTCCCAAAAATCACACTTTAATAAAATTTAAAATGTGTGATTAAATAACATACATCACACAAAAAAAGTGTGATCTTTATCTGTTTTTGTAGTAGTGTGAGGATTTGAGAACACACTTCCTACACTTGAGGGTGATCAAGAGGAAGTTTGGAAATCAAGAAGTTCAATTTTTCTTTGGAAGATGAATTTTTAGTCTTTCATTTTCTTATATTTTATATCTCATATTTATTTTCTTACTTCTTATTTCATAGTATTTTGTTATAATCCAAGCGGTTTGTTTATCTCATATTTATTTTCTTACTTTATATTTCATAGTGTGTTGTTATAATCCTAGTGGTTTGTTTAGCTCATAATTATTTATTTATTTATTTATTTTTATTCGCATGCTTTAATTTCATATTAGTTTTGTTGTAATCTTGCATGTTCTACTTCATATTTTTGTTCTATCTTATATTTGTTTTATTATTTTAGGTTCATGTTGTAAGTTTGCACTTTTTATATTTGTTTTCTTGTTTTTTTTTTTTAATCTAACCGGTAGTGGTTAGTTGACCACCTACATATTTTTTGTTTGTTTTTTTTTCTTGGTTTCGCAACAAGACAGGTTTTGCTTGGCTTAGTTGGCCGGTCGGTTAGCTTCTTTCGGACAAGATAGCGTAATCTCCCAATGTTGACTAATTTTCGCCGGCGGTTCCGAAGAACATAAAACTTTTATTTTATTTATTTTTATTTTGAGTGTTTTGCGAGGTTTTATTTTGATGTAATATTCTCCTCATCCCTCTCTAATTTGGTTTGTAATTATTCTTTCAAGTGTTGTAATAATTCCCCGCCCGTTTATTTTAATCCCGTTATTTATTTGCTTTCTTTATCTGTGAATATGCATCATATTTTGTCTTTCATTATATCCATACTTTGCATATATGTTTCATGCATCTTGATTTCGGCTAATTTTGCATTTGTGGATTTAATCAAATTCCTATGTAATTATGCGCACTACCTCATGTTCTTGAGATGATTCACATGTCATATCTTAGAAGCCGAATCTTTAGTTGCATCTCATGAGTGAATTGTATTAGGATTTTTGTATATAAGATCATGCATGTTTTACTAACTTTATTTTTGTAGCTTGTTCACGGGACGTCAAACATGTAAGTTTTTATGCTTTAGCATCCCGTTTGTATGTGTTTTTCTTACTATGTTTAGCATTCTACCATAAGGCTATGTACTTAATGTGATATAACTCTATGAATGCCAGTGGATGGAGGTTATGTCGCTTAATTTGGAATGATGTTGATTTTCATATTTGTAAACTCATTTATTTGGTTGTACATTTTCAAAATATATGAAAACAAGTTGTTCCAAGTGGGTGACATAGTCTATACTTGGTATGCTTCACATAGTAAATTGTAGGATTTATTAAATAATCAGAACATGAACATATAAAGAAAATAAAATTCATATCATGGTTAGTAAAGGCCGATCTCTTGATCGGGTGAGCGGGGATGCTCAATTAATGACCTTCCCTTCTCATACCTAAGGTTTCGAACCGAGACAACTTTAGTTACGACGAACAGTGGCCTTGGCACGAGTCACGGGTATCCTAATTTTCCAAAATAAATATTAGGTGGCGACTCTGAGATCTAATGACGCAGTCCATTTTTGGCAAAAGGTTTTTGCAATAAAATGGATTTTCTAAAAGTTGCCAAATATGGACTTTCATCTATGTTTCACATTGCACTCATGAGACTAGATCAAAGAGATCTCGGAAGTCCTAACTGTTTAACGCGCGCGGGTACCCCCAGGCATGTTACAGTTGGCTGACAAAAACTGAGATGCCAGGTCCTCAACTCTGAGCCTGGTCACGTGCCTGATCACCTACATACATAATATAAATACTAAACGGAAGCCCAGTGAATAATAACAGAGTAAAGGATATAATGAATGAAATCTATATCAGATTCAGAAATCATAATTCAGATTCATAAACAAATTCATATTCATATCCTTGTTCAAATCATACACAGAAGTCAGAGTTCATGCTTAATTATACGTGGTTACATCCATTAGCGCTAACAGAGCAGATACCGAACAGATGCAGAACATACGGTGGTTAAGAGTAACCAGTTCCATAAAGGAACCTCTGGATCCTGGTAACAGACATATATGCTAAGCTTTATAGTGGAGCCTCTTGTACGGGTAACAGATTGCAGACATATTAAGTTCCATAATGGAACCTCTGATATCAGGTAACAGCTAACAGATATCACATGATGCTAAGGATGCCATGAATACATTGTTAGGAATCGAACAATCATTCATTGTACAGAACATAACATTTCAAAAAATAGATTTTATTTTATCATACAGAAAATAAATAAAGTGAAACATAACTTTACTAAGTTATTACTCACAGTTGGCTTCGAGTGCAAATAGACAAAGCAGACAAATCAAACGGTTTACGGACAAGTGACCCTACATTAATACATAACAAATACACATTTGAAACACACGTTGGAATATATCTAACTCATTACGTTCTATTCATAGTGTGTTTCTACATTTTACCCTCATTATTATGCCTTAATCTTGGCCTAGGGAATGCTAGGATGGAATGAGGATGCAAAAATGCATTTGAAAGCACTTGATCGAATTTTCTGAAAACAAGGTCCCGCTCGAGCGTAGTTTTCTTCGCTCGAGTGGACATGCAAAATGTCAGGGACGCTTGAGCGCAACTTTCTTTGTCGAGCGTTCTGCAAACTTTGAAAAAGTTCTGGTTATGCGATTTTCATGCTCGATAAACGCTTGATGGTTGCTCGCCGCTTGAGCGGTGTCACGACCCAAACCCGCCCCTATGGGTTTAGCACCATAACTGGCCAGATAATCCGAGATTACCGAAGGCCTGCTTAACAGTAAAACAGTAATACAGAGTACAGGGGCTGGCAGAAGCCAAAACAGTAATTAAAAGATGTCCAATGAACTGTGACAGTCTGTATGCAAAAAGATTTTTTTATAACATATTCACATTCGAAACAAAGCAGCATGTACATACATCATATACAGATATTCGGTTAAGGACCGAATCCCTACCATAACAGTACAGTATAGGTGCAGTCTATACAGTATTACAAAACAGATACAAACGGGGGAAATCTAAAACAGCCCTAGGCAGCCTTAACTTGAACAGATCTGGAACCTCGCAGTGAGGTATGAAGGTTGGCTTAACAAACAGGAGCTTAGCCTGACGCTCCTAGCTACGGTCCGGTGCTTGTACACCTATATATATATATATATATGAGCAGCGAGCTAAAGCCCAGTGAATAACACATGCGTAAAGAGGTTAAGAATGAATGTCTTTTCAGTATTGAAAACAGTAATTTATCAGTATATCAGTCATTTAGTTTGTGGCTCATATTTCATGCCATAACAGTCATTTAGAAACTATAATAGTCATATGTGGTACATCCAATAGCAAAACAGTGCAGTAGGTCTTAATAGACCGAACAGTCAGTTGATGGCCATCATATCAGTAAACAGTAGTGGTTCTAAATATGGGAACCGACAGAGATCTCTGTAACAGTAGCAGTACAGTATAGTAACAGTAATTGCTATGATGCCATGAATACAGTTCACATATAGGACAAACATTCATTCAGTAAGAAATATCATTTTCAGAAAACAGTACAGTTGTTCATTCAGAAATATTCATGATTGAACATATCTTTACAACATTGTTACTTACAGAGCACTGGGCTATAGTAGCTAGAGCGTCCTCAGATGCCAACCCTACACAGTTACAGAATGAACACACACTAAGCTACACAGTTGGGAAAATAATAACTTATCCTAATTTGCCTCGGTGTGGTTCTACATCAATATCCTTCTTAAGATGCTTTAAACATGCCCTAGGAATGCCTAGGATGGAAAGAGAATGCAAAGATGCACTTTTAAACACTTTACAAAATTTTCAGAAAACAGGGGTCACGCTCGAGCGTGGCTTTCTACGCTCGAGCGGACATGCAAACAAAGGTTCCCTGCTCGAGCGTCACTTCCTTCGCTCGAGCGGACTGTAAAATATGGCAAAAGTACTGGATGCATGAAATTCACGCTCGACGGGCGTTCGACCCCCACTCGAGCGTGAGACACAAGTCCTCGCTTGAGCATGCATTCCTTCGCTCGAACGGACTGTAAAACACATGAAAGTACTGGATACACGCATTTCCCGCTCGAACGTAACTTTTCCCGCTCGAGCGGTCTGCATGAATTCAGTGTGTACGCTCAAGCGTGGAGTTCCCCGCTCGAGCGTGAGTCCAAAATCTGAAATTTTCAGATTTGAACCTTAAGCTCAAAACTAACATTAAAGGCATCAAATTCGATCCTCTTGGGCTAATTTTCTGGAAAACACTTCAAAACCCATAATATTACATGTTTCAAAGATCAATTTGAGAAATCAAAGCCCAAAGGTAGATCAATTAAACACAATTTCAAACAAAACTTCAAGAACATGAAGTGTATGCAACATGCAAGAATTTAAACAACTTTAAAACTTTAAATACTTGTTCAAAAGAGTCAATTTCCTCAAGAACATGATGAATACTCAAGATATGAACATGCATGTAACAATCCCCTTGAAAACAACCTCAAAATGCTAGAACGTGTACATGCATGCATGGATTAAGCTTCAATTCAACATTTTTAGACCAAAACTTGACTTAGATCACTAAACTCCCACGAACCATGCAAGACAATACATAAATACATCAATGAGAGGTTGAATTCTCTACCTTAAACCTTGTATTTCAAGTGTAGAAGCTCAACTATGCAATTAGCCTTCAAATCTCTTAATCTCCAAGCCAAAACAAGATGAAATCACTCTATCTCCTTATCTTCCCTCTCTCTAGTCGGTTTTGCTCAAGAAATGGGCTGATGAAATGTTGTATCAAAAGTGTATGAAGTGGAGAGGGGTTGGCCTAGATCAATCCACTAGGTGGCAAATTTGTAGATAAGTCCAACTTATGCAATTTAACATTATTTAAACCAATTTAATCATACCGCATCACATTTCAATTAAACATGCCATAAAATCACATAAATTCTAATTAGCACAAAACAATAATGAATTTTTGGTTTGGCCGCCGATAAGGCCTTCAATTTGCAGTTTAAAACATAAAACATGAACAGATCATTTAACAGTCAACAGATATAATTGCATTCAAACTAACACATTCAATCAATCAGTTCAGAATTTTAGTCAATTAGTCAGTTAACATGCCTAATCATAGATTAGCATTAATCAGTGGTGTTATCAGTAAACAGTAGTGAGGGTAGTCACAAGCAGTCTGCAAAAACATAAAACTTCTAGGAGCATGCATTTCATGCTCGAGCGAACTTCTGGTCGCTTGAGCGGAGATGCAAAAACAAAGGTGGTCGCTCGAGCACAGAATCTCACGCCCGAGCGGAGAGCAAAATTCTGGAATTTCCAAATTGCTCTTCCTTGCTCAAAACTCGAATCTAACCCATCAAAACACGACTCTTGGCCCCAAAACTTGAGAAAACAAGTTTAAACTTTGAAAACATTAAGAATTAAAGATCATTTCACAAAATCAAGGCCTACGAGTAAGTCAATTGAGTAAAATCAAACTTGAAACTTATAAAACAACACATGCACTACAACAAAAACATACTTTAGTGGCACTACACTAGTGGCATATTTTTAGAAAATGCCACAAAAAATGATATTTAGTGGCACGTTTTTGAAAAATGTCACAAAACGACAAACATAAAAGGCTCTAGTGACATTTCAATGAACAAGTGTCACAAAACTACAACAAAAACATACTTTAGTGGCACTACACTAGTGGCATATTTTTAGAAAATGCCACAAAAATGATATTTAGTGGCACGTTTTTGAAAAATACCACAAAACGACAAACATAAAAGGCTCTAGTGACATTTCAATGAACAAGTGTCACAACACTACAACAAAAACATATTTTAGTGACACCATACTAATGGCATGTTCTTAAAAAATGTCACAAAAAGAATATTTGGTGGCATTTTTTAGAAAAATGTCATAGAGCCATAAACATACAAGGCTCTAGTGGCATTTCAATTAAAAAAAGTGTCACTTCACTACAACAAAAATGTCACTACAACAAATTTACACTTTAGTGACACTACACTAGTAGCATGTTTTTAGAAAATGCCACAAAAATAAAAATTGGCATTAAATGTTTTAGAAAAATGCCACAGAACCACAAAACATATAAGACTCTAGTGGCATTTCAATAAAGAAATGTCACATCAATTTTATGACATTTTATAAAATAATGACACAAAAAATTATGTTCGTGACATTTACTAACAGATGCCACTAAATTTTAGTTGCAATGGCATTTTTTAAAAAATGTCAGGACACTAGGTAGGTGCAAATTACTTTTTATGGCACTTAAGTGAAAAGTGTCATAAACAAATATTTTATAGCATTTTGAGAAATGCCACTAAGCCAAAAACTTTCCAAGCTTATAATGACATTTTTGAAAAAACAAAAAATGCCAATATATTTTCTAAATTTTTAAAATGCAGTAAATGATTAAAAATAAATGAATTAAACTCAATATACACTACATATTCGGCGACTAAATTTCCTGATCAAAAAAATTTGGTCACTGAAAGTATAGCTTTCAGCCACCAAAACAGCATTAGTTGCCAAAAGTAAAGCTTTTTGGCGACTAAACAATTTTGGTAGCCAAAAGTCTACAATTGGTGACTAAAACTAAATTTGGTCGCTGATTATACGGGTTTTAGTGACTAAAAAATTTTTAGTAGCCCAAAGTAAAGCTTTTTGGCGACTAAAAAAATTTAGTAGCCAAAAGTCTACAATTGGCGACTAAAAATAAGTTTGGTCGCTGATTATATGGGTTTTTACCGACTAAAAAAATTTTAATAGCCAAAAGTAAAGTTTTTTGGTGCCAAAAAAAATTTTAGTAGCCAAAAGTCTACAATTGACGATTAAAAAATAAATTTAGTCGCCAAAAGTGGTCATTTTTAGCGCGGGAGAACTAAAATCCTAAGGCGGGAATAAAATTTTTTGATGACTAAAATTTTGGTAGCTGAAAATGCATCTTCGACGACCAAATCCGATTTTGGTCGACAAAAGTGAAGTTTTTTAGCAACTAAAAAACAATTAGTAGACAAAAAATATAGAATTGGCGACTAAAAAATATTTTTAGTCGCCAAAAGTGGTCCTTTTTTTATTTTATTTTGGTAGTAAATAGTTTATTTTACGTAAATTATGTTGAATAAAATAATTATGTTTATGCATATACTTTTATATTAATATGGACGTATGTACTATATAAATAATATATGTTGCATATATAATTATGTGGTGCTATAGAGGTGTAGTGGGAAGAGTGTGGTGTATAAGGTTTATGGTGCGGAAGGTTGGTGGTTCGAGTCACCGCAAGAGCGGATCAAATTGTTCTACAACGAATTATCGTCATGAATGACACTTGATAGCGTCACGAATAGTGCCTACCATGACATTAAAGTGTCACTGAAAGGTTTTAGTCTTGATGGTGTAATGACACTTACAAGTGTCACTAACTCTTTTTTTAATAGCGCTTGATAGTGCCACAAATAATATCTATCATGACATTAAAATGTCATTGAAAGTTTTTAGCCATGATGGTGCAGTGACACTTGCAAGTATCTACCGTGGCACCGATAGAAGTGGCACTTGTTCAAAATGCCACAAGACCAAAAAATGTCATCAGAAGAATAGTTTTATGGCACTTTCAAATGTCACTAAACTAAGAAAATGTTGTAGTGATGGACTTACATGCAAGCACTTTCTTGACTTCAAAGCTTCCAAAACATGATCAATTGAGGCAAATTGATGGAAAACAAGATGAAGTTTCATAATTAAGTTGAGAATATGACATGCATGGAGAATTTACTTGAAATCAACTTTAAAAATTACCATGAAATGCACATGCAAGCTTTACTCTTCTTTTTCTCACTTCCTTAGTTCATTTCATGCACTAATCTTTCATTTCCTCTGAACTCACAACTTAAATGAGTTAATTACACAATTTAAAAGTTGAATTCCTTACCTACAAGTCTCAATTCTTTGAGTTCTTGAGTAATTCTTCCCAATGACTCAAATTCTAGCTAAGTTCAAGTCAATTCCTCCAAATTCTCTAGCAATCACCCTAGTTAAGCTCAAGTCTCCTATTTTCTTTCCTTCTCTCACATTTTTATCACTAAGAATGAAGATATGAGAGTGTAAAGGTATGACTGAGGGTCTATCAATGCCTTATATAGGCTAAAGTAATGGTTTAATTAAGTGGTTGGTCAAAATACTCAATTAGACATTAAATTATTCTAATTAAATCATTCCAAATCGAATTTCAATTGAACCTACCATAATATTCTAAAAATTCTAATTAACACATAAATCAAGCCAATTTCTGAATCGGATGCCGACGAAGCCTTCAATTCATAAACCGAAATGAAAACATGGACATATCTTTCGTATGTTAAATAGATATAAACACAAAGAATACAACACACATGTAATTAATTCAGAATTTGATCTTAATAACTTATTAAACATATGAAATCATGGATTAACGTTAATCATGGGTCGGGGTTATTATAACAATCTTTTCAAGTTTGGTTGTGTAGTCAAATTTTAATAAGGTGTTCTAAAGGTCCAAGTGCTGATTTTCTTTGTTCATAAGGACAGGTTTCTGCAAAATGACCAAATTACCCCTTATATATATATATATATTGTTTAAGCCTCATTCTAGAACCAAACCCTAACCCTCACTCACTCTCTCTCTCTTCATACTCTCTTTGAATCGCTGTCCTTCCTCTACTTCACAGCACCGCGATCGTTGCCTCTGTTGCTATCATACCTCCGTCACCTTCTTCCCACATTCTTTACCAAGATCTTCCCTTCCTATTGCTTAAGACATCGCCACATCGTCGCGAACCATTGCTTCTTTGTCATCGTCTCCAAGTTCAATAGTAGTAGCAGAACCAAAAACTCCTCTTTTGATTAGTAAAGTTTCTTTGTTGGCGGCGGCGGCAGTGGCTGTGGTCCCTGAGCAACTCTTTCACCTCCGTTGCCACGAGTTTGGACATGTAGAAACGAAGCAAGACTGACATAAAATTGAGGAAGCTATGAATCTGACTAACCTCGGAGATAGCCAAGCAGATTGAAGCGAAGAGAGAAGTGAAGCTCATGTCGATCCCTACCAAGTCCCTCTTCACAATTTCCAGAGCTCTCACGATCTTCTTTTGATTTAACGACGATTTTGATTTCCCGATTCGATTCTCTCATTCTTTTTTTTTTTCTTTTCTTTTCTTCTTCTTCTGTTGGTAGCAGAGAATTCTGGTGATGTGTCAGATACTGATTGAGCTCGGTTGTTGAAATTAGGGTTTCCTTTGGCACTGTCAAACCATCATCGCTGACCCACGGGGAAAAAAATGATATACAAATCTCAAATCTAAACATGGAGTGTAAATATCAGATCTCACTTGCAAAAATACATATGTACTCATACTATTTATATGTATATATGTATTTTTTAGTTGTTGATGATGATGATAATGAAACAAATATAGGACAAATTTTGAACAGATAGTGAGAAATTTTGAATAGATATAGGACAAAGCTGTTCAAAATTTGAACATATAATAATAGTATGTGATTTGATTTTTTGTGTAATATTGATCGTTGGTGGTGGATAATTCCAACAAATAGAAAAATTAGTTTGTGAATTTCAAACAGATAGGAAAAATGAACTTTCGAATTTAAGTAATAGATAAGAAATTGTTATTTTAACAGATAAGAAAAATTGAATAGATAGATAGAATTTAGGAAAAAATTAAATAGATAGATAGAATTTAGGGAAAAAATTAAACAGATAGATAAAATTTAGGAAAAAAAATCGAACATATAAGAGAAAAAATTGAACAAATAGATATAAATTTGAACAGATAGTCAATGAAAAATCAAACAGATAAAAAAAATGAGGGGGAAAAAATTGAAAACAAAATATCCTTTAGGATTTCTCATCAAATTATTTCACAAAGTGTAGATTTCTCACCAAGAAAAAATATTCACTAAACCTAATACCTTATACTCTCTTTAGATTGGATTTATTACCAATTTTTTTATTTTAATATACACACTTATCAATGTTGGAAGGTAATTCATTAAAATGGCCCAAGGAAAAATTAACTAAATGGTGTGCAGTGAAAAGGAAAAAACCTTGGCTGGCTGGTTGGCTGGCTGAACCCACCATCAGCCCTAGTGGTTAACCAAGGGTAATCATTGGGTAATGTCAAAGTATTACGGGTGGGTTTGGGAAGTGGGTTGGCTTTTTGGCTTTTTGGCTTTTTTGGCTATTTTAGCCTGGGCTTAAAAGCTTGGTTTGGGAAGGGCTTTTTGGCTTTTTGACTTTTTTGAGTTTTTTTGTGAGAGAAGAGTGTAATGATTATGGGTTGGATGTGATGTTTTGTTTTTTTGGGACTAAAATAACCTGTTTTGTCTTTTGTGACTATTTTAGCCCCAACCCACTTGACAAACGGGGCCGTTGTTCTAAATTAATGGCATAGTAAAAGTCTTACAGTTGGAACACGGTGACTCATCCTTGTTGGGTTCTTATTGAAGTTGAAAGATAAAGAATGATAAAAAATGATCCACTTAATATGAATTATAATTTTTTATTTACTGAAAATATCATGTAAATGACGCTACATTATAGTTTCAGACTATTTAATAATTTTCCGTTAAAGGTGCACACTAACCTGAAGTGAGGTAGGACATCAGCAAATTGGTTTGGTTAAGTGGGCTTAATCATTAAAAATAGTTCTTGGTTTACGTCATTGGACTGTTTGTTACAGGTTTTGAGATTATAACTTATTTTGATTTGAAAATCTGTGTCAGATTGTTTGGTGTAACTTTTATTTATAGTTTATTAAGTAAAAATAACTTAAATAAACTGAAAAAAAATTGATTATTTAAAAATTAAAATAGAAATACTTTTAACTTTTACTTTCTAATTATCAATTTTTAACTTAAAAAAACCTTTACCAAATAGGACCATTGTATTGTGGATATTCCATTAGCAACAAGTTCTATTTTATATTTTTGCTTCTAAGTGCTAATGCAGTAATGCTCCACCTAAGATCCCAAAAGTAGCATTCATATTGCGACATTCATCAATGCCATCTTTATTTATTATTATTATTACAATGTATCATTTTATAATGAAGCACAATCAAATGCAGATCAAAATACAAAAAAATTATTATCATAAAGAAACTGTTAAAATAAAATAAATAAACTTCAAATAAATATGAAGAGAATAAGATTTATTTTTTGTAACACAAATGTGATTCAAACATATAACTATCAATATCTAATCAATTTAATTTTTTACATGAATATTCTATTTAATGAATACTCAAAAGTGAATAGTTCATATCATTGAGATTGGCCCCAAAATGGGCCCATTAGGCCCAAATATTCTCTCAAATTGAGATGACCAACTTGAGAGAATCCAAACCCTCCTGATTTTTAGAAAAAAAAATATATAAAAGAATAGGAAAATGATAAGAAAAGAAAATAAATGTATACAAAATGAAAATTACTAATCAGTTTTTTGTGGGCATGCCTAAGAAAAGAGCAGAGTATATAAATAGTCATTTGACATTTTTCCAATGTTCTGTTATATATAAACAAAATAAATACGCATACAATATTGGCTATTTTGGTGGGTAAGTGTCGAAAGAAATTTGTTGATTGAGATTAAATATATAAAATTATATGAAAGTTATTTTGTTATTTTGTTATTTTTGTTATTTTTTTTTGTAAAATAAGGATAAAATAGTACTTCACTTCTACCCTTATGAGATTGGATTGCGGATCCCAAAACCCTATGAGAAGATTAATTCCATTCTATTGAATTACTATTTAAATCATAAGCTAAATAAACATGATCTTTGGGTATCATATCAAGCTCAATAAATTTTGAGTTAAATTAATTTCAAAAAGTTACTTTTGTATTTTATCTAGCATTTTTTTTTTTATATATTCACCTCTATCAGACTCTCTATTTTAAAATTAAATTTTATAAAATATTCATTTTGTATTGTTAAAAAATAGTTGGAGAAGTTGCTAATTTTGTATTGTTTATCTACATATATGTAGTGTCATTTTCCTTAAAAAAAAAAAATGTACCCAACAGTGGTTGTTCGGCTAGACGTCCAAAGTGGGTAAGATTTTGTATAGATATCAGTTTCTCAAAAGATAAATAAAATAAAATAAAATAAGTTGTGGTCGACTGGGTGGATGACCGAGTGGTCAACCACTTGGTAAAAAGTGTCTAGTTTTTCCAAATGAAAGAGTTACTTTGGGTGGTTGACTGGGTGGTTGATCACTTGGTAAAAAAATTAAAAAATAATATATAATTTGTGAATAATATATTGCTATATGAAGCGATGTACTGTATCAATTACAAATTTTGTAAATATGTAGCGAGGTTGATGGAGGTCTCTAAAAGTTAATTTCCCTACTTTTGCTCTATATTTTGGTTTAGAAATGAGTTTAACAAGTTGTGTGGATGCTCTTTGTGGTGACTTCTATTAAGGTTCCAAAATTGGCAAAGTGTTAGAAGTGTTCTTTCTAGGCTAAAAAATGAAGCAAGTTATACCTCACATGATCAAATAAAAAAACATAAAATTGTTTGTATTTACTTTTTAAGTAAATTACACATTATCCTTTTTATGTTTGTCTATTTTTTTCACTTTCGCCTGTAAAAATTATTTTTTTTCACTTTGACTCTTCATATTTCAAATTTTTTTTCAATTTATTCTAAAAACTAACTTATATCCAAAATTAGATAGAAAATGACATATTAACAGTCACGTTAGTATAAAGATATTTTATTTGTATATAATTTACACCTCTAACACAAATTTAAATTCCAATATAATAATATACAATAATTTTTTATGTTATGTGGATGTTAACGTAACATTTTCTGTCTAATTCTAAACAGAAGTTAATTAACTTTTAGGAGTGAACTAGGAAAAACTTGAAGCATGAGAGCTAAAGTGAGGAAAAAATAAACCTTAAGGGTCAAAATGAGAAAATAACCAAACATGAAAGAGATAAAAGTGTAATTTACCCTTATTTATTTATTTTTAAAACGTGTACTGTGTCAAATAATGAAACAAATTATGTGCTAGCTAGAATTTTTCAAATAAAAGAAAACCTGTTTTTGGTTTTTACATTGATGAGCAGATTTGAAGATATTTAATCCTTTGAAAATATTGGTTCCTTCTAGTT
>CM069906.1:94065161-94113107 GCA_036172215.1 Camellia granthamiana
GTGACACATGTAATGCATGTGCAATTCAGATGAGTAAGTATAAAAATAACAGCAATGCTAGGTATCATGAAAATTTTTTTATGAAAATAATCATGAAAACTTTGTGACCCTTGGATTACACTTAGAATAAAGCACCACACACTAATCAAGGTAATCCAAGGATCATAAATTTTCTATGATCATTTTCATGACAAAATTTTCATGATCCCTAACTTTTCCCTAAAAATAAATAATAAAGAAATTAATATTAAGTTATTTAAATAGTAAGAGGATTCTTAATGAAACCTAAAGTCTTAGATTCAAATCTTACTAAATTGACCACGTCACAAAAGAAGAAGTTACCTTAAGTCGTGTGCTCACGTATACCATAGTATAGTATAGATGATGAGTTACCATGAACTAACATATTGAAGGCAGGTGTTAAATTGGCTAGTATAAATATGATGTACTGCTAATCCGTTTCTAAAATTACACGATCTTTGACGGTTGCTTCCTTCTCCAAAACTCTGTTCACTATTGCATTCTTCTCTCTATCTCTCTCTCTCTCTTCTAGACATATTTTCTCTGAGTGAAATAATGAGAATGTATCATGTTGTAACATAAAAGCAAGCTTCGTTTCAGTTCAACGTCCACATTATTACGACCCATATTTCTCGTGTTTCTGGCTTTGGATTACTCGTGTACGGGAAAGGGATTCACCTTCTCGTATAATCCTGTTGATCAAGTCTGCGTTCCTCAATACGTCGTCGTTCCACCACCTGAAAACACAAACGTGAGCTGGCCGGCGGGGGGTGTGCCGGAAACCTCTCCGATGCCTAAGTCAGTAAGCAAGACTAGAAGGCAAAGCTCTGAGTATTCAGGAAGCAAAAATTGCATTACCTCTTCATAGGTGATATTGGTGAGCTTATATAGGTTTCGAGTGGCACAATCCTAGTAGGACTCTAACTTCTCCATGCAAAGAGTCCTCCTAGGACTCTTATTTCTCCATGCGTAGAGTCCTTCTAGGAATCATACTCCTCCTGGAAGATAATGCTCATCTTCAACACCCCCCTCACTGCATAAGCCAAGTGAGATGGCTTCATTATGGCCGAACTCCATTACGACCGAAGTAACCCATAATCCGAACTTCGCTTTACTTCTCTTTTCCCGGTTTCGCATGCACAACCGAGCTAACCATAAGAGAGCTCAACCGGACTAGGACATGGCCAAGCCGAACTAACAAGTCCGAACTGGTGTTAATATGCAACCGACCTAGCATATAAGAACCGGTATAATTCTACGACCGATCTACCAACTGGAACCGGACTACCTAGATACTTGCCGCAACCGAAGTACGCACACTTATTTGGCAGCCGAACTACCCATACTTCTCCTTTCTTAGTGGGTATCTTCCATTCTTGAACCTAGCTCGGCCCAACACCTAGCTCGGCCCAATAATGAATATAAATTACCCTCTCAATTGCCCCTTAATTCCATCTGCGAAGCATGATAGGGATTACCCATGTAACAACCGAGATAGAGTCTTAACATCTCCAGCCGAGCTAATAAATCCGTTAGCTACTCCAGCCGAGCTAAAACCTTTCGAGCCTTTCCAACCGAACTAACAACTGCTTAGCCTCTCCAGCCGAACTGAGACCTTTTAGCTTTCCCAACCGAGCTAAGTCCGCACCGAGCTATACCTGTCCGGCTCAAACGTCTTTTCGACCGCAGCAACTGAATCGATTGCCCTTCCTTGACACGTGGCAAGCTCTGATTGGCCCTCGCCAGCTGTAGCGCCGCCCTCGTATTTCACAATTTTTGAACAGTCCCGCCAAAAACGCCTTTACCCAAAATCAACCTTTCATTTCAGAATCACTCTCACACTATTCATCCCCTCTCTTCCTTCTTGTGTTTTTCAATCTTGCATACCAAGAGCTCGTGTTCTTCACTGCTGCTGCTCTGTCCACTTTCAGTTCCTCCTTCACCAGGTATGCTGCCCAAACTTGTCTATTTCTTTCTGTTCTTGCTTCCGTTTGATCCATAGTAGTATGTTATTGTGTGTTTTCTCAAAACACTTTGCATGCTATGTTTTTGAAAAGAACTTCACACAAACACTATGAACTTTATGAACTGCTGGTAGATCAATCATTTGATCCATAAAAATGCACCCAACCGAACTAGAAACTGTTTGCGCTGTCTAGGTGAACCAAAACCGAGCTAGCACTTGTAGATAACACAGTAGTTTTAATAAGAAAGCATCTGATTCACCTTAGCCGAAATCAAAACTAACTTGAGATAAGCAACTCGGCCCCAGACCGAGCTAGGCCCCTAACCGAGCTAAGCCCTGGGGCTAAGCCATCCTTTTGAGTTTCTAAACCGAACTCAGAAAGATGCCCCTTGAGGCCTAACCGTGGTAAGAACAACCATAAGTGAAACCGAGATAACCACAAACTTTTTCGAACCGAGATAACGAGAACCTTTCACGAGCCGATGTAGACAGCTTAGCACCACGCAGAACCGAAGTAAAACCAACCTTTTCCTGCTTTATTTTTGTAGCACGGTCTTTGATCTGTGCTTGACACTTGCTTTTTCAACTTTGCAGACTTAGGCTGTCCAGGCACTCCCTCTGTGCGTCCAACCGGACTACTGAGCACGCTCCTCCAACCGAGATAAATTATATTTTAACTTATAAAATAAATGGGGAAGTACAGACACTTGGTAGAAACCCCAGGCGGCCTAGCCGATTTCCGAGAACAATACAACATTCCAGCCGATGTAAATTTAAAACTAGCCAAAAAAGGAGTCGACCCATGGGACGAAGAAGGCTTTGTCCCATTCACCCTCCAATCTATAGTAGAAACCGGACTCAGATTCCCAGTCCAGCCACTAATTTGTGAATTCCTTAGACAAACCAGACTCTGCCCCACTCAGCTATCCACCAATACGTACCGTATAATAATGGGCATAGCCGCCCTGAACCACAAAACCGGTCTAAACCTGGGTTTGGCCGAAATACTGCATCAATACTCCATAGGCTCCAAAAATCAAGGCTGGTGTTACTATTTGAGAGTGCGCCGAGGTAGAGAAAAGATAATAAAGCACACACCGGACAAAGATGTCAATGATGATGATTTCTTCTGGGTTTCTGGGAACTTCGAGGACTTCCAAGCCCGAATCCCAGGCCGAAGAATAAACTGGAAGAAAGGAGAGCCCGGTATAAGCACTTCGGTTTCCATTTTGTCTTTCCCATGAATTTTATTAACATAGCAGGCCGGACTAACACTTGTCTCCTTTTGCTTTGCAGATAAAGCTCATCTCATCTCCAACTACAACTACCCCAACCTCGCCGTACTCCGTGCCGCACTCCGGGTGAAAGAAAGGAGTTGGGCAAAGCTTCTTGAATTCGAGCCGACCTACAGATATTCCGGTCGTCGAAAAGCAAAAGTCACAGATTTTCTCCTCGAGGACCCTCCAGCACCGGACCCAAACTTGCCCGAAGTCGTCCTTGTGCGATTAACTCCTGAACAAGAGATGGCGAAGAAAAACAGAATGAGGGCCATGCTCACCGAAACAAACCCAGCCGAGGTACCACAGACCGGCCATTCAACCGAGGCCGTAGTGGCTCTTCCATCCCAACAGCCTTCTGCTTCGCGCCGAAACAAGCGTGCCCGGACTGAACAAACCGGGCCACGACTTGTCGACGAAGAGGAGAACGTCCTGCCACCAAACCCACCAGCAGTTATTCAACCGGACCCCCAGCCGGAATCATCGAACCGATCTGAAAATCCCCAGTGGGCTCCCCCCCTAGTCTTCAACAACCGGGCTATCGACGAGGGTGACTCCGTTGTCTCAGATAAGGATCACCTTCTGGCTTTCAACCTGGCCAGAGGTGTGTGCCTTCCAAAAGACATGGAGCACCATTCCAAGAAGCTCAATACCGAGATAAAGTCACTCCGGTCTGCTTCCAAGTCAATGATCGTGGTAAGTAACACTGGCCTTTCTGTCTCTAAAATTTGACTAACTTCCACTTCGGTCAACAACTAAAAAATCTACCATACTCTGTGCAGGCTCTTCAGAAAACCACACTTGCACACCGGCAGGTAATAGAACTTCGCAAGACCGCGAGGCAGGCCATGAAGGACGCCGTGGCCAAAGCTACCGAACTAAGGCAGGCCCAGAACAAGGCGGCCGAACTGGAGGACGAGGTATCACGTCTCACCGGACTGGTTACCTCGGCTGAAAGTGATAAACAAAACGCCGTGACCGAGGTAAAGGATTACTACCTGAGGGAGATGTCCCAGATGCAGACCAAACAAGACGCCGAGATAGCCCAACTGAACGCCGAAGTAAAGAAGGCCAGAAAGGAAGGATTCAAGAAGGCTGAAACTGCATACGGCCTTCAATGTGGCGCTGCAAAAGACCTATTCTTCAAGTGCGGTTGGCGAAGTGCGGTGGAGAAGCTCGGTTGCACTCCTGACACCGACGCTTACAACGCTCCACCGTACTTTATTCCGGCCTCACTCAAGCAATATGCGGACGATCTTCAAAAGGCATTCCTTGAAGCGTCTGATGACGAAGAAGACGATGAAGATGATGACGACGATGAAGATGATGACGGGGAGCCATCTCTGACTCCGGTTGTCACCGGTCAACAAAACAATCAAGCAGCTCGGTTGGAGTCAACCGTGGATTTAACCAACGAGATACCAGCTAACTCTTCCCCGCCAGCGGATACCACGGTTCAAACCGGGCTCCCTCCTCAAACCGATCTCCAGGCGGCTGCTGAAGCGGAGTTCGATGCCGAACTAGATGCACTCCTAGGATGACTTGCATTTTTTGCTTCTTTTTTCTTTCTTGTATTTCGGTTTTGGGTGTCTGTAACCGGGCTACAGCCCCTCGTTTGTACTTCCTTTTGATTTGAATGAAAAAATCTTTCGACTTGCATTCCGGTTCTGAACTTGCTTGGTTGCCTATGTGACAAATTTGAATCTGCTAAATTACAACTGTGATCTCGGTTAGCTATATAACTCACTAGCCAACCACTCTTCAGCCGATATAACTTACTTCGGCTGGAGAGTACAAAGAGTTGGTTTAATCCAGCCAACCACTCTTCAGCCGATATATCTTACTTCGGCTAAAGAGTACCAAGAGTTGGTTTAATCCAGCCAACCACTCTTCAGCCGATATATCTTACTTCGGCTAAAGAGTACCAAGAGTTGGTTTAATCCAGCCAACCACTCTTCAGCCGATATAACTTACTTCGGCTGGAGAGTACAAAGAGTTGGTTTAATCCAGCCAACCATTCTTCAGCCGATATATCTTACTTCGGCTAAAGAGTACCAAGAGTTGGTTTAATCCAGCCAACCACTCTTCAGCCGATATAACTTACTTCGGCTGAAGAGTACAAAGAGTTGGTTTAATCCAGCCAACCACTCTTCAGCCGATATAACTTACTTCGGCTGGAGAGTACAAAGAGTTGGTTTAATCCAGCCAACCACTCTTCAGCCGATATAGCTTACTTCGGCTGAAGAGTACAAAGTGTTGGTTTAATCCAGCCAACTACTCGTTTAGCCATTCCCATACTTTGGCTCAGTGTTAATTTAGCCATTCCCATACTTTGGCTAAGTGTTGGTTTAATCCAGCCAACCCCTAAGTTGGTTTTTCCGGCCAACTTAGAATAAAATGCTTGGTTATTCCGACCAAACGTCCTGCAGTCTGGATCCTTATCCTGGACCTAGGAAAGGTTGATAGTTGGGTATTCCGGCCAACTATGTTTACAATGCTACTACCTTACTAAAGCTACTTTCTATGGAAAACAAATATACTGAAAAGAATCGACTTGTTTTATTGAGAAAGTAGAAAAATTACACATACTCAAAAAAGAAAAAAACTAAAAGTAAAATATCTTGAGATTGGCAGTGTTCCATGGCCTAGGAATTGCTTTGCCGTCCTCATCTTCCAAGTGGTATGCCCCTTTGCCTGCTAATCCGACCACTTTGTAAGGACCTTCCCAATTGGGCCCTAACTTGCCATCACCTGGGACCAGTGTGTTTCCCATCACTTTGCGAAGTACCCAATCGCCAATCTTGAACTGCCTTGGATGTACTGTTTTGTTGTATTTTCTGGACAACTCTTGCTGATAGGAGGCGATGTGCACTAGCGCCTTTTCTCTTCTTTCTTCCGCCAAGTCAAGTTCCAATGCTATTGCTTCGCCATTTAGGTCTGGATCAAAGTTTTCACTCCGAATTGTGGGGAGGCCGACTTCTAAGGGGATGACTGCTTCCATGCCATATGCTAAGGAGAATGGTGTTTCCCCTGTTGACCGCCGCGGTGTGGTGCGATAAGCCCATAAGACATGAGGGAGTTCTTCCGCCCACTTTACTTTGGCTTTCTCCAACCTTTTCTTCAATCCGTCCAAGACAACTTTATTTGATGCCTCTGCCTGACCATTTGCTTGGGGATATGCCGGTGTGGAGTTGTAAAACTCTATCTTGTATTCTTCGCAAAAGCCTCTGAAAATTCTGCCATCAAACTGAGTGCCGTTGTCTGAAATCAGTGCTTTTGGTATGCCGAAGCGAGTAATAATGTTCTGCCAGACAAACTTCTTCACATCTTTTTCCTTGATTGACGCCAAAGCTTCTGCTTCTACCCACTTTGTGAAGTAGTCTGTTGCCGCAAGAAAGAACTTCCTGTTACCTGGTGCTGTTGGGAGCGGTCCCACTATGTCCAAGCCCCACATTGCGAAAGGCCATGGGCTAGTGAGAGGTAGGAGTTCTCTTGCAGGTTGGTGTATCTGATGTGCAAACTTCTGACACTTTTCACATTTCTTGACATACTTCTCCGAATCCGCTTGCATGTAGGGCCACCAATATCCTTGTGAAATAGCTCGGTATGCCAATGACCTTCCTCCTTGATGGCTGCCACAAACCCCTTCGTGTATCTCAAACAGGAATGCTTCTACCTTGCTGGGGTGGACACACTTTAAGTAAGGTCCTGAAAACGACTTTTTGTATAATGCTAAGGATGGAGAGAGCCAAAATCGTTGCGACTTGGCTCTTATTCTGTTTGCTTCTTTCTTATTTTCTGGAAGAGTGCCGTCTTTCAGGAACAGTATGATGGGGTCCATCCAAGAAGGACCTAACTCCGCACAACATACCTCTTCAGCTTCTGGGTCTTCAATACTCGGTCTGGGCAGATAGTCAATCAATAGTGGATGAGGGATGGAGGTATCTGCCATTGAGGCGAAGCCTGCAAGTTCGTCTGCTCTGCTATTCTCCTCCCTGCCAATTTGTTCTATTCTGACGACTTCAAACTTCTTGATCTCTGTCCTGACTAAGTCTTGGTACTTAGCCATTCTTTCATCCTTTGCTTCATAATCGCCCGAAATTTGATTCACTACCAATTGTGAGTCGCTGTAGACCATTAGTTCGGTGGCCTTCATGTATGCTGCTGATTTGAGCCCTGCAAGGAGCGCCTCGTACTCCGCTTCATTATTCGATGCTGGGAAGCCAAGGTTGATTGCCTGCTCCACTACTAGGCCGTCTGGAGAGATGAGGACTATGCCAAGTCCTGCTCCATGTCGATTGGATGCCCCATCCACAAAGAGTTTCCACATCTCCCCAACGAACAACTTCCAACAGGTGGAGGGATCGGACGATGCCTTGGGGTCTTCCAGATTGCTAATGTCTTCTTCAGAGTCCATAGTTGCAGTTTGCCCCTTGTCTTCCGATGGGCCCAAGTCATTAGTCGCCAATGAATCTTGACTTGGTGTAGTAAGGTTGGATTCCTCCTCGCCTTTTCTACTCTGGTCTGCCTTGGGCACTGACTGAGTAGCCTGTACTAGGGGTTGCGCTATTCCGGCGTCAATCTCCATCCCTAGTTTGGTTGTGTCAGTCAGGTCGATTGGGCAGACTTGGTGACTTCCAGGAGTGAATTCTGCGACGAAGTCTGCCAAAGATTGGGCCTTTACCGCGGTTCTGGGTTGGAACTTTACATCATATTGTCCCAACTCTACTGCCCACTTCAAAACTCGCCCAGAAAAGTTGGCCCTCTCAAACAGTGCTTTCAATGGAAAAGCTGTGAGGACGACAATGGTATGGGCGTGGAAGTAGTGCGCCAATTTCCTGGATGCCGTCATTAATGCCAGTGCTAGCTTCTCTAGAGGCAAGTACCTTGTTTCCGCTCCCAGCAATGTCTTGCTGACATAGAAGATGGGTAGGTGTTGGATTCCTTCTGCTCGAACTAACACTGCACTTACTGCGTGCTGAGAAACTGCCAAGTAGAGGAAGAGTTCTTCTCCAGGTTTGGGGGTAACAAGTAATGGTGGAGAAGACATGTATTCCTTCAGACTCGCCAGGGCTTGGTCGCATTCATCGTCCCACTCAAACTTAGCTTTTAATGACTGAAAGAATGGACGCAATCTGTCAGAAGACCGGCTGATGAATCGGTTAAGTGCTGCTGCCATGCCAGTAAGGTGCTGCACTTCTTTCACTGAGTTAGGTCTCTCTAACTCCTGAATTGCTTTGATTTGAGAAGGGTCAGCTTCTATACCTCGGTTGGTCACCAAGAAGCCTAAGAATTTACCTGATCCTACTCCGAAAGCACACTTCGACGCGTTGAGGCGTAACTTATGCTTTTTCAGGATCTCAAACATTTCACTTAGGTCCTTGAGATGGTCACTCTCATTCTTGCTCTTGACCACCATATCATCGATGTAAGCCTCCATTGTTTTGCCTAACAATGGCTCAAACATCTTGGTGACCATTCGCTGGAATGTCGCCCCTGCGTTCTTCAGGCCAAAGGGCATGACCTTATAACAGTATAGTCCTCTTGGAGTGGTGAAGGACGTGACCTCCTGGTCTGGTTCATGCATTGCGATCTGGTGATAGCCTCTATATGCGTCAAGGAAGCTAAGCCTGCTGTGACCAGCTGTTAGGTCCACCAGTTGGTCGATCCTTGGTAGGGGGAAGCTATCTTTGGGACATGCTCTGTTGACAGTTTTGTAATCGACGCAAACGCGCCACTTGCCATTTTTCTTTGGCACCACCACCGTGTTGGAGATCCACCTGGGGTAGTGCACCTCTCTGATTGCCCCTGCTTCCAGCAAGTTTCCCACTTCTTCCGCCACTATCTCGGCGTGGTGGAGTGCCGATCTGCGGGTGCGCTGAATGATTGGCCTGGCTGATGGGTGGACATTGAGTTGGTGGCAGATGAAGTTGGGATCAATGCCTGGCATGTCGTATGGAGTCCAGGCAAACACTTCGATGTTAGAGGTCAAAAACTCCAAGACCTCTAGCCTCTCAGTGCTAGACAACGACGAGCCAAGCAAGAAGAACTTATCCGGGTTCTTCTCGTCTATTCTGACCTCCACCAAGTCCTCCACTGCCTTCTGACTAGCCGCTTTGCCAACATCCGCGAATAGTTCATTACTCTCTGGTTCTTCAACCGAATGAACATATCCTTTGGCAGCGCGGCTCCCATTCGTTGCAACGAAGCACTGCTTGGACATAATCTGGTCCCCATAAACCTCCTCTATTACTCCGGTGTCGTTGGGGAACCTCATCACTTGGTGGTAGGAGGATGCTACCGAGCGCATGGCGTGCAGCCACGTTCTGCCCAAGATGATGTTGTAGGTGGATGGAACCTTTAACACCCAGAACTCCACTTGCTTTGTCACACTCCCTGCTCTGACTGGAAGGATGATTTTGCCGACTGGCCACTCCGGCATAGAATTGAATCCAATCAAAGGGGATACGGCTGGGGCTAAGTCCTTGTCCTGCAGCTTGAGTTGCTTGAAAGTTTCATAGTACATGATTTCACACGAACTACCTTGGTCAATCAGAATCCGCTTGACGTCAAAATCCTTGACTCGGAGAGTGACGACCAAGGCATCATTGTGTGGGCTATATATTCTGTCCAAGTCTTTATCTGAAAAGGACATGACATTTGTGGCTTCTGTCCTCCCCTTTTTGACGACTGGTTGGGCACTTAGCACTTCTCTCAAGTGCTCTGCTTTTTTGATTGAACCTCTGAGCTCGCATACACGCTCTGGTTCAAAGACTCCATGGATTACGTTGATGGTGCCTTGCGGTGGGGCGTCGTTCGGCATTCCATTAGGGAGGTTGTGGTCCTGTGGGGCTGGCTGCGCCCCTCCTTCTATGTATTTATCCAGGTGGCCCGCCGCCACCAACTCCTCCAGATGCTGCCTCAATGGCATACAGTTCTCAGTTCGGTGCCCCTTTTCCTTGTGGTAGGTGCATCTGGATCTGTCATCGTAGTCCTTCTGGGCCTCGCCAATCTTGGCTGGCCACTTGATGAAAGGCTCGTCTCGAATCTCACTAAGTATACGGTAGATTGGTTTTTTGAACACTGTGGTAATGGCGGTGCGGACTCTCAACCACCTCTTGTCCTGGTCTTCGTCATTATCTCGTTTGCCCCGTCCGTTTTTGTTTCGGCGATCTACCGTATTGACCTTTGCCGAGGTCTTCTTCTCTGGTGTTATGGTCGCGCCAGTCTTTGCTTTGGCGCGAGCGCCATCCTCTTCCACCCTGATGTGCTGATGCACTCTCTCCATCAGGGCCTCCATGGTAAGAGGTGGCGTCATAGTGATAGAATCCCTCAGTCTATTCCCGACTGGAAGGCCTCTCTTGTACTGCGCGATGGCCAGGTTGGTTGGGCAATCCCCAATCTGGTTGAAGGTCTCCCAATATCGGCTGTTGTAGGACCTTAATGTCTCCTTCTCACCCATGTCGATGGAGAGTAGCTGGTCGATCTCCACCGGAGTCTTAGTGTTTGTTCTGAATCTTGTGACAAATGCTTCTGCCAATTGCGCCCAGGAGGCTATGCTGCCCTCTGGGAGTTTCTCAAACCAAGTCAAGCCTAGGTCACCAAGGCTTGAGGGGAACAAGATGCACATTAAGGCCTCGTTCCGCCGGTATACAGCCATAACCTGGCGGAAGTGGCTTAAGTGCAAGTAGGGGTCCGTCTTCCCCTCGTATGTGGTGAACTTCGGCTGTAGAAAGCCTGACGGTAAAGGCGCGTTCTCAATTGCTGGGACAAACGGTGAGGTCTGCAGCCTTGCCAATACTTTGTCCGTTGGTTCGTAGGCCGGGCGCGGTTGTGGCATTCCAACCTCGACGCTTCCATGCGTCCGAGGAGCCAACCGCTGTAAGGCCGAAACTCTATGTGGATCACGCGCCTTGGCCTCCTCCCTGCGTCGTGCCTTTTCTTCTAGCACGGTTCGTAGGTCGGATGACCTGGGTAACTCCGTTTGCCTGGACCTTGTTTGGTGTGTATGCGAAGGCCAGTATGTGCTTCCTTCCGTGTAAGACCTTTCAGATCTCGCCCTCTCAGACCTGGAGTGACGAGTTCTGGAAGATCTTGATTGCGTATCGCCTGTCCTGAGGCTTCTCTCTCCTGCCTGGGAGGGTGTTGAATTCCTACTACGACCCTCTGAGTGGCGAGGGGGCGTCTTCCTGTTGCGCCCCTCTCCTGTCGCCACTTCTTTTCCTTTCATCTGGCGCTTCAAAGACTCCATGTCTGCTGCCATCTTTCGGATCAGTTCATCTTGTTCTCTGACGCGATCTTCCAGAATTTGAGGATCAACTCTGCGCCTTTGTCTTTCTGGGCTTTGCGAATGAGAGGGATGAGGGCTGTCATTCCTCCTTCGTCCCCTCGCATTTCTCCTGGAATTTTGCCTTTGTGGTTCCAAGCTTGCCATGGGAGGGACCAAAGGTAGGCCTTCGCGCCTTGCACCTCCCTCTGGAGTTAGTCCGTCAATGGCGGACTGAGGCAGTTCTTCGTTGTTCGCCATTGATTGTTCAAGAAAAAGCTTGATCAAGAGGTTGTTCCTGTCTGTTATTCCCACAGACGGCGCCAATTGTACGGGAAAGGGATTCACCTTCTCGTATAATCCTGTTGATCAAGTCTGCGTTCCTCAATACGTCGTCGTTCCACCACCTGAAAACACAAACGTGAGCTGGCCGGCGGGGGTGTGCCGGAAACCTCTCCGATGCCTAAGTCAGTAAGCAAGACTAGAAGGCAAAGCTCTGAGTATTCAGGAAGCAAAAATTGCATTACCTCTTCATAGGTGATATTGGTGAGCTTATATAGGTTTCGAGTGGCACAATCCTAGTAGGACTCTAACTTCTCCATGCAAAGAGTCCTCCTAGGACTCTTATTTCTCCATGCGTAGAGTCCTTCTAGGAATCATACTCCTCCTGGAAGATAATGCTCATCTTCAACACCCCCCTCACTGCATAAGCCAAGTGAGATGGCTTCATTATGGCCGAACTCCATTACGACCGAAGTAACCCATAATCCGAACTTCGCTTTACTTCTCTTTTCCCGGTTTCGCATGCACAACCGAGCTAACCATAAGAGAGCTCAACCGGACTAGGACATGGCCAAGCCGAACTAACAAGTCCGAACCGGTGTTAATATGCAACCGACCTAGCATATAAGAACCGGTATAATTCTACGACCGATCTACCAACTGGAACCGGACTACCTAGATACTTGCCGCAACCGAAGTACGCACACTTATTTGGCAGCCGAACTACCCATACTTCTCCTTTCTTAGTGGGTATCTTCCATTCTTGAACCTAGCTCGGCCCAACACCTAGCTCGGCCCAATAATGAATATAAATTACCCTCTCATATAGTATAGATGATGAGTTACCATGAACTAACATATTGAAGGCAGGTGTTAAATTGGCTAGTATAAATATGATGTACTGCTAATCCGTTTCTAAAATTACACGATCTTTGACGGTTGCTTCCTTCTCCAAAACTCTGTTCACTATTGCATTCTTCTCTCTATCTCTCTCTCTCTCTTCTAGACATATTTTCTCTGAGTGAAATAATGAGAATGTATCATGTTGTAACATAAAAGCAAGCTTCGTTTCAGTTCAACGTCCACATTATTACGACCCATATTTCTCGTGTTTCTGGCTTTGGATTACTCGTGATTTCCTTTTTCTCACAACCACAAGTACATCATCTACACACGGTTAGTCTTCTTCAACTTCATTTTCATTTCCTTTTCATTCATTGATTGATTAATGACAATGACACGATTGGTTCAGATTCATATTCCGAAAATTTAATTGAAATATTATTGCATAGTAATTGTTGTTTTTGTGCAGAGAGAGAGAGAGAGAGAGAGAGAGAGAGAGATTGATATATAGATTTGTTGTTGTCGTTGTTGATGTTGTGATGGTACATGGAAATGGAAGAAGAGATGAGGATACAAATGGAATTAGAGTTGAGGAGGAGGAGGAGGAGGAGGAAGAGTATGAGGTGGATGATGTCAATGATCGAATGGAGTCGTCGCGTGGAAGTCGATTCAATTTGCTCAATAGAGAATTGGAGCTCGACTACGCCCGGAGGATATTCAGCAGAGAAAATGTCATCAAGGGTATTAAGGACCTTTCCAAAGGTCTCGCCATTCATCCTGACAACAGGTACCACTACGACTCTCAGTTCTCTCTCTCTCTCTCCCTCTCTCTCTCTCTCTCAATCTACGCGACGCGAGTATTCAGGTCTATCATGTGAGGCTTAAGGTCTGTTTGGATTAAACGGTTTAGTGAGGAGATGTACAGAAAAAGAACTCACACCTGCCTGGTCCTCACTTCATTTGCAAGTTCGGAGAGGTGATATGAAAAATGATGATAAATAAAGAAGAGTAAATTACACAAACTTCTCTTAAAATCTAGACGAAAAATAATAACGGATAATAAAGTTGTTTGAAATAATTTAAATAAGTGTATTTTTAAATTTTTATGAAAAGATATGTAAAAATATGAAAAAGTGATGTGACTCAACAAATATGAAAAAATAATAAATATGTTATTTTAGTGTACTTCAAATTTCTTATATTGTGTTTCTGTCACCTATTTGAATTATAATTTTAAAATTTTTCTTAGCTTTATTATCCTCATATGACCCTCACAATTTTATTTTATTTTTTAAAATTTCTATTTAAATTTATAGTCTAAACACAATTTTAAAGTTTTAATGCACGTAACATATCTATCTTTTTATCTCTATTTTGTAAATTAATATTGTCATTCCTTTTACATTCTTTTATTTGTGTCTTTATACTATTTATATTAATTTTAATTTATTTAATCTTATTAAAAGGGAGAGTAGTGTTTTGTTTGTCACCAAAATAGTAATGGTATATTTATTGTTAATCTAGATTAATCAATAAAAACAATGTAATTTCAAAACTTATAAAAATTTCATATAATAGATATGATGGAGATTTTTTCAAATTCAAAATCTGAATTTGATTGTTATGTCAAGGCTTGTGGGGCTCACCATAAGTGTTTCAATAATTCATATCATTTATTTGGTAAAATTCTCCCTCGATATCATTCCTGAAAAAAATTATATCAATCCAATAATTAGAATATTTTCATTTTATCACATTAATTTAAAAAAATGGATGATTTATTTTAAAAAGAAAAAATTCAAAATTAGGTGTGTTTTTCAAAATAATTACCTACGTATCGAAGAATTTATGATTTTAATAATTAAAATTTATAAACTTTACAATTATTTTGCATTTTTTTTTCAACCCCTCCACTGATTTTTTATTTCCCCCTTAAAAAACTTATTCATTGTACATTTAAAAAAAAAAAATAAATATTATAAAATAAAAATATTATGATTATCAGATAAATTTAATTTTTTCATAAATAATACACACAAATCACTTTACAAAATGAATAATTTGAGATCTCGTTTGGCATGTAATGCTTTTAGCCTGAAGTCAAAAAATTATTAAAAAAATAAAAAGTTTATAACTTATATTAAAAAGTCAAAGATTTTTTTTTTTCACTTTTTGTATATCTTTTTATAAAAAATTAAAGAGTCATTCAAAATACATTAATTTTTTTATTTCATGATTTAATTAAAAATTAAAAAATTACTAAAATAATCGATTCCCAAATGAGATTTGAATCATTAAAAAAATCCCATAGCAACTCCACGAGCCCTAATACTACAATGAAATTTAAAGTTTAAACTTTAGAAAGAAACCCAATTAGATGTCATAGAAAAATATTATAAATTTCAAATTTTATTAAATAAATAACTAAATATCTAAAATTTAAAAAATTATAAATTTTATAATCATATAAAATATTTAACCATTTATTTAATAAAAGATTTAAGTATCTCTAACATTCGCTCGATATCATATGTCATGCGAGATAAAAGTGAGTAGCTCTCTCTCGGTACGTAGGAGGCAGTTTGGTGGGGGCTACGTGATGCATGCCCTGCTTATTGTTGTTGTACTGTCTTCTATTTTTTTTAACAATTATGCTGCAGACCCTTAGTGGGGTTGCACTTCCAGTAAGGTCGCGAGTCTCTATTGACTGAAACTCAAAAAAAAAATAAGTAAAATAATTTTTTTTTTTGCTCAATCACGACGCACCACCTCATTGGGTCGACCCCAGTGGGTCCGAAGCATGTTTCTTTTTTTAATTTTTGTCACATTTAGATCTACGATGGAGGGGATGACATATATATGGGTCCCAACTTAAATCATTGTTGTACTGCTGCGGTGGCAGACACACAACTCTTGGATAGTGGTCCCAAATTTATAGGTAAATTATTAATAGTTGTATTTAATTTACAATTCTATTGAAAATAAATTTTAATAAAATGTTTATTAAAAATAATTTTTTGTAATAATATTTTATATATGTCATTAAAAATTAATAATAAATAATTTTTTTGTTACTGTTTTTATTGATTGTCTCTAAAACTTATAATTAGTAATATTTTTTTGTGACGAATTTTTTAAATTGTTACTGAAAGTTTGAAATTAATAACTTTTTTAGGATAATTTTTTTAAATTATTGCTAAAATTTATAATTAGTGACATTTTAAATAATTTTTTTAAAAAAATTGTAATTAAAAATTAATAATTAGTGATATTTTTTAGTGATATTTAATTAAAAAATGCTATTAATATTTACGAAACTTATTAAATAATGAATTTACTTATTAAAATTTACACCTAAATCTCCTTAAATACAACAAAAAGTGGCATGATTCATGAAAATTTATTTTGAATTTTGCTCAAAAAGTGAGTGTAAGAGATACATTTAAAAGTTAATGGGTTGTAGACTAGACCCACCATAAATATAGGCCATTTTTTTAGAAAATCTGTTCGGGCAGGCAGTTTTCGTACCTAGCCCAAGTCTGAGTCTGTATCCTGAGTGGGCCAACTCAATCTGAATGAGAATTGAGTTGGGAGTAGATTTAGAATTTGAAATATGACTAGGGTGGGGCCTGATTTTAAGGCATATATTTTTTTTTACGTTTTTTTCATATAATTTGATGGATTCATGTGTTGGCACGGTGGCTAGCCCAGTGGGCTGCCTCTCTTACGGCCTAATATCATCCGCATTAGTCTTAATAAATTTTAAATTAAATTATAATTCAAAATTTATTTTTGTATTTTAGCTAGTCTATACACTTCATCAAACTCTCTATTTTAAAATTCAATTTCATTAAAATATTATGAACAAGCAAGCATAAACAAGATCCAAGACAATAACAGATCAATACCAGAACAATAACAGAGCAGCAGCAGCACATGAGGGCCAAACCCATTGAGGGGCAGTCGGTCGGCTGGTCGACTAGGTTAGGCCAAATTTGGGTGCTTACGGGACATCCGGGTGGACGACCTGCCATGGTTTTTTGGCCCAACTTTACTATAGAAAATATGATAAAAAATAGATTATTGTATGAACAGTGCCTCAACAAATCAGTTGAGGTACTGTAACATTCACAAAATGAATGAAGGGTATAGAGAGACTGATAAAGCTGATATTTACAATTTTTGCTCTATACAATAGCTTCAAAGTCATTATATAGAAACTGATACAGATGCTCTAATAAAAAGTAGACAAACATCCCTAAACAAAACAAAAAAAATCATATAAACATGTCAAAATTTTAATATATATATATTCTTTCAGTTTATTTTTTTATCTCTAACATTACTCTGTTTACCTACCACATTTTATTTATCAAGTGTTGTGTCATGTATTAATTACATGCATGACAGGATTGATTCAATCAATGTGATCATAACAAGCAAAATGATGAAATGTAAGGCTTCTCTTCAGTTTATAAATAGAGTTATTAGATTGGTAGGATTTATAACAGATCTCATTTTGATTATTTGAATTGTTCAATACAAAAATTACATTGAATAAATATCGATAGGTATTTGATCAAATAAAATTTTTGTCAACAATTTATTTTTAAAATTATATTTACTATTAACAAAAATATAATTTGATTGAAAGACTATCAATATTTGATCAATATTATTTTTACAAAAATAAAATATTTAACAAAATTTATATATTAAATAATTTAAATTATTAAAATAAAACTCTTGATTAAGCCAGACTCAACAGCCCTAAGCAAAAAATAATACCATGTAAACATGTCATTGCTTTATTATTATTATATTTTTGGTAATAATGCGTGTTGGTAGGGGTGTATTTGGCCCAATTCGGCCCGACCCATGTCGGGCTTCGCGAGTTCTCACCAAAATTTAGGCTTGGTCAGGTTGGCTCATGGGCCAAAAAATTAGGCTCAAGGGTATTCGGACTTTGGGTGGGCCGGGGCCAGTGGGCCTGTGCCTGGACTTGGGTGGGTTTGAACATTTTTTTAAATATTTTTTATCAATTTTTTAAATATTATTTTTAACTAAAAAAGATATTGAGTCTCGGGCTAGGCCCTGAGTGAGCCTTAACCAGGCCGATGGTTCAGATCATGGGCCAAGCCAGACTTCAAAATGATGGGTGATTCTATTTGCACCCAAATAATAACTTAGTATGCCCAATTGAAATTTTAAAATTGTAATTTATATTATATCTTTATGTAAATTTACTAATGAGGACAAAATATTAAATCTTAAAATAATTTTTTTTCCTCATAGTACATTCAAATCACTTACAAATATTTTTCATATTCAACTCTCATCATATTCTTCTCAAATTTCAATTTTTTCTCTTCATTTTCTTTCTCATTCTAAAACTTCAATTCACACTACCAAAATTTACCATTAAAAATCTTATTCATTCTACCAAAACTTACGATTATCATCAATACCAATCAGTTTGCGGTGGGTCAGTGAAGGCAAAACACCCCACTGTTTTGGTGGGTTTGATTTGTATATAAGAAAAAATTTAAAAATTATAAAAAAATAAAAAACAATGGAAGCAATGGCTTCATCCACTACGGGCCTTGATTTCACTGTTTATTTATTGTAAGGAAAATCAATCTCAACCCGTTTTGTTTTTCAAACTTTCAACCACGACATCTATGATAAAATTATCGTAAGCCGGGTTGCTATTATTACCTTGTAATCATCAGTGGATGACTTCATAATAAAGTCTACATATAATCTCATTGAAGTAATCCTTCAAACCATAGTAATAATCTGCTGCAGGACCTAATTGATAGAAAAATTTCACTCTAACATATACGAGCAACAACTCATTACACGAATTCTGGATTTTGATCTCACATATTGAGTTTGTGTGTGAAATTAGAGTTTTGATTTGTTTATTATTAGAGTGTATCTTAGAAGGTAAAGTCAGAAAAAAATATAAGATATATTAAAAATAAATTGTAATTTTAAATAATTTAATATAATATACTAAGAAATTGAGTTTATTTAATTAATTTTTGAGTACAAATCACCTGGCTTGTTTTCACTTTTCAAAAAATACTTTTCAGAAAATTCTCCTTTCTGATTTTTCGTGTTTTTTTGTTTTTACTGAATTTTTTTAATATTTTAAGCAATTTTTTACTTTTTAGACACTAAATACACTTAAAAAGTAAAAAAATTGTAAAAAAAATCTTTGAAAAATTCACTAAATACCAAAAATATAAAAAAATACAAGAATTCAGTATATTTTTTATATTTTATGTATTTATTAATTTTTTAAAATATTTTTTCACAAATTTTTTACTTTTTAGATACATCTAATTAAGGTGCATCTAAAAAAGTAAAAAAAATATTTAAAATTTTAAAAATATTCACTAAAAACAAAATAACACGAAAATCAAAAAGTTAATTTTCAAAAAACTTAATTTAAAAAACTCAAACCAGAATAGAATCCCCAAAATGATAGCCTAAACCTAGGGTCTCTGTCCAAATCCAAACAAACTTAGGTGGTGTTTGGGAAGAATTGTAGTTGAGTTTTTTCTTATTTTTTTCACTAGAAGACAAAAATTTTACGAAATCAAAAAAAATACATCCAAACAAAATATCACATCCAACTCCATAATCATTTCATTTTTTCTCTCACAAACATCACATTCAACCACAAAAAAATTTAACTATCTTCCCAAACACAAAATTTTTTTTTTCAATAATATCTTATATCTAAAAAAAAACCTACATAAAAATCCACTTCCAAACACCATCTTAGACAGGTTGGAGCGACCTCAGACTGCGTACCATTTTTACACTCAGTTGGGCGGACCGCTTAAAACACATCTCCCGCAAAACTATTGGGGCGGCAAACAGCATTATGTGCATAGCTTGTTGAAAAATTGTTTGAGGTTTTGAATTCTTACGGTAAGATGATAAGCAAAGCAAATTCAGGTGGTACCGTGCATGGACGAAGTTCATTCTGGTGTGGGCAGTGTACTCATCTTTCTTCACACCCATGGAGTTCGGGTTCTTCAGGGGAATGCCCAGTAAGCTTTTCTTATGGGACATCGCGGGTCAAGTTGCTTTCCTTGTAGACATTGTCCTCCAATTCTTCGTCGCTTACAGAGATAGTCAGACCTACAAAATGGTCTATAAGCGCACCCCAATTGCTCTTCGGTCAGTTTTCTCTTTCCTTTCCCATTTTTTATTTTTATTTTATTTTATTTATTTATTTATTTTTCAGTCTAAAATTATAAAAATTAGCTTTTTAACTAATTGTTTTTTATTAAATTTTTTCAAAGATTTTGAAAACCAACCAAACAGAATAATTCTTTCTTTTATTTTCTTTTAACTATTTTTATTGCAGGTACCTGAAATCTAATTTTGTCTTCGATCTTCTTTCTTGTATGCCTTGGGATGTTATCTGTAAGGTACCACTCTTCGTTCCTATAATTGTAGTTTTTGAAGATACCATATGGTTCCTGTTTCAACAATTGTTTTGCATATTGCACAGTAATTGAAGTTATTATTGTCCCCATTATCTTTGTCACCATGCACTATGTTTTTTAGTTTTTCTTTTTGGGGGTCTTCGTTCACCTTGTTTCTTGATCTATTTGTCTCTTGACGTGGAAAACAAGATCACACATGAGGGGTGAGGGGAGTGTTAGCTCGATATATATTGTTGAGTCCATTTTCTAATAGCTTAAACTTTTGAGTTGAAACAATTGGTGATTTAACATGGTATCAAAAAGTTCAGGTTAGAGGAGGTCTTGGTTCAAGTTTCTCCATTTGTATTTGGTCCTTATTTGCATTGTTTCTTTAGTTGTTTACATTCTTTGTTCTCTCTCTGTATGTATGGATGTTTACATCTCAACATGTAAGACAAGGTTGCACATGAGGGAAGGTGTCGAATAGTTTGATACATATTGTTGGACCCATTTCTTAACAACTTAATCTTTTGGGACAATTGGTTACTTAACAGTTACCATTGCATTGACATTGAATACAAAGAATGAATTGAAATTCGAATGAACAAGTTTGTAGTGTTTTTGTCAAGTATCCATGGAGTCACATGCAAGGAAAGATAGGTTCCCATAAATCTAGGTGTAATTGATGACTACAGTAGCAGACTATGCATCTTTTCACCTTGATTTAATCCCTTGTATCTTGCTTCTTTATTATTTTTTAATTTTTTATATTTTAAACTTTGCTATGTCTCTATTTTTCAATTCTATTTCAATCCATTCATGTGGTTATCTAACATGAGAGATTTTACTTCTCTTGCTATTCGTTTCTACTCTCCTTTTTTTTCCTTTCTCTTTTCTCATTTTATGCACATCAACTTATATTTGAAGGAAAAAGACCATCATGCATTTTATATTATTTGATATACAATGGTTCCACAAATTATAAGCCACTTGCTAAAAATAATTTTAATATTAAAATATCCAACTTAA
This sequence comes from Camellia granthamiana, assembly GCA_036172215.1. Lineage (NCBI taxonomy): Eukaryota > Viridiplantae > Streptophyta > Magnoliopsida > Ericales > Theaceae > Camellia > Camellia granthamiana. The sequence continues at coordinate 94,086,294 of CM069906.1, forward strand.
TGTACCCGGTACTTGTTTGATTGCTATCATTCTCTTTGACTATACATATAGTTGTGTATTCTGTAAACGGATATATATTTTAAAATCTTAAAATACTCAAGAATACAGATTCCTCTAGCATACCATGATTAATTGGCACTAAGCCTTTTTGTTGTTGAGTTGAGTTGAGTTGGATAAACTTTTATTTGGGATACTTTGGATAGTATGCAGCTAGGAAGCACGGGTGCGGGTATGAGTACGGTGCGGGTATGAGTGCGGGTATGCCGATACGGCAAAACTCAAAAAAAGTATGATATGGGTACGGCTGCGGTACGCTGATATATATTTTTTATTTATAATTATGGTTAAAGGATCCAACCTACAAATTAAAATTAAATATCAAATTAAAATTAAATATTAATTTTCAACTTCAAATCTTATGTTCATATTCAGCAAACAAATTCAGTGCCAAATTTTTAATATTATCAAACCTCCATTATGGTTGAAAGAATACTAAAAACTTCTAAGAATATGGTGTAACGTCCAAGAATATGAATTGGTATGTTTAACTACTAGGATGATCAAGCCAATATGTCTTCCTGTCAGTTCTTGTTCAATAGAATGTTTTGTTTCATTTTCAGAAGTTGTATTTTGAAAAATATTAAAGAGTAGTTTGTTGAAAATACACCACCGAAAGATGTTTTTGAATTTATTCAAAACAATTTTTTGTAGAAAAAAGGAAATAATATGAAAATGATAGTGTGGTTTTGAATTTTCATTATTTTTTCACAAATTAATTTTTAGTGTTTTCCAAGAAGTAAATTTTGAAAACAAAGCGAGAGTGTTTCTCAACAACACTTCTGATGAGAAAACATTAATGAATTGGCTTATAATTTTTAGAGTTTTCCAAGAAGTAAATTTTGAAAACAAAGCCAGAGTGTTCTTAGCAAAAGCATATACAATTCATTCATACAGACAGACAGGACAACAGAGAAATATCAAAATTGCTAATTTGCAAGGGCACAAAAAAAAAAAAAAAACAGAGAGATGAAGAACACTCACCGGAGGGAAGACGAGGAAAGGAACAGAGAAGAAGAAGACCACTTGCTGATCTGCAGAAAAAACCGAAGAAATGAAGATGAAGAAACGAAGACGAAGACACGAAGAAACGAAGAAGAAGAAGAAGAAGAAGAAGAAGAAGAAGAACACAAAGATGAAGATGAAGAACACTCACCAGAGGACTTCGTCTAGTTGCGTCGCCGTCGCCGTCGGGCTTTGAAGTGAAGAGATATTGCTGTCGCTGAAGAAGAAGAAGAAGACAACGAAGAAGACCTCCGCCGTTCTCTTTGTTGCTGTTGAAGTGAATAGATGCAAAGAAGGGACAAAACCTAGGTTATAACACTGTGTTTTTTTATTTATTTATATAAAGAACATAAATAAATTGCTCCGGTACCCCTAATTGTCTTATAAATTTGATTTTTGGCCCCGGAGTACCCGAAATGTACCCACGCCGTACCCACACCATACCCGATTGAACCAAACGTACCGGACCCCCTTTTGCCGTACCGGTGTGCGTATCGCATTCGGTAAGTACCCAGTATTCGTACGGCATTATTTTTGGAGTACCCGTGTTTCATAGGTATGCAGTGATCACATAGTTCAGACTGGGAACATGATGGTAAAATTAAGGGCAAATTTGCAGATGGTCCTTATATTTTATCCCTTATTTTAGTCTTTAATTTTTAATTGACTTGATTTTGACCATTAATTTTAAATTTTGCTTCAATTTAGGCCAATTGATAATATCATTAGTGTTTTTTAAGAAAAATATCTCTAAATTGTTGAGGTTAATTTATTGAGTTGAGTAAATTTATAATTTTGTCTTTAAAAATATAGCACATGCCACTAATGGGCATATTTTTCATAAAATAATACTAAGAGTTGTAATCAATCGGACCAAATTGAGACAACATCATAAATTTAAGGTCAAAATACAACCAATTGAAATTACAGGGACTAAAATGACCCAAGGACCAAAGTATAGGGACTACTGTCATAATTTGCCCTAAAATCAATATGTTATGCTATGGTTTCCATATTACTTTTTGTGTCTTAGGGATAGAATTAGAAAGGACAATAAAAACTTATAATGGCAGTTTTTGGATGTCCTTTTAAAATTGAGTTAGCTTATTGTAGTTTTGAACCCGCTTTATTTAATTTGTAGTTTATCACAATTTGTAAATTGTTTTTCACAAGATGAAGCACCTTGTTACTTTTAGAATACTCCCTGATCTCATCATGTGAGTCAGTCATATTAATGCTGGTTGAGTGTCGTACTTATTACACTGCTACTCTCTGTGCTCATGTGCCCTTTTCTTTTTCTTCTTTTACTTCTCATAATCCTTATATTTTAACATTTCCATAACACCACAACTACATCTTCAGTAATTACAACATAGCAATCTGTGTTAATCAGGCTTGTGGCAATAAAGAAGAAGTGAGGTACCTTTTGTGGATCAGGTTAAGTCGGGTTCGCAAAGTCATTGATTTTTTTCAGAACATGGAGAAGGATATACGGATCAATTATCAGTTTACTAGGATTGTCAAGCTTATTGCGGTTGAACTCTATTGCACACATACTGCAGCCTGCATATTTTATTATTTGGCTACCACTCTTCCTGCGGAGCAAGAAGGGTATACATGGATTGGGAGTTTAAAAATGGGTGACTACAGTTATTCACACTTCAGACAAATTGATTTGTGGACGCGGTACACAACATCCCTATATTTTGCCATTGTCACCATGGCAACAGTTGGTGAGTTCATTTCTCTACGTAACTGAAGGCATATTATCGTTTCTAGTTGCAAAATCCGACTCTCAAATATTGATAAAGGCTAATGATGTTTGCATTACATGTAATCTATCTTATTCAGAAATCAAAAGAAGCTAACCAATTTCTTACAGGAAAAGAAAAAAAAAAAAAAAACGAATTTAATACAAGGAAGACGTTAGGTCTACCCAAGATCAATTCCAACATGTATTTGTCTTGAGGTCTTCGGTTGTTCAATGAAGACCAGAGCTAGTTAAGTGTAAAACCCAAGTTATGTGTAGAATTATTTTTTGGATAGATTAGTAATGAAACTAATTTGTATAGGTCATTTAGTAATATCAAGGAATTAGTTATAAGATGGCATTATAATTTCTATAACTTAGATGGGTAATTTTGCAATTTTAGAAAACTAGGTTAATAAGGCAACATGTTTTGCTTCTAGTCTTGGAGGAAAACAGAGGTCTCGCTAGGGTTTTGAAGGCTGCTGCAGGATTTGAAAAAGGTAAAAAGAAAAAAGAAAACGAAGAGGGAAGATTTATAGAGTGGTGATTTTAATCTATTCATCTCTTAGAGGTTTGTGAGATTGAGGTGGATCTTGGTAATTTAAGATTAGTTTGGGAAATATTATTTTAGCTGTTTGAGGTAAGTAACCCTCTATCACTGTTGGTTCATTTTTATTCCTATTGAATCGTTTGAAATTATAAATATTTATTTATAGCCTTTCTCTTAAAATAAAATATGGGTCAAGTATAAAACATCGGATATTATTATGAAAATTATTTAAATATTTTGTGAAACTATTATGAAAATTGTACCAGATGTTTATTTTGAAAATATCGAATATTTTATTTAAAAGTTTTGTATTGTTTGAATTCTCAATATCACTCTAGTCTGACTATGATTTGGACCCTAGCCAATGGGGTTTATTTATTGGCACAGAAGCTAATTTCTTTTAGGGCTTTACCACTGGCCTATGTATGGTTCTGGGCCTTGTCATGGGTTAAGTGACCGTAGTCACCAAGACTTGAGTTTTGTGAATCGAATCATTGAACTGTCTGAATATCAAACCATCAATTTGAACAACGACATTTCTTCAAATTATCTCATTGTCTTTTCAATTAAAATGTATTGCTATGCTGTTTATTTTCAGCTATGGAACCATCTTACAAAATAATTGTTCATTTATTGAATTGTAGCAAAAATATATTTATTGGATTGACTATTTTTTTTTGTATACTTGATCCAGCTAGCAGTGATGGTTGTTATTTGCTGGACTGTCTAGCTTATCCTTATTTTATTTTTTTTAGATTCTGAGGAGTAAAGCTTGTTAGAATAGGAAATACGTAATTGTGTGATTGTGTTTCCTTATATTATGCCTTATGGCACTCTTGTAATTACTCAGTATTATTAATATAAAATGGAATGAAGTCTAACTCATTTCCTAACTCTTTCTCTTCTCCAAAACTATATGGTATCAGAGCCAAAACCCTAGCCCATACCTCTGTCGGCAGTCACCTCTCTCAATCGACTTCTGTAGCCTATCACCCAGGCCCCTACAGTCAATCCGAACCTCCCACACTCTTGTTCAGTCCATCGGCAGCCTCCCTGTGCCTCCTGACAGCCTCTTAGGCCTAGTTGACAGCCCCTTTGGCCTTCTAGGGGTCTGTTGGCAGCTTGTGCGGGTTTTTGCTTGTGGGAGTGCCGAGAGTAGGACTACGATTTAAGTTACTTAGATTACTATTTTGTTAGTGGATTATATTAGTGGACTTGGTGGACAATTTTATATGGTAAGGATCGTTTATTATTTATGGATTTTGGTATTATGATAATTAAAGATTTAATTTGAGTATTTTATATTGTTGGTTTATTTGATTGGACTCTTAGCTTTGCATGCTCACTTAGATGAGTGTGCGGTGTTGTCACAGGGCTTGGGGCGTGACATTAAGTTTCATTATGGTTGGGGCTTTCGTTGGTGTATCCTAGCATTTACTCATCTAAAAGCTTAAGTTGTTAGAGAGGGGCAATTTTATTATTTATATTATATTCTCAACATGCCGCCTCACGAGTGGCTAGACATTTTCTCATAGCGGGAGGTCGAACCTAGGATCTATTGTCTGCTTTGATACCATATAAAAGTGTTGATTACCAACTCATCTAAAGGCTTAAGTTGTTAGAGAGAGGGGCAACTTTATTATTTATATTATATTCTCAATAGTTTCATACATGTGTACATATAAAATCACAAGTGACTACCATGGTAATGATATTTTTTGGGTTGGTTCATGAACTTCAGAGAACTATATTTCTCATTCTGAATATGTTAAAAAATCTGTTACTGAGAGGATTTTTGTTGATGGTTGTTAGAGATGTGGGCAAATTGTGGCCCCTTTGGGAATCATAATAGGCACAAAGATGGTCAATTTGATTGTTGTGTGAAGTGAAGTCCCACATCCCTTGAATACTAAAGCAATGTTAAGTATGTAAGCGTGAGGGCACCCTCATCTCAATAGCTAACTTTTGGTGTTGAGTTCTACCCAAGACTGTGTAACATGCTATCAGAGACGGAGTACTCAGTGATGGGTAGGGTGCACGCCGCAGGTGCTGCCCAGTGAGCATGTTGGGCATAAAGGAGGGTGTGAAGCGAAGTCCCCCATCAGCTGAGAACTAAAGTAACGTTGAGCATATAAGCATGAGGGCATCCTCACCTCAATAGCTAGTTTTTGAGGTTGAGTTTTACCCAAGACCGTGTAACATATTGCACGGGTAAAATGTATTTTTGGACTGGGGCACTTTTGGAGTTGGTGGCACTGGTAGATGTGGGTTAACTTGGTCATCAGAGGTGGTAGTTGTGTTACTGACATGTGAAGGTGGCAGAATTGTGGTTGAGGTGGTGATGCTGGTAAAGGAGGGTTTTTGGAGCAGCTTGTTTATGTGGCAATGGTAGCAGTGGTGGGTAGGAATAGCTTAGTGTTGAAGGTGATAATTATTTAGAACATTTGTGATGAAGATAAATTGTTGGTTGTTTATGGTGATACTGTGATAGAGTGCCAAAAGTAGTGATGCTAGCCACAATGGCATCAATTTTGGCCTTGGTTCGCATGTCTAATATTTTCATATATAATAGTGACAGAGAAGTAGAAATAGTGATAACATGAAAAAGCTTGAATAAGCTGTTTACACCAGTATCTATTGTACTGTTATTAAGACGTTAACAAAATAATGGGCTGCTTCATTAGAAGTTTTAGAAAAGGAAAATCTTCTTGGTGGAAGTAAAAATGTTACTTGATGATTATGAATCATTGGAAGAACAAATTTCCATTTTTGAGATCTCTAAACGTAGAGAGAGGCCAAGCAGGAGTACAAAAATTAGTGAGAAATAATTGGTTTAATTTTAGACCGTCGGGACATGTTATTTGATTGAAAGAAATAATCAAAATAATTATTTTTCTTTCACAAATAGTCTAAACATGTTAAAGCTTTCCACCATAAAATATTTCTATTTTTCCTGATGGGTTCTTTGTTTGTGCTAAATGAGTATCTTCTTCCTGCTGCAGGTTATGGAGATATACATGCAGTCAATCTGAGGGAAATGATATTCATAATGATATATGTCTCTTTTGACATGATTCTTGGTGCTTATTTGATTGGTAACATGACTGCATTAATTGTGAAAGGATCAAAGACAGAAAGGTTCAGGGATAAAATGGCAGATCTCATGAAATATATGAACAGAAATAGACTTGGAAGGGACATCCGCAATCAGATCAAAGGTCACTTGCGGTTACAGTATGAAAGCAGCTATACTGAAACTTCTGTCCTTCAGGATATGCCCATCTCCATTCGTGCTAAGGTAAAAGAGAAGAAACATTGTATAACTTGTCAAAGTATTAATCTCTAAACATTACTAAAGCCTTTTATTTTATTACAAGTTCTCTTTAGTTTTATTTTTTTAATAAAAAATTTCTTAGGTTTGAATATGCATGTATGTTTTCAGATTGTTGTATATATATGAATGACAAATCTGTTCTGCTTGTGCATAACAATTTGTGGTGTGCTTTAATTTGATTCCTCTCTTGTTTTGCTCAACATCTTTTGCAGATTTCCCAAACTTTATACAAGCCATACGTTGAAAATGTCCCTCTTTTCAAAGGATGCTCTACAGAATTCATCAATCAGATTGTAAGTTATTTTAGCTAACTAGACAATGTTATATTCATAATAATGAAAAACATTTGGATTCGATCAACAATTGTCCCCAAAGCTTAAGTTAGGAAATTGGCTCAACAATGTATATAAAGCTAACACTCTAAGAGAAAACAAGGTGAACGAAGACAGGTAGAATAGAATGAACAATGATAGAGATAATGAGGGTAACAAGACTTGAACCCAAGATTCTCCTGGAAGGCTGGAACTAGAGTTTTGATACCATGTTAGACCAATTGTACCAAAAGATTAAGCTTTTACAACAATTGGTGATCTCACTTGTATTGTCATTAGGGCTGCAAACGAGCCGAGCCGAACTTTAGCATGTTTGAGCTTGTTTATTAAGATTTTAACAAACTCAAGCTCAATCTTGAGCTCAATAAAAATTTAATGAACCGAGCTCGAGCCGAGTTGGCTTTGGCTTGACTCGAGTTAGAGCCTGTTCACGAGCCTTAATGAGCCAAAAAATTTATAAATTCATATATGCATATGAGACTACAATTACAATTAAAATTTTGATTATACAATTATATATACAATATATATAAACATTCTAAAAAAAAGAGTCAATATTTTATTGAAATAATATATACTACCACTATTATATAAATGTACTATCTATAGTTAACTATTATTTACATTTATATTTTTTAAATATATAAAGAACATATTTATCTTATTTTTTATACATATTTTTACATTATTTAATATATAAATAATAAATATTAAACGAGCCAGCTAACGAGCCGAACTTTAGAATGTTTGGGCTTGTTTATTAAAAATTTAATGAGCTTGAGCTTGAGCTTGAGCTCGAGCTCGAATGCAAAAAAAATTTAATGAACCGAGTTCGAACGAGCTTTTGCTGAGTTGAGCTCGAGCCTGTTCACAAACGGCTCTGTTCATTTGCAACCCTAATTGTCATAGCAATTCTCTTTAAAAATTTATGTAGTTTTTAATGAATTTGTTATCCTTTAATCATGAAAATCAAGTTTAGAATTGATATTGTTGAAAGTGAATGGCATATAGCAGATGGGTCTTCTTTATTTCTTCTGGAAATATTCATTCAAACATTCATCAAGTTTTGTCGATGCATTGCTTTAAGCATGACTCTAGTTTCTTCTTCCCAGGGAATTTCTTCCTCTTTTTATTTATAGTGAAAATAAATACCTATAGTATTTGAGTTTATTATATATGATCTTTGTTTGGTGCTTAAAATCCTCCCAAGTGGATTGGTTCGCCAGATTGCAGAGGCGCATCATCTTATTTGTCATTTTAGTGCATATAGAGGCTAAAAAAGTTATTTTCTTTTCAATAATGGGTGGGTGCTTTTTCTTCTTTCTTACTTTTTTATTTTTTTTGTAGATTTTGTTTCTCTGTTGCTATAGGCAACCTTAACCAGGCATATCATGTGCATGTTGACTTTTGGATTTTTAATAATCTTTTGTGGTGTTCTGTTTCTTGGGAGTTGAGTATGATTATCATTCACATTGTGAATCGTTGGCTATTTTTGTTGGTGTGATGCGAACATTAAACAAAGCTTAAAGCTGAGTAAAGCGAAGTTTAGATATCCAGAGAAGGATAGAAGATTATATATTACTCTTGCTGTTTGAGTTTTCAGTCATTGGTGCACGCTTAATTCCGTTCTTACTGAAGCTAAGCAAATAATCTTTTGGCTATCCTTAAGAATTGCTCCAGAAAAAGTAACCATATCACCCTCTTTGAAGTCAGACATGTTTGTATGACTATTGTCATATTTTTTTTTACTTGGTACTCTTCTCCTTCTTTTTGCTGTAGCTACAACTATAAACTCATCATGTTATTTTCCTCAAATATTCTTCAAGCAACCTTCATATTTTTCAGTCATTTCTACCAAGCAACCTTCATAAATTTGTACATGGATAGACATAGACATAGATAGACATAGAAAGTTAGAAACCACTGTAGGCTTTGTATACTGATTGGGGTGGTGTGAATAGTTTTTAATTGTAAGCGGACCAGAGTCTCGATCAAAGTGCTTTCTCTTGCGCTATGTCAATGTTTATAATACTGCAATCAATTTATTGTTGTATTCCTTTGACCTTAATGCAATGGTGTCTATAATTACATCCCCACATGAAATCACTGGACTTGAGTTTTTCATCATTTCATCTAATCTAGGAACCTCGTATGTGTGCACTCATGTGCTTTCCAGTTTCATCATGATTAAATGAATTAAAAATTACATTACCTGTGATACTAGTTTTGGTGGTCAACATGGTATTTGGTATGTGTTGGTTTACAACCGCAAAATTAAGATTGTCCTTGTTAAATAAGCAAATGTGGATTTACATAAGTTGATGGAGTTGTTCTCAGTCATTCTTTTGTTCTTGTAGGTAATCAGAGTCCATGAGGAGTTTTTTCTCCCAGGGGAAGTGATAATGGAACAGGGAAATGTGGTAGATCAACTTTATTTTGTTTGTCATGGTATGCTGGTATGATACTATCTTGTATTGACTTTTGTTTATTAATATTTATTTGATTATCGTGAGTCAGTTTCTTTTTGTTTGTTCTTTATCTTCTTCTGTTTCTTTTTGATATATACTTTTCAGTTCCTTATTCTCATGCATGGTATATTAATTTATTTTTTAATTTGCGGTTGCTTGTCCTAATGTTGATTTCATCATAAATTAGTTGTTTATTTAAACAAAAATGCATAGACAGAACTCAATTTAATTTTTCTTTAGTCTAGTTGTCTTCAAAATATAGTCCTGTTATTGGAGGACATCAGTACTATTCATCTTGTGGTTTGGAGTGTGAGGTTAATCCTGATTACTCTGAATCGTAACCAAGGTTTTAAAAAGCGGCCGCAACCGTTACGTAACACCGTTATGTAATGGTTGTGGTGGTTACTGCCACCCGTTACGATCACTTTTGCAGTGTGATTCAAATTCACAGGTGTGTCGGCCGTAGTGGCTGCCGTAGTGGTCATAACGGTGCTGTAATGACCGTAACGGCCTGTTACGCACCGTTACATAACGGTTCCGAACTGCTTCTTTCAAAAAAAACACACAAAAAAAAAGCTGAAAATGGAAGAAGAGGGATAAAGAGAGAAGAGGGAAGATGGAGGAGAAAGAGATAGAGAGAGAGAAGAGAGAAGATGAAGAACATGTTATTGATTTGTTCGTAACACTTCCAAAATGAAACATTTAACTACTACTTAATACCAATTGGGTCTTTGCTCACCTTTCTTTTCTTTCTCATTACACCTACTTGAAGAACAAACATTAAAAAAGGGGCTCAGGGATCTTCATGGTTGAAAATTTTTGTTTATTGTAGATAGGGTTGCGAAAGAAATGCCTATCTTGAACCCACCCGCTTGCCATTGCCATTTACATTTCTAGAAACATAACCATTATGTTGAATTAGAGTATTTCTAAGTAGTTCCCTAGGGAAGTCGTCATTAGTTTCCTGCATTTTAATATTGATGAGAGACTATTTATGTACAGGAGGAGGTTGGTATAGGGGCAGATGGATCAGAAGAGACTGTTTCTAATTTGGAACCTAACAATTTATTTGGTGAAATTTCTATTCTTTGCAACATATCTCAGCCTTATACTGTTCGAGTTTGCGAGCTATGTAGGCTTCTGCGCCTTGATAAACAATCATTCTCAAATATCCTTGACATATATTTTCATGATGGGCGAAGAGTCTTGATCAACCTTCTGGAGGTAATTCAGTTGTGCTAAAATGTTATTGCCTCTCTTATGTTGTTTCTTGCACTTCTTTTTCTCCCATGGCATCTGCACCTACAAATGCATATTCATTTGTTTTGTATAAACTTTATCGAATTAATTAATTTTTATGCATCAAATGCCTAAAATAGTATAAGCTGACAGGGAAAAGAATCAAATGTTCGTGTGAAGCAATTGGAATCTGATATCACATTTCATATTGGAAAGCAAGAAGCTGAACTTGCTTTAAGAGTTAATAGTGCAGCTTATCATGGAGATTTGCATCAACTCAAAAGTTTGATCCGAGCTGAAGCTGATCCCAAGAAGACAGATTATGATGGAAGATCACCATTGGTATGATTTTAGCTTTTCGCTATGATTTTCAATGGTTTTACTTTGTTGCTTCTTGATTCTTCAATCTGATGCTTATTTTACAAAAAAAAGGGTATTATATTATTGGGAATGCGACTTAGTTTTTCCTTGATTTCTTGTCTTTCTGAATTTAATAATTCATGGAGTTAATTTTAAGATATCTCGCTTGCAGCTACCTGAATCATTTAAAACTGTTATTGATGAGCTATAGGAACTCTATAGATATGTGCAAGAGGCAATGGTGGTTCTTGTTTATAGTGATACTAGTATACTACTGTTTGCAGATTCATCTGATCATGCATCCACGAATTACATTTGATTCAGCATCAAGAAAAATTACAAGCCATTTATGAACATTTGAGCATATGTTGTTCTCACATCTGGTTAGCATTATTTTTCATCTTTGTCATATATCTTTATTTTGTTGGTGTTTTTTGGTTGGTACATCTTTATTGTCTTCCCAGTTCGGTTCCGATTTCAACATTCATATCAAATGGACCTTAGCTGTTTAGTGCAAAATCAGAAATTACTTGGAACGAACAACAGATAATACATTTTTGTTAGTCTTGGTTGTGAACGTTTTTGAAATAAGGAGAATTTCTCCTTCAATGTTTCCTCCTTTAATCACATCTACAATAGAGAACATTGCAGTAGCTTGTATAATGTCTTACAATTTCACTTGGTAATAGGTTCAATGCTTTAGGCAGGTGAGAAATTATTGAACAAAAAGATCTGTGTTGTTTTCAATAGGAGAAGCTACAAATGTATATTTTGCCATTAATTGTTTTTCTAGGTGTGTATTTTCAAATTCTCGCTTCATTTGTGTTTTTTTACCCTTCTTGCTGGGCAGCTATGTCCATGTAAAACTATGGCAGATTACTAATCACCTTCCAAGAAAATTAAGCAAGGATTTTATGTTTTTTCTTAAAACCCTCATAAATCAAGTAGTTCATTGCCGAATAGTTGAAGAAATGGAAGGAGGTACCCTTTACACTCTTTTATACGTAGTGCAAAAGTTGTTTAAGGCAATATAGTTATAAAAGTCCATGCTTTTTGTCCAATACAACTTACTTAAGGATGCAGATGTACAAATGAATATGATACTCTCTTAAAACTGGTTGGGAATCATGTTAGAGCTGTATATGTCATTACGCCTATTTTTGTTATACTGAACTAATGAAATTTGGCGGATAGTGTAGACAAGTGCTGCTTGTTTGCCTGTGTCATTTCACAGTACAATATATATACACAGACACACATTGACTCAAGTCTAAGAAATAATTGAAGTGAAGTGCAATTATTTTATTTTACGTACTATTAAATCCATATCTGGTGGTACAATTGTCATTTCATGATAGTCGCTGGTGCTGCTTATGACAGGAATCTATCAAATTGTTTACTTTTTCCAAACATATGAAAATTAAAGTTTCGAATAAAAGAAGTGCTTCTCCCTGAAAAGATCCTCTTTACTTATTTATTTATGAATTTATTATTTTTCAATAGCATCTTGCTGCATCAAGAGGATATGAAGATATAACACTCTTCCTTATTCAAGAAGGTGTAGACATCAACATTTCAGGTAACCTTTTAATGTGCTTATCATTTTTTTTTTGTGTGGCTTTTTAAGCTTTATTTGTTTTTAGCTTTGTCAGAATAATTAATTTGCATGTATTTATCAAATTAAAAATAGAATAATTAATTTGCATGGGTTTCTTTAAACTTTGCAGATAAGTTTGGAAACACACCCTTACTAGAAGCCCTCAAGAACGGTCATGATAGAGTTGCTTCTATACTAGTTAAAGAAGGAGCTGCATTAAAGATTGATGATGCTGGTAGTTTCTTATGTACGGTGGTTACGAAAGGGGATTCAGATTTTCTCAAGAGGATATTATCCAATGGAATTGATCCAAACTCTAAAGATTACGATCACCGAACTCCACTTCATGTAGCCGCCTCTGAAGGATTATATTTAACAGCGAAGTTGCTTTTGGAAGCTGGGGCTAGTGTTCTTTTGAAGGACAGGTATAATTCAGTCAACCTCTTGCTACGATGAAATAGCGTTTATATGCAAACTTATTGAGCCCTATAGCAGTTTTAGCCAGTCATTTAAAGTGTAATTTGATAGGGCATCAATTTTGAGTCATATATAGATGTGATTGACTCCATGACAATTTTTTTAGACAAAATGTCCTGATCTATTCTGGGCATGGTCAAATTTTATCATACCCTATCTCATCTGTTTGTAAACTTTTTCTTTGCATACTTTAGTGTTGTTTAAAAACTTCATTTCACCTAAACATGCATTGATTTGACCTTTCAAAAGACATTTCCTCTCAACCGGTCCTCAGGCTTACAGCTGTACTGGATAAATTTCAACAATTATAACAAGAAATGGTTTACCTTTACCAATGAAACCATATATAAGACTAATAAGATTGCATTGATGTGCACATTTCTTGTTTTGCGATACAGATTAGAGTACAGAGTACTTTTTTTTCTCTCTCCTGTAATTATCTAATTAGCATCTTACTTATATGCAATGCTATATCTCAATTTTGACACTTTTGTCTAAATTGTAGGTTAAAATTAATGATTTTTGGACACTTGTCAATTTTCTAAGGTATACGCATAGACAAAATTAACAAAACTTTACTCGAAAAGACCAAATTGGAACCGTACTTAAAAGTGTAGGGACTAAATTGTTCAAAATGAAACAATAGGGACTAAAGTGAAATTTGGGTCAAACTATAAGGGTGAAAAATGTAATTGACCCTTGTTTTTTTTAATATTTAGGATCATAAATCTCTTGCTTATTCTTACAAGTAAGCCATTATTGTCTTATCTGTAATTTGCAGATATTTAGGATCATGAATCTCTTGCTTATTCTTACAAGTAAGCCATTATTGTCTTACGTGTAATTTGCAGATGGGGAAATACCCCACTTGATGAAGCACAAATATGTGGAAACAAAAATTTGATCAAACTACTGAAAGATGCAAAATCAACTCAACTGCCTGAGTTCCCCAACTACTCTCAAGAAATCACAGGTATTGTGAAACCTTGTTTTCCACTTTCATTATGCTTACTTGACTTGAACTAGATGTTACATGAAATATTCACGACTACAGCACTACCAACTGTCAAGGCTGGTTGCTAAAACCATAAAAAAAAAAAAAAAAACCTACAGAAATTAATAATTTATCTCAACCCTTCAAATAAAAATCCCAACTTACTGGCTTATTTATCCCATATTTAGCTAAAAAAGTCGAGTCTTATTTGGCAAGCCCATTTCCTGTCAAAAAGTCCAGATTAGCCAAACTTGCTTATGCCAAAAAGTCTTTAAAAAAGTTGAAAGAAATATACCACGCAAACTAGTTTTTTTTAGAATTAACTTTATTATAATCACTTTTTTAACCAATAAGCTAGCTATTTAGTTAACGTCCAAAGAATGCTGGTCACTTACGACTGTCCAACATGTGTTGGATACAAACATGCTTGGACACGCTGCTGGGTCTATCCTCATGCTGACTGTACAAGCACGAAATAATTCTTCTCGTATGATCCTGTTGATCAAGTTTGCGTTTCTCCAAACGTCGTCGCTTTATTTCCTGAAAACACAAACGTGAGCTAGCCGGCGGGTGTGTGCCGGGAACCCCCCTGATGCCTAAGTCAGCAAATAGACAATAGACAAAAGCTCTGTGTATTTAGGAGTCAAAGTTGTGATACCTGTACATTGGTCCTATTATGAGCTTTTATAGACTCTACCTGGCACAATCCTAGTTGGATTCCAACTCTCCTTATAAGAGTCCTCGTAGGAATCATTCTTCTGAAAGATAATGGATTTGTTTGGTTTGTTTTTGGGAGAGTTGTTTTTGAAAATTTTTTTGGGGAAAGAGTTCAGAAATTTTTTTGGTATGTTTGGTTGTATATTTTGAAAGTAGTTTTGAAGTTTGGGAGTTTGAGATGATTTGATATTTTGTTGTAATTGAGTAGATGTATGTGAGAGAAAAAGTGATTGAGAAGGAGAGAGGAGAGAGAAAAAGTGATTGATTGATGTGTAAGAGAGAAAGTGATTTTGGAAATTTTTTGAAAAAAACACAAACCAAACAAAATTTTGAAATTTTTTTCAAAAACAACTCTCCCAAAAACAAACCAAACAAGCCCAATGCTTATCCTTCAACACCCTCTTCACTGCTTTAACCAAGTGAAATGGTTTTACTACGGTTGTATGATTACACAACCGAGCTAACATCGCTATACTCGAGCGGCAGTCTCAACCGTGCTTCACCTAGCTCGGTCCTATCTTGCTCTTACAATTCAGCTCAGCGCGTCCACAAGTGACGCCTTAACTCGGTTATTGCTCAACTATACCTCGGACCGGAGTATACAGACCGAGCTATGTGCAGCCGCGCCTTTCGACTGAGGTAATTGTCCACAATTAGACCGAGCTAACAAAACTACGTCCAATTTGTGAAGTCCTTTTTACTACGGCCCACGAATCGGTCCACTGCAATGACTGGGCCTAGCTCGGCCCTAAGTGCACATATAAACTCCCTCTCAATTGCCCCTTAATTCCATCTGCAATGCATGATTTGGGATTACTCTTCTCCAGCCGAGCTAGAACCATTCAAACCAACCAAGCTCACTTTCCACCGAGCTACCGATGAGGTCGGTCCACAAACATCTCTTCAATTGCTCTGTACATCTGAATCACTTTCTATTCTCTTGGACACGTGACAGGACCCCATTGGCCAAGTATAGCTGTCACAGCCATCTTCGTACTCCGCAAATTTTGAATAGTTCCGCCCAAACCTATGCTTTACACAAAAACCCTACTTTTTGAACCTTACACACCACTGTTCATCTTTACGCTTCTGTGCTCTGAATCTCCATTTCTGCGAAGCTTGTGCTCTAGCTTGGCATCCTTACTGTTTTGATCTTCATCCCTTCATCTCAACACCGTAAGTGACTTAATCCCTTGCTTTTTCCGTTTACTTCATGAGTATGTATGATATAGATATGTATGTATACTTATACATGTGTTTTTCAAAACATACTCCTATAATTTTCACATAAATGGGTAAGAACCACCCAAACCCCCAAGAATCCCATGATAAGCCTTCAATCTCACTCTTAACTGGATTCACAAATAATTTGTAATGTGATGCTTTTGATCGAAAATAACACCATGCCCGAACTAGGAACCTGTTCAAGTTACCGAACTAGAACTTAGAGCCACCCCTTGTGCCACGGCCAAACTAAGAACTTTCTTGCTCAATGATCGAGCTAAAACTTGAGTCACACCCTACGTTACGACCGAACTAAGGACGGGCTGTAACCCTTTCAACCGAACTTGGGTTTTTATTTATCCTACTTTTTTAGCCCGATTCAGTGAGCAGGCATAACACTTTTTATCACCACCTTGCAAACTCTGACTAGGTTGGCCAGGCACACCTTTGCACGCTTAACCGAGATACTCAACATCATCTCAACACCGAGCTAGGAACCGAGCTAAATTATACATAATTTATAAATGGGCAAATATCAATTCCTGGTAAACGACCGAACTAAGGACGGGCTGTAACCCTTTCAACCGAACTTGGGTTTTTATTTATCCTATTTTTTTAGCTCGATCCAGTGATCATGCATAACACTTTTTATCTCCACCTTGCAGACTCTGACTGGGTTGGCCAGGCACACCTTTGCACGCTCAACCGAGATACTCAACATCATCTCAACACCGAGCTAGGAACCGGGCTAAATTATACATAATTTATAAATGGGCAAATATTGGTTCATGGTAAACTCACTTGGGGCCATTGCCAAATTCCGCAAGGACTACAACATCCCTGACAATGTTCACCTTTCGTTAGCCGAACTAGATACCACTCCTTGGGGGAAACCAGGTTTCGTCCCATTCACCGTAATATCCATCGTTGAGGCCGGTCTCCGATTCCTAGTCAAGCCTTTCCTTTGTGAATTCCTTAGGCAGACTGGACTATGCCCAACCCAACTTAGCACCAATTCTTACAGAATAATAAATAGCATCGCCGAGCTAAATCGCCGGTTTGGCCTCAACCTCGGTTTAGTTGAGCTATTTCATCAATACTCACTTGGCCAGAATGAAGACGGCTGGGTATACTATTTAAGAATAAGAAGACGTCGAGAGAAAATAATCAAAAACACACCGGACAAAGACGTTAATGATGATGACTTTTTTTGGGTCTCGGGCAATTTTGAAGACCAGGAAGCCCAGATACCGAGCTACCGTATTAACTGGAATAAAGGAACAGCCGGTATGAATACCTCGGCTTAGTTTGTTCGTTTTTTGCTCTTGCTATTTACAAGTTTTACACCGCGTTAACCGTTCTTTCTCCTTATGCAGATTTGAACCAATTAAAGTCACAATACCAATACCCCAATTTAGACGCACTCCGCGCCGCGCTTCGGTACCGCGATCGAGGTTGGGCCGAGCTACTTAATTTTGAACCAACATATAGATATAGTGGAAGAAGGAAGACCAGGGTAACTGACTTTCTTCTAGAGCCTTCACCAGAACCAGATCCAACTCTCCCTCAAATCAATCTTATTCCCCTAACCAAAGAACAAGAGATGGCAAAGCGCCGAGCTGTGCGAGCCTTAATCACCGAAACAACATCAATTCCAGACAGCGGGGTCCAGACCGAGACAACTCCAGCTAGTCAAACAATTGATGCAGTGGTGGCCCTCCTAACAGCCTAAGCTTTGTCATCCTGGTCGAGGAAGAGCGCTCGCACTCCCTCAACCGAGCCACAACACCTTGTGGACGACGATGACACCTTGCTCCCCCAATCCACCCAATCGAGCCCTGAGCTCGTGCGTTCTGATCGAGTTAGCCCATCGGCGTGGGCACCAAAAATAACTTTCAAGAACCAAGCTGTAACAAACACAGACTCGGTGGTTACAGAAAAAGACCACTCTCTTGCCTTCAACCTCGCCAAGAGCGTGTGCCTACCAGTCGATATGGAGCATCATGAACATTGATCGAGTTGAAGGCCATCCGCTCGGCAACTAAGTCGATGGTTATGATAATTTCTTCTTTTGCTTGTCTTTCCAGTTCACACATCTGTTTGCACGGTTTTAATCATAATTGCTATCCCTCATTTTGCAGGCCATGCAGAAGAATCACGTTGCTCACAAGCGCGTGTTGGAGCTGCGTAAAACAATTCGGCTGGCCGTGGCAGAAGCCAACGCTAAGACGGCCGAGCTAGAGGAAGCCAAACAAAAAACGACTGACCAACAGGCTGAAATCGCCCGTCTTACCGGGCTGGTCAACTCGGCGGAAGCAGACAAGCAGAAGTCTTTGGCCCGGCTAAAAGATCGTTACTTGCGCGAGCTTGCCAAGCTTGAGAAAAAGAAAGATGCCGAGATCGCCGAGTTGAAAAAGAACGCAGAAGATGCTGAGGACCGTGGTTATAAAGAAGGCGAAGCCACGTATGTCAAGCAGTGCGAAGCTGCGAAAGACATCTTCTTCAAATGCGGTTGGAAGGCAGCTATTGCGTAGCTCGGCCTGGGTCTAGAAATCGAGGTCTTTCAAAACCCTCCTCCTCACTTTATCCCGAGTTATATGACGGCATATGCCAACGCCATCCAACAAAAGTTTCTCCAAGAGGGGGAGGAGGAAGAAGGATCGCCTGAGCCAGACAATGCTTCGATTATCAACAAGGATCACGGTCAAACCGGATAGACAGCCTAGGTAGAGCCACTAGTACCAAGCACGGTTGACGACGCGCCTTTGACCGACGTACCTGCTGAAACCGGGCTACAGAGTGGCGAGACTCGGGTTGTTCTGGATGCAGATCTGGATGACCTCTTTGTTTGATCATCTTTTTCTTTTGTTCCTCTTGTAAGAATTTGTAGCTGAGCTAAGGCCCCTCCTTATGTAGTGCACATTTTTTCATATGGAATGGAAGTATGCTATTTTCCAATCTTGAATTGCCTTGAACTTTTTGCTTGGTTGCCTTTCCTTAATTTTTATTGCCCAGATATCCATCATACCAGCCCACTTTCTTCAGCCGAGATCCTTATCTCGGTTGAAGAGACCTAATTGTCGGTTATTCCTGCAAACTCTTCAGCCCAGATCCTTATCTCGGTTGAAGAGAGCAAAATGTTGGTTATTCTTGCCAACCTTCTCCAGCCTAGATCCTGATCTCGGCTGGAGAGAGCTAAATGTTGGTTTTTCTTGCCAACCTCTTCAGCCTAAGTCCTGATCTCGACTGAAGAGAGATAAATGTTGGTTTTTCATGCCAACCTCTTCAGCCTAGATCCTGATCTCGGCTGAAGAGAAATAAATGTTGGTTATTCCTGCCAACCTCTTCAGCCTAGATCCTGATCTCGGCTGAAGAGAGATAAGTGTTGGTTATTCCTACCAACCTTTTCAGTCCAAATTTTGAGCTCGACTGAAGAGAGCTCAATGTTGGTTATTCTGGCAAACGTTCTTCAGCCTAGATCCTTATCTCGGCTGAAGAGAGCTAAATTGTTTGGGTATTCCTGCCAAACTTTCTGATTGCCCCTTGTTTGCAATGACTCAGAACAACTTTTACAATAGAAAAAACTTTTTGCTAAAAAAGTAAACTACTTGTTTTATTTGGAAAAAGGAAAAGTTACATTTATTCTAAGAAAAAAGTTAAAAATAGAATAACTTGAGATTGGCAGTATTCCATGGCCCGGGAACAGCCTTGCTGTCTCCATCTTCCAAGTGATATGCTCCTTTTCCTACTACACTGACCACTTTGTAGGGTCTTTCCCAGTTAGGTCCTAGCTTGCCATCTCCGGGTACCAAAGTATTGCCCATTACTTTGCGTAATACCCAATCCCCAACCTTGAATTGCCTCGGATGAATCGTTTTGTTGTACTTTCTAGATAACTCCTGCTGATACAAGGCAATGTGAACCAATGCTCTTTCCCTTCTTTCTTCTGCGAGCTCGAGCTCTAAGGTTATGGCTTCTCCATTTAAGTCTGGGTCAAAGTTTTCACTTCTTATGGTGGGGAGGCCTACTTCCAGTGGAATTACAGCCTCTATGCCATAGGCCAAAGAAAAAGGCGTTTCAGCAGTTGACCGCCAGGGAGTGGTGCGATAAGCCCATAAAACATGAGGAAGTTCCTCAGCCCACTTACCTTTTGCTCTTTCTAACCTTTTCTTCAAACCATCCAGGACAACTTTGTTTGACGTTTCTGCCTAGCCATTTGCTTGAGGGTATGCTGGTATAGAGTTATAGAATTCTATCTTGTATTCCTCGCAAAAGCCTCTGAAGATTTTGCCATCGAACTAAGTGTCATTGTCAAATATCAGTGCTTTGGGTATGCCAAATCGAGTTATGATATTTTGCCAGACAAACTTCTTCACATCTTTCTCTTTTATTGATGCGAGCGCTTCGGCCTCCATCCACTTTGTGAAGTAGTTTGTTGCCTCAAGAAAGAACTTTCTGTTGCCAGGTGCTGTTGGAAGTGGTCCCACTATGTCCAAGCCCCACATTGCAAAGGGCCATGGGCTGGTTAATGGTAGAAGCTCTCTGGCTGGTTGATGTATTTGGTGTGCGAATTTCTGACATTTTTCGCATTTCTTGACATACTTTTCTGAATCTGCTTGTATGTAAGGCCACCAATATCCTTGTGAAATTGCTTTGTAGGCTAGTGATCTTCCCCCTTGGTGGCTTCCGCATACGCCTTCATGTATCTCGAACAAAAATGTTTCGACCTTGCTAGGATGGACACATTTCAAGTAAGGTCCTGTGAAGGATTTTTTGTACAGCGACAACGATGGAGAGAGCCAAAATCGCTGTGATTTTGCTCTGATTTTGTTGGCCTCTTTCTTTTCTTCAGGTAGGGTGCTGTCTTTTAAGAATGTTATAATGGGATCCATCCATGAAGGGTCTAGTTCGGTCCAACATACCTCAACTACTTCGGGTTCTTCAATGCTTGGTCTGGGCAGGAAGTCAATCAGTAATGGATGTGGGATAGATGTATCTGCCATTGAGGCAAAGCCTGCTAGTTCGTCTGCTCTGCTATTTTCTTCTCGGTCGATTTGCTCTATCCGAACTACCTCGAACTTCATGATCTCCTTTCTGACTAACTCTTGGTACTTAGCCATCCTCTCATCTTTCGCCTCGTAGTTGCTTGAAATTTGGTTTACTACCAGTTGGGAGTCTCTGTAAATCATCAGCTCGGTGGCCTTCATGAAAAGTGCTGATCTTAGGCCTGCTAAAAGTGCTTCATACTCCGCCTCATTGTTTGATGCTGAGAAGCCAAGGTTGACTGCTTGTTCCACTAATAGGCCATCTGGTGAGACGAGGACTATGCCAAGTCCTGCACCGTGTCTATTGGATGCTCCATCCACGAAGAGCTTCCACATCTCTCCAACGAACAGTTTTCAGCAAGTAGAGGGGTCAGATGATGTTTTGGGGTCAAGTGAGTTGCTGATGTTTTCTTCCAAGTCCATGCCTGATGTTGGGGTTTGCTTCTCACTATCTGTCTGTCCTAAGTTTTTACTTGTTAGTGAGTCTTCGCCAAAAATAGCATGGTTTGCCCCTTCTTTCCTTTCTTCAATCCTGTGTAGGTGGGCATCTTGTTTTGGGGGCTGCGTAATTCCTGCGGCACTGTCCATCCCCATTGCGGTCGTGTCGGTCAAGTCAACTGGGCAGATGTGATGGTTTCCTGGTGTGAACTCAGCCACGAAGTCTGCCAGGGCTTGGGCTTTTATTGTGGTTCTGGGTTGAAACTTGATGTCAAACTGTCCTAATTCCACCGCCCACTTCAAGATTCGTCTAGAAAAGTCTACCCTTTCAAACAAGGGCTTTTAAGGGAAAAGATGTTAGGACGACTATGGTGTGGGTGTGGAAGTAATGCGACAACTTCCTTGAGGCCATCATCAACGCCAAGGCCAGCTTTTCCAATGGTAGGTACCTGGTTTCTGCACCTAGCAAAGTCTTGCTAACATAAAAGATAGGCAGGTGTTGGATTCCTTCTGCTTTGACCAACACTGCGCTGACTGCATGCTGTGAGACTACTAAGTACAAAAAGAGCTCTTCTCCAAATACTGGGATTACTAGTAATGGAGGAGAGGTCATGTAGTCCTTCTGGCTCTCTAAGGCACGGTCACATTCTTCATCCCACTCAAATTTGGCTTTCAAAGCTTGGAAGAATGGTCGACGTCTGTTTGACGACCGACTTATGAACCAGTTGAGTGTGGCTGCTAGGCCAGTGAGATGCTGTATGTACTTCTTTGACTGTGTTAGGCCTCTTAAGTTCTTGGATTACTTTGATCTGAGAAGGTGTCAGCTTCTATACCTCGGTTGGTTACCAAGAAACCTAAGAATTTGCTTGATTCTACACCGAATGCACACTTGGATGCGTTCAGGCGTAACTTGTTCTTCTTCAAGATTTTGAACATTTCATCAAGGTCCCTGAGGTGGTCCTTCTCATCCTTGCTTTTGACCACCATGTCATCTATGTAGGCTTCCATTGTTCTGCCTAACAATGGCGCAAACATTTTGGTGTTCATCCGTTGAAATGTCGCCCCTACGTTCTTTAGGCTAAAGGGCATGACTTTGTAGCAGTACAATCCCTTAGGCGTTGTAAATGAAGTGGCCTTCTGTTCTGGTTCGTACATAGCGATATGATGTAACCTCTATACGCATCAAGGAAGCTAAGTCGATTATGCCTTGCTGTTAAGTCCACCAGTTGGTCTATCTGTGGTAGGGGGAAGCTGTCCTTTGGGCATGCCTTGTTGACTGTTTTGTAGTCCACGCAAACACGCCACTTTCCATTCTTCTTTGGTACTACTACAGTATTGGAGATCCACCTGGGATAGTGCACTTCTCTGATGGCTCCTGCTTCCAGCAAGTTTCCCACTTCCTCCGTCACTATCTCTGCGTGGTGGAGCACCGATCTGCGATGTGCGCTGTATGATTGGTCTGGCGTTTGGTGTGACATTAAGTCGGGTGGCAGATGAACTTAGGGTCTATGCCAGGCATGTCATATGGCGTCCAGGCGAACACTTCGTTATTTGAGATTAAGAATTCCATTAACTCAGTTCTCTCAGTGCTGGACAAAGACAAGCCTAGCAAAAAGAACCTTTCAGGATCCTTTTCATCTACCCTTACCTCAACCAAGTCCTCCACTGCCTTCTGCTCTGCTGCTTTGCCCACGTCCGCAAATAGTTCGTTGTTCTTTGGTTCTTCCACCATTTGGACATACCCTTTTGCGGCCCGGTTGCCATTTACTGTGACGAAACACTGTTTTGACATAATTTTGGTCTCCCAAGACCTCTTCAATCACCCCGGCTTCGTTGGGGAATCGCAATGCCTGATGGTAGGTTGACGTTACTGAGCGCATGACATGCAGCCATGTCCTTCCTAAGATGATGTTATAGGTGGAAGGGACCTTTAATATCCAGAATTCCACCTATTTTGTTACGTTCCTGCTTTGACTGGTAGGATGATCTTGCCCACTGGCCATTCTGGCATTGAGTTGAAACCAACAAGGGGAGATGTTGCAGGTGCTAGTCTTTGTCCCTCCAATTTCAGTTGTTTGAAGGTTTCATAGTACATTATCTCGCATAAGCTTCCCTTGGTCAATTAGGATCTGTCTGATGTCAAAATTTTTGACGCGCAAAGTTACCACCAATGCGTCATTGTGGGGGCAATGTAGCCTTGCTAGGTCTTTGTCTAAGAAGGATATGATGTTTGTAGTCTCTGTTTTGCGCTTTTTGATAGTAGGTTGGGCACTTAATACCTCTCTCAAGTGCTCAGCCTTTTTGATCATCCCCTTGAGTTCACATACTTTCTCAGGTTCGACGATCCCATGTATCATGTTGATTACGCCTTGAGGTGGACCGTCAACTGACTTCCCGTTCGGTTTGTTAGGGTCCTGTGGGGTTGGCTGCGTCCCCTTTTCTATATACTGGTCCAGGTGTCCAGCTGCCACCAACTCTTCTAGATGTTGCCTCAGGGGCGTGCAATTTTCAGTGCAGTGCCCCTTCTCATCATGGAATGTGCAGCGGGACCTCTCGTCGTAACCCTTTTGTGCCTATCCCAACTTGGCTGGCCACCGAACGTAGGGTTCATTGCGTATCTCGCTAAGAATCCGGTAGATAGGTTTATTGAACACGGTGGTGATGGCCGTGCGGACCCTTAACTTTCTTTTTTCTGGGTCCTCTCTGTTAGCTCGCCTGCCTCGCCCATTCCTGATTAGATGTTCTACTGTGTTAACATTTGCTGTAGTCTTTTTATCTGGCAATGTTGTTGTGCCAGATTTTGTTTGTGTGGGCGCTGTCTTCCTCTACACGGATATGTTGATGAACCCTCTCCATTAGGGTTTCCATCGTGAGGGGTGGTGTCATAGTGATTGAGTCTCTCAATTTGTTGCCGATCGATAAACCCTGTTTGTATTGTGCGATGGCGAGATTTGTAAGGCAATCACTAATCTGGTTGAAGGTCTCCCAAATAGCGACTATTGTAAGACCTTAATGTTTCCTTTTTTACCCATGTCAATGGAGAGTAGTTGATCAATATCCACCGGTGTCTTGGTGTTCGTTTTGAATCTAGTCACGAACGCCTCTGTTAGTTGTGCCCATGAGGTGATGCTGCATTCTGGTAGTCTTTCGAACCAGGTTAGACCTAGATCACCAAGGCTAGACGGGAACAAGATGCACATTAGGGCCTCGTTTCGCCGGTACACTGCCATAACCTGGCGAAAGTGGCTTAAATGCATGTATGGGTTCGTCTTCTCCTCATAAGTAGTGAATTTGGGCTAGTGGAAGCCTGAAGGTAGTGGTGCGTTCTTTATTGCCGGAGAACGAACGGCGAGCTTTGTAACCTTGCTAATACCTTATCTGCTGGTTCGTAAGCAAGGCGCGGCATTGGCATCCCTACCTCGACACTCCCATATGTCCTAGTGGCCAATCGCTGTAGGGCTGAAACTCTGCGAGGGTCGCGAGCCCTAGTGTCTTCCTTTCATCGGGCCCTCTCCTCCAGCACTGTTTGTAGGTCCGCAGATCTAGGCAACTCTGAGTGCCTTGATGTCGTCTGATGCGTGTGCGAGGGTCGATAAATGCTTCCCGATGTATACGACTTCTCAGTCCTCGTTCTCTCAGACCTAGAGTAACGAGTCTTGGAAGTCCTTGATTGAGTATCGCCAGTTTTAAGGCTCTTGCTTTTTGTTTGTGATGGCGTGTCCTGCCTGTCACGATCGTCAGAGTGGTGAGAGGGCGTGTTGCCTTTGCGCCTCTTTTCCGTCACCATCCATTTTTCCCTTTATCTGGCGCTTCATCGTCTCCATGTCTGCCGTCATCTTCCTGATTAATTCATCTTGTTCCTTAACGCGATCCTCCAAAACTTAAGGGTCCAACCTTCGCCTCTGTCTTTCGAGACTTTGAGAGCGACGGGGACTAGTGCCTCGTCTCTCCCGCTCGTCCCTCCGAGAGTTCTGTCGCTGGGGCTCTAAATCCGCCATGAGAGGGATGGAAGGTAAACCTTCGCACCTCCCACCCCCCCTCGGGGGTTTGCCATCAATTGCAGATTGCGGCAAGTCTTCATTGTGCGCCATTGCTTCCAACTGGAGCGGTAAACTCGATCAAGAGGTTTTATTCCTTGTGAAATTCCCATAGACGGCACCAATGGTACAAGCACGAAATAATTCTTCTCGTATGATCCTGTTGATCAAGTTTGCGCTCCTCCAAACGTCGTCGCTTTATTTCCTGAAAACACAAACGTGAGCTAGTCGGCGGGTGTGTGCCAGGAACCCCTTTGATGCCTAAGTTAGCAAATAGATAATAGACAATAGACAAAAGCTCTGTGTATTTAGGAGTCAAAGTTGTGATACCTGTACATAGGTCCTGTTATGAGCTTTTATAGACTCTGCCTGGCACAATCCTAGTAGGATTCCAACTCTTCTTATAAGAGTTCTCCTAGGAATCATTCTTCTGAAAGATAATACTTATCCTTCAACACCCTCTTCACTGCTTTAACCAAGTGAAATGGTTTTACTACGGTTGTATGATTACATAACCGAGCTAACACTGCTATAGTCAAGTGGCAGTCTCAACCGTGCTTCACCTAGTTCGGTCCTATCTTGCTCTTACAATTTAGCTCAGCGTGTCCACAAGTGACGCCTTAACTCGGTTATCGCTCAACTATACCTCAGACCGGAGTATACAGACCGAGCTATGTGCAGCTGCGCCTTTCGACCGAGGTAATTGTCCACAATTAGACTGAGCTAACAAAATTAGGTCCAATTTGTGAAGTCCTCTTTACTACGGCCCACAAATCGGTCCACTGCAATGGCTGGGTCTAGCTTAGCCCTAAGTGCACATATAAACTCTCTCTTACTGACAATAGAACTTTGATTGTTGATAACAGATAGAGTGAATTTGCGGAAATGCACAGTGTTCCCTTTCCACCCATGGGATCCCAAGGACAAAAGAAAATATGGAATTGTACTATGGATTCCACAAACCATTGAGGATCTCATCAAAACAGCAGCCGAGCAGCTAGACTTGCCACGGGGTTCTTGCATATTATCCGAAGATGCAGGTAAAAATTCTTGATGTGGACATGATTAGTGATGGCCAAAAAACTGTACTTAATCAGTCAAACGCATTAGACATTATGATGCCCTCTTGTATACTATTTTCGTCATCACTTGGCCTTTGTATCATCTTTGTGCTTAGTTTGAGTTGAGAT